>CAHIKZ030002949.1:0-174678 GCA_903632075.3 Acanthosepion pharaonis
TAATAACATGAATATCCGTATTTGGTCTGTAATCGTTCCGGCCTCGTACATATCTATCTCTATATATATATATATATATATATATATATATATATATATATATATATATAACAGATATATATATAATAAATGTGAATGTAAGTGTGTCACACTTTTTCAACTTTACTTCTAGAGGTCCTAGCCCAACATAACATACCATTTTGGAATCAACCCCAAAAATGAGAGAAAATTAAAAACATTTCTAGCTGGAATTCTGAAGTTTTGTATTCCCAAGTTTACATGACTGCGATTGTTTTCGGCGAT
Organism: Acanthosepion pharaonis; assembly: GCA_903632075.3. Lineage (NCBI taxonomy): Eukaryota > Metazoa > Mollusca > Cephalopoda > Sepiida > Sepiidae > Acanthosepion > Acanthosepion pharaonis. The sequence continues at coordinate 304 of CAHIKZ030002949.1, forward strand.
ATTTTTGCGATTAATTTTTTTGTATGATATTTTTTATAAATTTAGGAATAATCGAAGTTCAGCGAAGTTCACGCATGAAAAAATAATTTTACGGAAAGTACGCAGACTGGTCGATGAAATAAATAATGTTTAAAATAAACGGACATTCTGTTCTAATACGAAAATCCACTAAAAATAACGTTTCAAATAATAAAAAAATATCTTCACAGAATAAATATATCCGTGTATATTTCAAATATGTAGAAAAAACAATTTTCTGCCAAAATACACTCTCTGTATATATAAGAACGTATTTTGACTGAAAAATACACATAAATATTTATTTTGAGAAGGTTTTTTTTTTCTAATTGTGTAGATCTAGTTTCCTCATAATGTTTCTCCAAGAAATTTTCTGTAAATAAAGAAAAGCAAAAGAAAACAAAGATTAAAGTACACAGAATTAGCAGTTTCGTGAAAATATTCTAACATATCATGATTAATTCAAACCAGTCACTTGTCATCACAACGCGTGACACAATAAAAATTCAAAATATAATAAAGGTAGGCAAAAGGTTGATTCCGTCAAGGCGGGTTCAAAAAGGCTATATTTTTGGACGAGCCTACGGGCTCGGGGATACCCACATTAAACCGGCCTTGTGCCACATTTTATCCTCGTGGCTGGATCGATAAATACTAAGATAGCCAAGGGGCTAAATGTAATTAAAGAAATAATTTTGCATTATCAGCATTAAAAACAAATACTCGTAAGAAAACAAGCAAATATGAAAAGGCAATATTTCTTTGGTTTTCAATCGTGTGCACAAACATTTTACACACGTATCTGTTGAAATAAATTAAATTCGTCCTAATATAAAATATATGAACATTAGCAAATACAAAAAATAATAGCAATTTTCTTGTACATTAAAAGGTTTTTTCGAGAAATAATGGTGTATCGAACAGCTGTACGGGGAAGTGTTTACATAAACATATATAAATATATCTTTTGGTGTAATAAAAACAGTGCTTACTGCTAAATAACAGAGCTATTATGCATATATTGTTAAAAATACATAGAAGCTTACGCTGCCAGTATAATTGAATTTCTTGCGCAAAACATATATATATATATATATATATATATATATATATATATATATATATATATATATAGAGAGAGAGAGAGAGAGAGAGAGAGAGAGAGAGATCGTGTGAGCCCACTATTTTGACAAATGAAAAAGCATACACTGGATTCTGGACAGAGAACGAGTGTGTGTGTGTGTGTGTGTGTGTGTGTTATGATTAATTTGTTGTTAAATCGTCTCAGAACGATATATAATTCTTGCGATGGGGGGGGAATAAGATTTCTGTGCGCGGCTTAAAGTTTATAGTGGCGTTCCTCCTTAATAGTAGTGGAAGTAGTATTAATATTCGTGGTAGCAGAAGCAGCGGTATTTATATCAAAAGTACATGTTAGCCGACGCATCGTTCCAATCTTTCGTTCCATCACTTTCTCTCCTTCTTGAGTCTCCAACTCGACTATCCACTGTCTCTAGCCCAACTCTTGCCCTGGCTAATTATTTTCTGTCTCTCTCTCTTCCACCTGCCTCTTCAGTCAGACTCTTCCGTCTTCCTATTCCATCTGAAGCTTTTTCAGCATAACTACAAGTTTATAAAGAAAAATCCGATGCTTACAACTGAACCTTGGCCCTACTACACAGATTTCCCATCAGTAAACGAAATGCTGTGATCAATTTCGCTAGTTTAAATCTACTTGAATTCCACTAAAATATATATATATATATATATATATATATATATACGTGTGTGTGTGAGTGTGTTTCCCTGACTCTGTCACATTTCCTTCCCTACACATCTGTCATTTAGTAGGAAATGTCACACTCGCTTCATATCAGCAAAATATGAGAAAACCCAGTCCAATATGCTTCTTACTAGGGTCTACTTAAACATACGGCTGTTCCAGCATGCAAAGGTAGATTCCTCAGTTCTTATTGGGGCTCATTATGCCCATTTACATTTTCATTGTCCTTACGACATAATTTCACTAATATATATATATATATATATATATATATATATATATATAGACGTGTGCATGTGTGTTTCCCAGACTCTCTTTGTCACATAAAGGCGTTGGTTAGATCCAAGAGGCAGTGGAGAACTTTCCGAGGGAAATTAACAGGAGACAACTTATAACTGACATCCATTAAACATGACACGTGGAACTAGAACAGTCTACCCCTGTGAGCAAATTAAATGTTTAATTTCGACCTTCCAACAATCTGAAGAAAGTCGGAGCGTACTACGGCCGAAATGTTGTAATAAATATAGTGACAAAGATGAAAACAATAGTCCGAATAATGTAAATAATATATATATATATATCTTTATTATAGGATATTGCTTTCGAACATTGCATATACTTTTGATAAAATAATTCCCAAATGTCCAATTACATTTATTTCAAACATAACACAGATTCTGTATACCGTTAACGGATTTTTGTATACAAGATAACTATACTTTAATCTATTTGTATCCACACATTGGGACGGTAAGCATTAATTAATACAATTTTTACTTTTTAATTAATACAAAATTATTCGTTGGAAATAATGGGTTAAATATCTTTAACAGTTTCCCTCCGTTTATTAGGGACTGTTCCGGTTTTATATGACATCAGCTTTCTTTTCCTGAAAACATTATTATACAAGAAAACTAAACATTAAAAAATGTAAACTGTCCAGATTTGAAGCGTGGAAACTATCATAAACCTAACTTTAATGACTACTTTTTAAAATTCTCTAGAATCTTAAATTTATTTCCAGATGTTTCAATTAGATGAATATACTGATTAGAAAGCGTGACTATTTTGTCCTCTTTAGAATTGAATATTTCTATGGGAATAAATTAGTTTGTTATAATTTGACATTATCGAATATTAGGCCATCGGTCATGGTTCGATCCTGGCTTGAGAATTTCAAACATGTAATCGCAATGAAGAGCTGTGCTACAGCGAAACAGTCCTGTCTCCGAATGACCACACACACACACTCATACATATATATATATATATATATATATATATATATATATATATGTTTGTAGAGAGATATATGGAGAGAGGAGAAATAATATAAAAAGGGTGTGATGTATAAATCGTCGTTTAAATTACGCAAAAATTGAATTAATACTGATATCTCATTTTAAGAGATACATTTATCAAAATTACACAGAAATATTTTGAAATACTAATGAGTAAATTTATTCAATAAAATCGCCATTGATTTAACCACGGCCCTCAGACATCTTTGCAATCTCCAGCATCTCTTCTGGACGGTCTCCTTGCTTAAATTGATGAATGCTCCCATAATCCTTAACTTCAGTTCATTCTTTGGTGTTACAAGGAGTTTCGTTGGTCTCTCGCTCAATTGTGCCCCTCACATAATAATCATGGAGGTTGCAATCTGGGAAGTTAGGTGAACAGGTGAAAGGGGTGATGTGGTCGCAGAAATTTTGTCACACCTATGACTGGGTTCTGCTTGTGTGGCATAGTGCAGAGTCCTGTTGACATAGGGCCTTCAAGCAGCCACCCTCTTGAACCAAGAACAGCACTACATTCTCAAGGCACCTGACGTATCACTCTGCGTTGAGCCTGAAATCCTCACCAAAATTCCGGAGGTTCTTTTCTTATCAGAACAACCAGATTGAGTTTTCCGAGCTGCCGTACCTTCGTAATCACTATTAAACTCATTCAACTCTTTCCAAATTCTCTGTACCTTTCTTACATTGACACTCAAACATTTTGAAATGTTTTTATTGGAGCTTCCGGTGCGAATGCCAAGCAGTACAGCATGCCGTTTCCAAATTCCAGGCTGAGTGAATTCCGTCATGGTGCTCTGCTTCTCATAGGATTTTTAAAAATAGTGTTTAAGCATTCCAATTTTTATTTATGTGAACCTAAATACGACATAATCTTTAAAAAGGCCACGCAATTTTATATGTTAAATTTTATTATTTTTTCGTCAAGTATATTAAAATGTAAATAAAACTCAATAAATTATTAGATAATTGCTGGAAATATGTTAATTTGTTAAAATTAATAGATAGTTAAAAATCCTAAAAATGTGTTCATTTAGATTTCGTAAATTTATGTTAGTTCTGGTCATCTATATTATCTGTCATCACTTCGTAGCGTATCGGTAACGTCAATAAAGATATGATCAAAAGAGGAGCCATTGTTAAGAAATGCTGGTATACTATATTTCTCATGTTATAAGTAAGTAATATTTGTTTCAAATAAGATTAATGTAACTTTAAATTTGCTAATTTTCTCAAATGACTGGTCACAAATATATTATTTTATTTTTGTAAGATTTTTATAATCGATAATTTTGTTTTGTTTAAGAATGGATTATTTTACAAATATATATATATATATATATATATATATATATATATATATATATCCACACCCTTGCATCATTAAATCTCTCTGTGTCTACCAACTCCCTCTATCTCCATCCCTATATATATATATATATATATATATATATATATCTCACAGTCTCTCTACCCACTCTCTATATCCGCTCACTCAATACGCTGACACACATGTTTTTTAAATTCAACCGAAATTTTTTTTTTATTTTTCTCAATTTTTCAACGACATATTCCTGCGTATCAAAACTACAAACAAACTGTCCAAAGTTCAGATTTTCTTAATAATTCCCAATCATGAAATTCTTACATTGGCCTCACATGAAATTTGGTGCAGTTTGTGCACATATCGATTATTACATTACAAATAAGTAAAATTAAAAAGATTAACATTAAAAATATCAGTAGATACTATCAAAAAAAGCTATATATCACTCACTGTAAGGAAAACACACAAGCCTATTATTATGCAAAAGAAACAGAGCGTCTAAAATAAAATTTCACTACATCAAGTATTATGTGAACGTATATACAAAATATTTCACATGCGTACAAAATAATAATATGTATAAACTATTTGATACATTATTTTTCCGGTGCAGTCGAGCTCTTTGAAACCGTTCTATACATGAGGTTACTTAAATGATATCTGGACAGATTACTCACTATTTTGATTAAGACATACAGCATTTTTTTTTCAGAAATTAAAGAGTAGAAACAAAACAGACAGATCTTGCCGGCTGGATTAAATAAATTATGTTTAATTAATTCTTGCTGCCTATTTAGATTGACTGATTTGTTTTTTGCAGGTTATTTAAAGCAGGAAATATTTTTATAGAGTTTAAGTAGTTTTTTAGATAATAATGACTTAGTGATACAAGTATTACTAATTAACCTATATTTGGGGAAGAGGTAGATTCAAACTTTTCACATGGGTAATTTCACGCAAGTAAATACATTGAAGCCAACGGGAATTGGAACTCGGCTCTCCGATTAACAATTGAACTGGCCCTCACTGCATCCGAGTATCATTTTGGGATGATATTTTCACCTTCCACTTCGGCACTATATACAACTCGTTCTGTACAGCATAATCTATTTAAAGGACAGTTATTTTTTTCCTATAAATACATAAGATCATATTTTCATCTTTCACATCATTTTTGAACTTAAAATTTTTGCTATTCATTCTTTTTATGATGTTGCCCATAATTCTTGTTCCTAAATAATTTTTAATTTGACCGAAATACGGTTAAATAACATATAGTCTGGATGTATTAAGGAAGTGCATATCTAATATAATGAAAACATCTTCCCTATGTTTCTTTTTACCTGTGTGTTAAAAGGTGGGTTGAACCAGATTATGTTCCTCTTTCTTTTATTAATATTATCATTTCTCTGTTCTTTGAAATGCGGGTTAGCGTTATGTCTTTCCTCTCTTAATGAACATACGTATGTTTTCTGTTTTTCGTTAAATATATCTTCATTAGAAGGATATTGCGACAGCCTACGTTTCACTCCTAATTGATCGCGGTTCTCTATACTATTCTCTGTATTATTTCTCCACACTGATCACTCTTCGGATCACAATTCACCGGTTACTATTCGAACAAGTATTACTAGTGCGAGTATTATTCGTAGGAGTTAGTACTTGTAACTGTGATTCCGATGATTCGACTACAACGAGAATTATGAATGTGATAAGGAACATTCGTTGAAACCACAAAAGTGACGACAAAAAGTCGTTCAACTTACACGAGGAAAAGATTAATCTGCAAAAAATTCATGATTCAAATGTTCCAGTAACAAAAACTGCAAGAAGAACTACAATTGCAGCAACAAAAACAACACAATGAACAGCAATTACAATTACAACAACAGAAGATTTTTGAGTTGTTCACTAAAACGATGAAATAAAAAACTACTGATTCATTCACTCCAGATGTTGTCGCTAATATAATCAGTGAATTTGTGTACAATCCAGACGATGAGATAACTTTTTCATCTTATTATAGAAGATACGAAGGAATCTTCAAAAGGGATTGTTCACATTGGAATAATGAAAGGAAGTTCGGTTATTATTAAGGAAATACTCTCCTGTTGTATATAAAATATATTTTGTCTAAAAAAACCAGGAGAGATAAATTTTGATGAGACTGTTCTAATAGTATGAAAAGTTTTTAATGATAGGAGTTCATTATTTAAGTCTGACGAGGAAAATATTGCCGGTGTTGTGAATCACGATTGCGAAAAGTGCAAGTTAAATGAATTAACTCCTGATTTATTTAAATGCCAGATATTCATACAGGGTTTAACTTGTAATAAAGGCGCCGCGATAAGATTCACGATGCTTGCTAAATCAGAAATGGATCCCAAATTATCTCTCCAGAAAAGAGAGGAAGAGTGTCAACGTATGATGAATTTGAAACTCAATTAGGTGTGATATAAAAAATAAACTATTCCGAATTGGCATCACCAACAGACTACGTTAAACAAAAAAGAAGAATATTAAAATCCGTGTATGTACTGATTTTTCAACGGGATTAAATGAACGTTTAAAACATCATAACTTCCCGTTACCAAGTCTAGAGGAAATTTTAGCCAAATTAAATGGTGCTAATATTTTTTTAAATTGGACCTGTCAGACGCTTACCTACATGTACAAGTGGACGAAGTCTGCTCAAAATTAACATTCATATATAAATTCAACCGACATTCTTTCGGTATAAAGGCAGCAACAAGCATATTCCAAAGCAATAGATACAATGCATGTCGGTTTGGATTCTGCTTAAACATATTTAGATGACGTATTTATTAAAAGTAAAATCTGAAAGCAGCACAAGAGGTAAAGAAAATTGATATGTCCCGGAAATGGATATATGTCATCGAAGTAGCCAAGTGGTTAGGCTACGGTAACCAAGCAGAAAAATCTAGCAGTAATCGAGCAGTACTCGTTGTAGTCGCAGGTAATAGATGTAGACCAATAGGATAGCCAATGGCGTAGTCCAATGGGCCTCGTCATAGACTTAAACTCATTATTTATTGTATAAAAAAATACAATTCTGGCACAAGGCTGAAAAAGGGGAGGGTTGAGACTTGTCCACACTATCTTATATCTACTTAATTCGATTCACGACCCATTCACTCATTACAATTTACTTATTCACCATAAGAACTCAACCAATCCTCCATGCAACATAATACTACATCCTCTCTAGGGGGACCTACAAAACGCCCCACGCCATAAAAATTTAATGATACTAAAATATATATATATAAAAAATCTATGATGACAAAATGAGAGGGGAGGGAGATGAACCCAATAACAAACTAAAATATTAACACAAATCAAAGTAAACATAACTGATGTTAGTAGGACCCATGTAACCCTCAAAACAGAGAAGCTGCTGTATTCTGCGCATTCGACAAAATCAGGAGGCTCTCTCGCTAAGGGAGTGGAAAAAGCGAAAATATAGAAGGACATGGGAAATAAAAAGCTGATCCAGTCGAGATGAAAAGAGAGCAATAACAAACTGGGGAGGTTGGGAATCTCAAGCTAGATCATAACCAAAGAAGAGTCCAGGAAAAAGCCGAGAGAACACATTCACATTAACTAGGTAGACAAAGCTTGTCTAGCCTTACCAGGGGAGGGCTCAACAGGCATCACCCGATGTGACGTAGGTTGACCGAAAAGAAAAAAAAAACAAGACTATCCCGTTCAAGCGAATCAAGCTCGCCTCAGTCACCCACCTTTCGCTGAAGTCTGTTGAATGCAAGCGTTTTCTATTAGTTGTAATCTTAATCTTGAGCTCATGCACAAAGAATGCCCGATCAATGGGCACGAATTTTCGGGAGCGAGACGAGCCGTCAGCTGGCTGACACGGTCCCATAAGGGGCGCACCCGGGGCAATGATAGAAGGCGTGCGAAGCCGTTACTTCTAAACAAAGGCAACACCGTTCATAGTCCAGATTTACTTATAACCGCCCTGACCTCATTTACTTCGCAAAATTTGGAGAAGAATGCAACCATTCTATCCTCACTAATGTCCACCGGCACCCCGTGGACTGTAATCTTCGTCTTCCGAGTGCCCATATAATCGGTTTGCAGCCTTGTATTTTTGGTGGTTAACACACTGCCGGCCAATAGCTTTGCATCTCGCTCCGTGGGAAGGAGAATGTCCCACATCGCGTCTGTCCTTCTTGCCAGGACTCTTGGATTAATTTTGAGAGTCTTAAGGACCTCTTCCATGGTCTCCCTGCCTACCCCAACCAGTTTGCGACTTTTAACGTCCGAGGTAAGCAGGGAAACAATTCTTGTTTTCACGGCCTCCAAGGCTTCCGGGATGGTAATAAACTCATTGTTTTTGAAGGAATCTTCAAATTTACTATGCTGAGCTTCGTAATATTCAGCATCTACTTTAACTTGGGTATTATTACACCAGGCTGTTTTCATAGGTGACACCGGCGGTGGTGAGTTTGTATTTTCCTCCGTCATGGTGGCTAGCCACCACAACGAAACAAATAAACATAGGTACCTCCACGAAATCGCTAAAAAAAGAGCATAGCTTGATGAAAAAGACGCCAAACTTGCCGAAAACTAAATTTTATTGTCTTAATGCTTATGTTATTATTAAGAGGAAAGACCAAAGTTTTTTTTAATTATTTTAAAAATATTTTCCTTCTTTTTAGAACATTCTAAATTTTGATTAAAAAAACCTTTTTTCTATTTGTATCAGCGGAACTAGTAAATAACATAGACAATTTTTAGAACGTTTTTTTTGGTATGACACACATTAATTTGAAAAATCGTGCAAAAATAGAAATAATTATCGGATGTTAATGAAACTTTCAGAAACTATTCTCAGATGATCCAAATTATTATAAATAAGTTTTTTTTTTTTATGAAAGTCATGGTAGAAATATTTTTTTTAAAATATTTATTACCCCGCCCCATAACTAATTTTATGAAAACGCGAGAAATTCGATCGCATCGGTTTTAGTGATTACAATAATTAAAAGCACAGGGCTTTGAGGAATGCAAATCATGTTTTTTTTGGTTTTTAATTGGATACGCAGTACCTGAAAATCAGCTCTGAATTGTAACATACAAAACTCAATAAAACAAATATATTATTTAATTTCAAATGCTTTTATTTGCTTTTAGTTGTTTTTATGAATATGGACAATATTTTCTGAAAGCAAAAAAATTTTTTCGATGAAAAATGAATTTTTAATACCATTATTTGTTATTTCATTAATTATAATAGATTTTACATTTAAGTTGTTAAAATATTATAAAATTAGTTAAAAGCCGCATCGGCTTTCATAAGTGTCCTTATGAGATAGATCTTTTTAGCGCGTTGTAAATTGTATCATTTTGACTAATCAGAAGATACCCAGTAATTAAGAAATGTAATTTTGTGCTTATAATCGAGCTGTAATTATAAAATACGGAAGACCAACCAGAATATAATTAAGTTGCGTTATTTGAGTTAAGCATTGTTCTCCGCTGTTAAGGCCTTTACTTTTGCGAAACACGTGTGGAGAAGTTAATTTTATTTTTCAATTTCAACTGAGAAGGGTACCTACAAGTATCAGTATCATCTTATGAAATTTATATGATCTTATTTTTATATTAATCTCAGTTACGACATTTTTCCATAAATGAAATAGCAAAAATAATAATAAAATGAATGCAAATACAAATAACAGTAGAATGTAATAAATGTACATAAAATTATTGTATTTTATGTACAATTCTGATAAAAAGAAAGGTACCTATAAATTAATTAGATACCTTTCTTAAGAAATATGAATATATATGTCTACTTGTGGAAAGAAAACCGGATCCCTCAGGTTTGAACGGAAGTATCAACTTCCCTACCATTTTAAAAACAATAAGTTCATATGTGCTGTGTAGGAGTTTTGGCGGGAATATGATGCTATATTCTTTCCACGATTGCAATACTTAAGCATCGTTAAACCAACGGCATTGGTTCCCAATCGGGCAATATAGAAAAATAGTGAAAAACTGTCTTGTTTCTCCAACTCCTTGTTGGTGAGGCTTAGAAATATTTGAAAGACCCTCGTGGATTATTGATAATTCTATAAAATAAATGCAAAGTAGAACGATTGAATGATTTTGGCTATTCATTTAGGCATTATTAAAATTGATGATCTAAATCATTAGGGGCAAATACTGTGAGTGTAGATATTTTTTTTTTTTTAAAAATCAGTTTTTAAATGTTGACAATTTCATTTCTATCTTGCGATGATGTCACCCGTGGAGCATGCGAAAATTGAGGTTCTACTTTTGGTAGAATGTTTTAGTCAATTGTTGAATCAGTATGTTAACTGAAGACAATCTAATTCAAGCAGGCTTATTTATTTTAATAAACAATCCAGGATGCTGTACGCATTAATATTGATTTTTGAGGATAGATATACATAAAAACACAAAACTTTCTCGCGGTTTTCTAGAATTTTGTCATTCCTCTTGAATCCAGTTTATTTCGGAATTTCCACAGCTAAGCTAGTATAGATTAATATAACTACATGTAATTAATATATATATATATATATATATATATATATATATATATATATATATATATATATATATATATTTCCTCTCCCTTCGACATCTAGATTTTACTCAAGTGCTCTCTTCCTCTCCCCCCTCCACACATAAATTCGATTTTCTTTCTAATTCTTTCCTGTATCTTTTTTAATTTTTCTCTCATTTCCTCTCCATTTTTCTATTTCACTAATTTATCTCTTTCATTTTCTCGCCCCACTGATTTTTGTGTCACTTCTTCTTACCCGTTACTCTTTCTCTCTATATCTGTTTTCTATTTTTCTTTCTATATCTTCAAGTTAGATTCTCATTGTTTTTCTCTTTTCTCCCCAACTTCTCCCTATCTTAGTCTTTATTTACCCATTGTCACTCTCATTTTTTTTATTTTCACACACACACACACACACACACACACACACACACACACACACACACACACACACACACACACACACACTATCTCTCTGACTGTGTTAAATTCTTTCTCTCGCTCTTTCCTATTGCATCCCCTTTGTCTTTTATTTTCTTGCTTCCCCTTTGTCTTTTATTTTCTCTCTCTTTTGTTTTCTTTCTCCCTGTCTCATTTATTTCTGTACTATTTTTCTTATCACAACACACAATAATTTTCACGTTTTTCACAAGCCTTTTTCCAGTCAATGTTACAAACATGTCAGTACAGCTTCTTTCGACGCTGCCTGTTTTATCCTGTAGGCTCGTGTTTGCATTCTGGACAGAGACCCCACTCCCGCCATCAGATTATTGAAAATCGTTATAGACAATCTAATGAATAAATAAAGAAATAAATAAGCGCATTAAGAAATAAATCTGAAAAGCGGAAGGAGGTCAAACTTGAAATATTAATAAACTTTATTTACTTAAGTCAAATAAACGTAATTTTTGTCTCCAAAATGGGGAAGAAAACAACGAGGAAAAGCGAATTCCAAAGAAAGAAGATATATATATATATATATATATATATATATATATATATATATCTTAGGGGTAGAAAATCCGACTGACACAAAATCGGTCATGTTTCGATCCGGGCTTGAGAATTTCAAACATTTAATCGCAATGAGGAGCCGTGCTACAGCGAAACAGTACTGTCTGCGAATGACCACACACACACACACACACACACACACACACACACATATATATATATATATATATATATATATATATATATATATATATATATATATATGGCACCCAGCATTATTAGAAAAAAAACTAAGAAAAGAAATATTCATAGAAATATGATTTAATTTTTTTTTTTTATCCGGTTTATTAACCAGTTGTTAGTTTTTTTTAGACGAAGAATAATTGAGGGGAAACGAATTATTAATCGGAGAAAGGTGTCTTTTGGGATGAGAAGGTGACCGCTGGAATTGTATACAGATTCTGACCTGTTAAAAATTGGAACCCCCACGATGATGAAGTGGAGACATTTTCAATTCAGATAATTAAGATTTTTGACTATCAGGTCTGACCAAAAGCAAAGAGGTGAAAAAAACGATTGTTCCTGGTTCACAAATAGCGTCAGAAAAAAAAAAAAATAAAAAAAAAATTCTTCCTGAAGTCACATCTAATTAGCAGCAGGCTGTTTTGACAAAAACCAAAAAGGTGAGAAAGGCCGATTGTCATTTTTCGTGCGTGCGAAAAAAGCCAAATTAAATTTTGTTTTTTTTACAAGGTTTCTTTCCCAGAGCAGAGCCGGGATAAACCACGCCCGATTGGAGACGTCACGAAGCATGGGAGACGCCCAACCAGAATCTCATTGGCCGAAAGCGGTCACGTGATATGCGAGAAAGAGGAGAAAGGACGCTCGATCAAGACCCATTGGTCGAAAACGGTCACCTGACATACGAGAGACCGGGAGAGATGGGTATGCGCCTCCCCACCAGAGGCACTATGAGGAAGTAGGGGTGAAAATAAGAGCGATAATGGGAAATCCGAAGTAATGCGACTTTTGGAATTATCGAGAAAACCCTGACGCCGACAGACCCACCCCAGTTTGTTGCGGCGTCAATAAAAGCAGGACCCCAGTCGACAGAAATCAGTTGCAGCTGGACCGCGGGCAGCGAGGGAGCTTGAACGCGGGAATCGGCCCGGTTCACTCGCCCCTTTGCGGGAAAGAGAATCCTAAGACAAGAAATCCTTCCAGCCCAAGTCGAAGAAGAAGAAGATTGCTCGCAAGCCGCAGAGAAGTTGCACCCAAGTCGAAGATAAGAAGAAAAGCTACAGGCCAGACAGGCCGAAGAATTGCAGGCCAGACAAGAAGAAGAGCTGCAGGCTAAACAGAGAGTTCCTCAGGCGGCAGAGAGAAGAGTTGCAGTTGAGTTCAGCCCCGGACGGCAGCGAGAAGGGTCCACCTCAGACGACAGAGAGCTCAGATCACCTCAGACGACAGAGAGCTCAGATCACCTCAGACGACAGAGAGCTCAGATCACCTCAGACAGGCAGTAAAGTTGCAGGCCAAACAAGCAAATCAGTTCAACCTCAGTTGACAGAAAAGAGTTGCAGGACGGAAGAAGAAGAAGTTGAAATCAAACCAAGCCCAAGAACAGAAATTCGACCAAACCAAATCGAAGTGAAGAAATACGTCCAATTCAAGCCGAAGAGAAGAATCAGCTGTGAACGACTGGTAGAGATTAGCCCCAGTGTCGAACTAGACCACACTCCGACATACACAATTCTGAAGAGTAGACAATTCGAAGTCTTTAAGTTGTATGATAGGAGCTTGGTGCCACAGTCCACAAAGTGGGTCGGGAAGTAAGAACAATTTTTATGTAACGAACATTAGATATAAAAGGTTGTTACCCTTTTTTATCAGTATTTTTTTGTCTCGTGAGTTTTTTTCTTTTACTTGTGTTTTGCCACCCCCGTCGGACTCAACTTGCATACGGCCCCAATCCCTGTTTGATCCCGTCTGTCTAAGATCTAATCACAACGTGGGTAGACAGACCGGAGATCAGTACAGTTACCCTAGTAACCAGTTGTTGGAAGCGGGTTGAGAAAGGCGAGGCTGGTAATCATCTAACCAAGGGGTTGGAACGGGACGCTTGGAACAGCGAAGAGCGACCAGGAGGAGCGACGTCATAGTTGGCGCCGTAACCAAAGGTTTCGACCCTGGACCAAGTGCCCCGTCACATATGGTGCCGTGACCAAGGGATTTCAACCCTGAGACAACCACGTCACATCACATCGATCGACCGCCGTTGCTGAAAATTCAAACAGGACTCAAGACGACCCGGGACCGAAAAGAACAAGAACAGAATCGTCTGTAAGGTAGGATACTTTATTTTATTTCCCAACCTCGATTGTTGCTGCATAGATTGTCTTTCTCCTTAGATATGTCAGACTATGATTCAGATAGAGCAGTGAGGGGTGAAGAGGAAGTAAGACAGGGGTTGTCAGTTGATTTAAGAAAGCTGTTAGGTGGACCGAGGATCCCAGTATTTGAAGGCAGCGGGAAAGAATTTAAAAACTGTCTGGCAATCCTGGAGAAGAGCCGAATTATCTACGAGCTTTCAGACCAAGAAACCCTGTATTTGGCATACGATGCCACAAAGGGGAAAGCATCTGAGTTCGTGAAAGAGCTCTTGGAGAGTCAACCCCGCTTGTCTTGGGAAGGGATAAAAAGACTGTTGACTAAAGAATTCGCCGACGAAGGTACGGCCATAGAGGCCATGAGAGCCCTCCTAAAACTGACACAGCTACGGGATGAAACCCCGGGAGAATTGGGGGCCCGAGCAGGGAAGCTGTCGTCGTTGGCATTCCCCGAAGTCGTCAGAGATAATGCGGTTATGCAGGCCCAAATGGCGGACCTGTATGTAGAGGCGCTGAGCGACGAGCGTGTTCGTCACGACGTAATAAAAGAAGGACCGCTGAGACTGTCGGCAGCAATAGAGCTGGCCAGGGAGAGCCAGGGCGTGTGGGAAAAAGTGAAGAGGTGTGGGAAAAAGCAAATACCAGGTCAGGAGGCTGGAAGACGGGGGGTAGGCGGAAGATCCCCCGCGTGGAATCAGAGGGTTAAGGTAGAGGTGGACCAGGCAGAATTATGGGAAGAAGACCCCAATAGAAAGGCATGGTCGACCAGGCATGGTTTTTATAAGCCCACGCCGGGTCGATACGGGCTGGTCTGCTGGACATGTGGGTAAGAGGACCACAGGGCGGCGGAATGTCCGACGAAGTGGGGGTTGCCCCCAGACTTCAATCAGGACAGATGCACCAGGTGTGGTAAGAAAGGACACCTGGCCAAATGGTGCGGGCTGAGGAAGGGTGCCCCACCGACATTAACAAAGAAGGCCGAGCCCAAGAGACCGGCCCAGGGAAAAGCCAGCGGGCCACCCCAAAATTAAGAGGGAGGGTGGCCCAGTTAAAAAGAAGAGAAATAAAAGCTTGGACCAGTGGACGGGCGAACCGCTTGAATAGAGGACGGGTTCCCCCGAGAATAGACACAAGGCCAACCCAGTTAAAAAGGGAAAGAGCAAAATGTTGGACATGTGGTCGGGCGGGCCACTTTGCGGCAAGCTGTCCAACAAGAAGGTGCTGGTTTTGCAGGAGGCCAGAACACCTGAAAAGAAACTGTATCCTTAGAAACGGCCGAGGGAGACCGGGAGAGGTCCGGCCGGGGTCGCCAAGGTGCAGGGGGCGCAGAACTCCACCTCATGAGAAAAATGAAGGTGATTTATTACTACCAGCACCTATGGCTGGGTTAACCCAAGGGTGGGGACCCAGGAAGAAGAAAGCTCAAGTGTTCTCTTCGCTAACGCAAGAGAAAGAACTATCCTGTAGAGCGGAGATAGAGGGTAGGGAGATGAGAGCTCTGGTAGACACAGGAGCATCTGTGTCATTGATGAGAGAGGAGACATACAGGCGGGTGAAACGGAAGAGAAGGTTACGGGAAGCGGACAGAGAGGTCACACAAGCAGATGGACCCCCACCCCTGAAGATAAAAGGGATGGTGAGGCTCTCCCGGTGAGGATTGGGAAAGTAAGAAGCACCCAAAATTTTTACGTAACCCCCGACCTGTGTACGGAGGCAATCTTGGGAGAAGATTGGCTCCGGAGCCAGAGGGCCCAGATCGAGTTTAATCCTACTGTGTTGGTGGTGAACGGCGAGAGAACGCCATTGGGATGCCCACCATAGGAAGAGATAACCATAGTGGTGGAGGAAGATGTGAAGTTACCTCCTAGGACCGCAGTGTCGGGAAAGGGTAGGTTAATGTCAGGTAAAAGGGTATGGAGAGGACCTCTGCAGTTGGTCCCTGTAGAAGGAAAAAGCCTAGAAGATAACGAGGTAACCCTGTGCGAAACGGTAGTGGAGGCAGCCGAGTTGGTGCCCATTATGATGGTGAACCAAGCTCAAAAGACTATAAAGGTTAGGAGAGGGGAGGAGATAGGAAGAGCACTTCCCCTACGAACTCTGAATCGGGTGAGATTCGAGGAGGAACGAAGGAAGCTAGTAGAGCAAACAGAAGGAATCTTAGAGGAAGATATATTAGCACCGGATCAATTTAGAACCAGAGTGGGGGGTCTGTTAAGGGACAATCGATATGTGGTAGCCCAGTCAGATAAGGAACTAGGTCAGACCCACACAGTCGAAATGAAAATCGACACCGGAGACCCCCCTGTAAAATTAAAACCCTACCGGACACCGATACATAAAAGACCCCTTGTAGAAGAGGCAGTAGAGGAAATGTTGGGAGCTGGGATGATCGAAAGATCGATCTCCCCTTGGAGCTTCCCAATAGTGATAGTAGGTAAGAAAGATGGCGGGCATCGTTTCTGTGTAGATTTTAGAAAGCTAAATTCTATATCGAAGCCGTTGGCGGTGCCATTGCCATTGATAGACGACATTTTGGCATTATTAGGGAAGGCAAAGTACTTCTCTACGTTGGATTTGAGGTCCGGGTATTGGCAAGTAGCCCTGGATAAGGCTGACAAGGAGAAGGCCGCATTTACGTGTCACCTGGGACTGTTTCAGTTCAGGGTGATGCCATTCGGTTTAGCTAATGCCCCGGGAGTCTTCGAACAGCTAATGTCAATAGTGTTAGGAGGATACGAGAGCTTTGCCATGGCGTATTTGGACGATGTCTTGATATTTTCGGAAACAGTGGAACAACACTTTTTCCATTTAAGACAAATATTGGGAAGGTTAAGGAAACACGGCTTAAAATTAAAATTGTCAAAGTGTCAGTTTCTGAAGGAAGAGACTAGGTATTTAGGCTTCGTCATAAACGGAGACGGTATTAAACCCGACATGGATAAGGTAAAAGTCATAAGGGAAATGCCAGAGCCTAAGACAGTGAGGCAGGTAAGAGGTTTTATAGGAGCTATAGGCTACTACCGACGCTTCGTCCCTGCATTTTCAAGAATTGCCATACCACTAGTAGCACTGACGAAGAAATACGCTAAGTTCAAGTGGACAGAGGACTGTCAACGAGCATTTGATTCGCTAAAGGAACAGTTGACAACCGCCCCACTGCTGACGTACCCAGACCTCAGCAAGCCCATGATATGTGTGAGCAGTGTGTAGGAGCAGTACTTACCCAGCCGTGTCCTGATAAGGAAGGACCAGTGCCAGGCATACCAGAGGAAGTACCGATATACTTCCTCTCCCATAAGCTCTCAGAGACACAACAGAGGTGGCCAGTAATAGAAAGGGAAGCATATGCGATCATGTATGCTCTCCAAAAACTGGACTACTGTTTAAATGGTGCGGTCTTTACTATAAAAACAGACCACAAACCTCTGCAGTACCTATTGCAGGCAGAGTGGACAAATAATAAAAAAATTCAACAGTGGGCACTTAAGTTAAGTGGCTACCACTGTAAGATAGAGTATTTGGCAGGAAAGGAAAACACGTGCGCAGATTTACTCTCAAGAATACCGAAACAACTGGAAGAAAGATCTGTAAAGGTAGAACAGGGAGTAGATGATAAAGCCTATAGAATAGGGGTAATTAACTCTAATAAACTAAAAGATCGCCCTATGTTAGAATCGGACGAAGAAGGGGACGCCCAGATAATAACCGATCCCTACTGGACAGAAGAAATTGAGAAGGAGCAAGCAGACAGTGAAATAGCTGCTCTGAGAGAGAAGGTGAAGGCAGGAGAGACCACCAAGTATGCCATAATAGAGGAAAGGCTGTATTATCTCTCAGGAAGGGATGAAGAAGTCAAGCCCAAGTTATATGTGCCCAAAAGTTTAAGACCAGAGATATTGGAGCAGTGCCACGAGAGGTTGGGTCACATGGGAATTGATAGGACATGTGATCTCATAAGAAGAAAGTACTATTGGCCCAAACTGTACGGAGAAGTCACTAACTATGTTCGGAGTTGTGTAGTGTGCCAGTCGCAGAGTAGGAGGCAGGAAATGGCACCCTTGGAGGAAACAGACGTACCAAACTTCCCCTTCGAGAAAGTGAGTATGGATGTATCATGACCATATGGGGAAACTGCACAAGGAAACAACTATATAGTGAGTTTTGTCGATTAACTAACAAATTGGCCTGAAGCATTTGCAGTACCAGACAAGAAGGCCAGAACTGTGGCCGGGTTGATAATAAGTGAAACTTCCCTAGGTATGGTGCCCCTGTGCAATTGGTAACAGATAATGGCACGGAGAATGTGAACAGCATCAAGAGAGAAGTTCTGACAGGTTTGAATGTAGAGCACATAAAAACATCTCCATATCACCCCCAAGGAAATGCTAAAGTGGAAAGGTTTCATAGAACCTTGGGAGATGTATTGGCCAAGCTGGTCAGAGAAAACACTGGAAATTGGGACTTGTATTTGACGCAGGCTCTGGCGGCCGTGAGGTTTACGATAAACGAAACCTCCAGATTTTCTCCTTACTTTTTGTTGTTTGGCAGAGACGTGGTCCTGCCTGTGGATAACCTACTGAAGCCCCGAAGAAGGTATATGGGAGAAGATCATCATCAACTATTGCTGGAACAGCAACAAAAGATATTTGTACAGGCCAGAAGAAGAATAAAGAGGGCCCAGAAGAAAAGAAATGAGAGGGTGAATGCTGAAAGAAAGGTGGTAGAATTGAAGGTTGGAGACCCTGTCTACTATAAAATCCACCAGAGAGAAGGAAAACTGGACCAGAGATGGGAATCGTACTACCGGATAGTAGAGCAGACAGGCCCAGTATCATATGTAATATGGGATCAAGTGGCAGGACGAGCGAGGAGGGTTCATGCCAATGATCTGAAGAAGGCTGAAATAGCTAATCTAGAAATGAGCGAGCCGAGGCCCAAGAAGACAAGGAAAAGGAATGTAACTCTGGTTGAACCGGAAGAAATGGAAACGGAAGAAGACTCCGAGGAAGATGAGGAGATAGGTCGACTTGGCCAGATGAACGAAGCAGTCCGAGTGACAGAGTTGGAACCCTCAGCGGGGATTGGCGATGTTCAGTCGTCGACTGAATCGGTGCAGAGAAGACCCCGTGAGATCGCCATCACACCCCCATGTCCGAAGAAAAGGAAGAAAAATACGGAGGTCCAATCAAGCAGTCGAAGGCTCTAAAAAGAGGCACCCTGAACAGGACGAAGGACCCAGCGAGTGGGAGGAGGAGGATTGAATACTCCTTTCCCAGCTCAAGGAGAGGATAAGGAACAGGAGAAATTTAGACCTAGAGTCGAGAGGTATTGAAGACATTCAAGGCGAAGACTCTGAACAGAAAGAAGAATCAGGGGATGAAGAAGAGGACAAAAAACCTCCTGGACGGGAGTTAAACACAGAAAGAAGATTAGAGGTTGAACAGGAATCACCTCAGAAGATGAGATCAGGGGGGAGAGAAGAACCCCAAATCTCAGTAGAACAAAAGGGCTGTGCAGAATAGAAGCATTTAGTGTCGACAGATAACGACACTGGCTCATCCAAAAAAAACCTACTGGCTGACTATAGCAGATGTGAGTGGAGGGGATGGAGTCGCGGGCTACACCTCACAAGGGACGGAAGAAGATTATTGGCATTGTTGATTGACCATCAGTGATGTCATGAAGTACGACCTTTAGAGTGAGCGCCACGCACACCTGACCGGACCATTCTGTCTGCTAGAGGTTAGTTAGGGGAGGGAAGAGCTGAACTTAGTAAGAAGTTATGAAATAATTGAGTAAAGAATTGTAGGAATATTATAATGCACTAGGATGTGTGACCTTGTTAGAAAATAGGCGATTATTGGTAGTGATATCTGTTCCGTTATTAGATAGCGAGAGGGTATTCGAGATATACCAGAAAGAAGAAAGATATGAAGAAAAAGATTCACGTGATATGCGAGAAAGATGAGAAAGGACGCTCGATCAAGACCCATTGGTCGAAAACGGTCACCTGACATACGAGAGACCGGGAGAGATGGGTATGCGCCTCCCCACCAGAGGCACTATGAGGAAGTAGGGGTGAAAATAAGAGCGATAATGGGAAATCCGAAGTAATGCGACTTTTGGAATTATCGAGAAAACCCTGACGCCGACAGACCCACCCCAGTTTGTTGCGGCGTCAATAAAAGCAGGACCCCAGTCGACAGAAATCAGTTGCAGCTGGACCGCGGGCAGCGAGGGAGCTTGAACGCGGGAATCGGCCCGGTTCACTCGCCCCTTTGCGGGAAAGAGAATCCTAAGACAAGAAATCCTTCCAGCCCAAGTCGAAGAAGAAGAAGATTGCTCGCAAGCCGCAGAGAAGTTGCACCCAAGTCGAAGATAAGAAGAAGAGCTACAGGCCAGACAGGCCGAAGAATTGCAGGCCAGACAAGAAGAAGAGCTGCAGGCTAAACAGAGAGTTCCTCAGGCGGCAGAGAGAAGAGTTGCAGTTGAGTTCAGCCCCGGACGGCAGCGAGAAGGGTCAACCTCAGACGACAGAGAGCTCAGATCACCTCAGACGACAGAGAGCTCAGATCACCTCAGACGACAGAGAGCTCAGATCACCTCAGACAGGCAGTAAAGTTGCAGGCCAAACAAGCAAATCAGTTCAACCTCAGTCGACAGAAAAGAGTTGCAGGACGGAAGAAGAAGAAGTTGAAATCAATCCAAGCCCAAGAACAGAAATTCGACTAAACCAAATCGAAGTGAAGAAATACGTCCAATTCAAGCCGAAGAGAAGAATCAGCTGTGAACGACTGGTAGAGATTAGCCCCAGTGTCGAACTAGACCACACTCCGACATACACAATTCTGAAGAGTAGACAATTCGAAGTCTTTAAGTTGTATGATAGGAGCTTGGTGCCACAGTCCACAAAGTGGGTCGGGAAGTAAGAACAATTTTTATGTAACGAACATTAGATATAAAAGGTTGTTACCCTTTTTTATCAGTATTTTTTTGTCTCGTGAGTTTTTTTCTTTTACTTGTGTTTTGCCACCCCCGTCGGACTCAACTTGCATACGGCCCCAATCCCTGTTTGATCCCGTCTGTCTAAGATCTAATCACAACGTGGGTAGACAGACCGGAGATCAGTACAGTTACCCTAGTAACCAGGTGTTGGAAGCGGGTTGAGAAAGGCGAGGCTGGTAATCATCTAACCAAGGGGTTGGAACCAGGAGGAGCGACGTCATAGTTGGCGCCGTAACCAAAGGTTTCGACCCTGGACCAAGTTCCCCGTCATATATATATATATATATATATATATATATATATATGTATGTATGTATGTATATTTGTAGAGAGATATATAGGACAGAGGGGAAATAATATATAAAGGGTGCAATGTATAAATTGTCGTTTAAATTACGCAAAAATTGAATTAATACTGATATCTCATTTTAACAGATACATTTACCAAAATTACACAGAAATATTTTGAAATACTAATGAATAGATTTAGTTAATAAAATCGCCATTGATTTTAACCACGGCCCTCAGACATCTTTGCAATCTCCATCATCTCTTCTGGACGGTCTCCTTGCTTAAATTGATGAATGCTCCCATAATCCTTAACTTCAGTTCATTCTTTGGTGTTACAAGGAGTTTCGTTTGTCTCTCGCTCAATTGTGCCCCTCACATAATAATCATGGAGGTTGCAATCTGGGGAGTTAGATGGCAAGGTGAAAGGTGTGATGTGGTCGCAGAAATTTTCTCACACCTATGACTGGGTTCTGCTTGTGTGGCATAGTGCAGAGTCCTTTTGCCAGACATAGGGCCTTCAAGCATCTACCTTTTGAACCCAGAGCAGCACTACATTCTCAAGGCACCTGACGTATGACTCTGCGTTGTGCCTGAAATCGGGTCCAAACCACACTTCAAGAATGCAGAAGGACCTTCCGTCCAACCGATGCAGCCCGGAAGAGCGACCCCCTTCCAGCCACCTAAACGCAAGCCGGACGACTTGTCGCGGTTTATCTTGGCCCCTGACACCTTCTCGTACCGCTCAAGCGCCTTCTGTACCGCCTCAATGTCGCTGCGGCACGACACGAAAGCAAATACGTCATCGGCGTACGCGGAAATCCTGGCTCGAGACCCCCCAGAAACGGTGATTTTACGTAGGGCCGGACTGCTCGTTTCGTCCTTCAGTCAGCGAAGGAGAGGCTCCAACGTCAAGGCATAAAGGAGAGACGACAGCGGAGAACCCTGACGAACCGACCTAGACAGTACAAAAGCGCCTGACATCTTTC
Organism: Acanthosepion pharaonis; assembly: GCA_903632075.3. Classification (NCBI taxonomy): domain Eukaryota; kingdom Metazoa; phylum Mollusca; class Cephalopoda; order Sepiida; family Sepiidae; genus Acanthosepion; species Acanthosepion pharaonis. Next base: position 22,936 of record CAHIKZ030002949.1, read on the forward strand.
CGTTCACCTGTACCACAGCACTGGGGGAGTGACACAGGAGGCTAATCCAACGGCAACAGTTGGGTGCGAATTCAGCGGCCTGCAGGACAGTAGCAAGGTAGCGATGGTCAACCCTATAAAACGCCTTGGAAAGATCAAAATTGATCAGCGCGGCTTCTTCAACAGAGTGATTACACCCCTGGTAATCTGGTTTAGTATGGACCCCGACTGAAACCAGTTGTTGAACACTGCAGTCAAAATTGGAACAAAGGTATTCGACAGCCTTAAGTAAATTCATAGGGCAAACCATCCACACAGGGCGACTTGCCTCTGCCAACCTTCTTCAATGCCGCGTAGACTTCACCCTCCCAAAAGCCGAGGAAAATCAGCCAATTAGCTGCCAAACTCCTCCTCACGGAGACCAGGCTCCTTGGTAAACCGGTTCTCGAGATGGCGCCGAAACGCCTCGCACATGTCGTCAGTGGCCCGAAGAGTATGCCCCTCTAAGAATTTGACTTCATGAATGTAACGATCTCTACCTCGACGGACCTCTTTCCTGCGCAGGTCTGCAGCCAAATTCTCGGATTCTTGCTTAACTTATGTCTAATTACCTGACCCATGTAAAGCTCGCTATTCGAATGATCCACGACCTCCCTAGCTAAGGCTATGACTAAGGGATCCCCTCAGCTACCGCCCGGGAATAACTAGCCTTAAGCATCTTCACCTTTTCAGCTCTATCTAGGGCGAGCCGTTTGCTGAAATCATCGGTGAAAGACCTAATCCTTGACTTAAGTCGTCCCACCACTTATTCCCGATAACCGCACCCACTACCTCCAGCTGCACTAATCTAGTTAGCTGCTCCTAGAAGTCCCGCCTGTCCAGTAAAGACAGATTGAACTTCAAGTAACCAGCCATTCTAGGCCTATTTTATAACGCCACATGGGCACAAACGAGTTTGTGGTCCGAATAGTCTACCCAGTGGAACGTGGGACAATCTAGTAGATCTACGTCAGCTCTTCTAACTAATATTCTGTCAAGGTAGCTAACTACCTTGTTAAAAGGTCAATTAATACCCTACGTCCACATTTTCCCCCCGGGGTGATCGACCCGGTATCTATCGACGAGACCATAATCGTCGATCAGATCAACCAGGCTACGTTCGCCCCTTCTCCCGCTAGCACCCCGCTTCCTGTCTAACTTGGGGTCCAGGATGGCATTTCAGTTCCCCATTAGAACTAGGCGCGTCGAATCCACTAAGAACAGCCCCAACCACCGAAAAAACCGGACCCGCTCCTCCCAGTCATAAACCGCAGAACAAACCACTTTTCACGGCAATATCAGCCACGATCAACTGGCCCTCGGCATCCACCTTCGCATCAAGAGTACGACTAACAAGCATAGAGACTCCTCTGGCAAGTCGGTTCCCATATGCTGAATAGACGACAAAGTCATCCTCCAGCACACACGCAACGACGCTGCAAACAAAGTGGGTCTCTTCGATCGCGGCAACATCCACACCAAAGAACAAGAGGTCCCGAAGCAGGCGGGCAGCCTTACACCGATCCATCAAGCCCCTCGCATTCAGCGTAGCTATCTTAATTTCCATCTTCTAAGTTCTGTAAAATAGAATAAACAGAATTAACCTATTCACATACAGGGGAAAACCTGCAGGTAAAAGGACCCCGAAGGATTGTCCTCGGCTCCCCACACTTAGATCTGACGTCATTCGTCCTTCCAAGACAATCCAGCCGACATCCGAAAAATTGGTTAGTTTTAAACACCTATATAGGGAGGGGGAGAAAATAACAGGGACCCTCCCAGCACAATATTGCCTCAGTTTCCTTAAATAAGGTGAGTCCATTTCGACCATCCTCGTCTCAGGAAAATTGTCTTTTGATTCGGAGACATGCCCCCAGATTTTCAGGTACGTCCCCGTGTCTCTGACACAGGTAAGAACACCCGGGGCATCAGGGAGGTTACGCGCGTTCTCAACAGACTTCCCGTCAACTGACTCAAGCTTATAAAAGAGCCCTAGTTGGGCCCTCTTTTGTCTGCACAGAGCTTTCTTATACTCTTCTTTGTCTCTCTGGAACGGTGGTGAGAGGAAGAGGTTGATGTTTGAGGGGGTGTTGAAGATGAGATGAGGGGAGAGTTAGAAAGAGAGGGGGATGTAACACGGGTAGGGGAAGAAAAGTTACACCTTGATTTAGGTACTACCATGTTTTCTTTCGCGTCAGCCCAGACGGAAAGGAACCTGACTTTGTCTATGCTTGCATCCGCCCTACTGCGACTCGAGTGCTTTGGTAACTGCGTTTCCATCTCCTCTTCCTCCTTTCTACTTCTCTTTAAGGAAGAAGTCCGAGGTGGTGGCATAGTGTCGACCTCCATTTCCTTTTCTTGCTTTCCTTGTTGCTGCTGCTGTTTGGGTTGACTTTTCTTTGGTTGAGTTACGTGTTTCCCCTCCTCTGGCTTTTCTGCCTTTTTGGGGCTTTCAGCACTTTCTGTCTTTTTAGGGCTTTCACACTTTTTCGTACTTCTTGGGCTTTCTACATTCTTAAGATTTTCATCCTGTCCCTTTTTTTGTCTGCTGCTGCTTTGATGAAGTCTCATCTGTCTTGGGTGGAGCGGGTACATTTTTCGATCTCCTGCTCAACACCTCCTTCCAAGTACCTTCAGGGTCATTTTCCCCTTTTCCCCTCATCTGTAGGAGATGCTACTGCTGCTTCTTTTGCTGCTGCTTTTGCTGCTACCTCGGTTGTTGTAGTTGTTGAAGGCTGAAAAAGTTTACCGGGGCACTCTCTAGCCATGAGGCCTGGAGTGCCGCATGAACCACAGCATGATTTCCGGCCTTCGACCACGACCAACATCCTTCTATTATGGCATATCAGGACATTGGCGACCACCCCAAAACTTCTTTGCGTCAGGGTGAGTTGCAGTTCCATGTCCCCGGTTGCAATTCCAGATTTCCCTAGAACCGCCCTGACCGCGTTCACTTTGCCAAATGACGGGAAAAATAAACAAGTTCTCTTTTCTTTTTAAATTGTTTTTTCTTTTTCCAAATCCAAAATGTAACAGTTAAGAATAAACATATTAAATAAAAGAAGAACGTGGACAACCAAAGGCAGAAAATATAATAATTCAAACCAAAATAAAAAAAATGCAAACAAAAACCGTGGGGAGGGACAAATTACAAACAAAAAAATAAAAAGGAAAAGAACAGAAATGCACAAATGAAATAAACTGAAACAAATGAATATCAAATAAAGAAAACTTATCAATTAACACGCAATTTCAACAAGTTCCTCGTAACACACAACCTCGCCCAATAAATCAAATAAGACCTGGGGGTATTATGTTTACTAATGAGATAGCCCAAATGACTTGACTCACTTTATAACCTACCAGAAGACGTAGAATATTCAATCTGTCGTGTATAAAGGCGGCCATTTTGTTTACTCTCTCCGAATGTCCAGTGCCAACTTGTCAGGCGAAGAGGAACAGAAGGAAGAACTACTGAACTACGCTTTGCTACTTTACCGGGATATCCACTGCTAACCTGAATAACGCTTTCCTACTGTCTTCGAAATATTTATTGCTAACCTCTGGATTCTATACTCAAAGACGACCGTCATCATGAACAACAGATATGCCATAGTCCAGAATTCATATAGACTTCGCAAGACCTTTAAACGGAGCATACTATCTAATGGTAGTCGATAGTTACACTAAATGGCCAGAAATATTAAAATGTAGAAAACCGACTACTGCGGTAACGATAAATTTCCTACACGAGATTTTTGCAAGGTTCGCTGTTCCTGACTCTATCGTTTCAGATAACGGGACTCATTTCACGTCTAGTGAATTTAAGTCTTTTTTGCAAATTATTAGTAATTAGAACACGTTACATTTCCCTTTATCACCCAAGATCAAACGGACAAGCGTAACGGTTTGTCGATACGTTTAAGAGGGCACTAAAAATGTTGCGGGAAGAGCAGTTAGATGTATTAATGTTTCAGCAATTTCTGAGTGTTTACAGATAACACCAAGCCCAAATACTGTGTCTGGAATATCGCGTACAGAGTTGATGCTCGCCAGGAAGAATAATTCCGTTTTCAATAAGTTATTACCAGAACGCAAAGCGAGAACATTAAGAAATAACAATACAAATAGACACTTCGAATCTAGAGATAAGGTATTTTTTAAAATGTATCAACGCGGAGAGGAATTCTGGAAAGATGGCGCTATGTAAAAACGCATCGGTAAATTGACATACATGGTATAGGGACAAATGTGAGAACATAAGTGACACCTTAATCAGTTAAAACTTAGATTAACTGATTTAAAAATTCTCGAAAAGAGGTACTCTTGGAAATTCTGTATGAGATGTTTAACGTAGCCACGCCATCAGAAATTGCTGAACCAAAGGTTTATGGGAAGGAAACAGAATTTCAGCAGTATTTCTAACTATTGAACCGAAGCTGAAGAAGTATAGACTCTAGGGGAAGTCATCTCAATGTGGTGCGGGTGTTATATAGGAATAAAGTGTCGCAGATGACACTGGAGTTTGAAGACATATCAACAGAGAGCAAAAACTGTGTGGTAGGTAACGCAACAACTCAACTGCTGAAGCAGGTAGGGAACAAAGAAAACCGGTGTCGCACGTCCAACCTTCTCACGAGCCAAGAGCTCTGATTCGAAATAGCAAAACGAGCCTGCTTTTAAAAAGCCGCGGACCGACCACGATTTGCATGCGAATGAAGACAAAGACCGCCCGGTATAAAATATGGGCGCCGCCAAACTTGCCGCGTGGGTTTTTGACCCAAACAACATCTCCTTTTTCAATCTCCCCTCCAGTCACTTTAGTTCAGGCAGCGGGTTGGCTTCGATGCCTTTCACACGGACATGATATTTGTGCAGTGCATCAGCCGGCGCCGTGGATGGTGAAATGTTATCTTTCGGGGCGACATTATACCAGTAAACCGCCTCCGATACTGTACAGCCCTTCCTAGCTGCGATGGTCTTGATGGTTCTGTGGTTCCGCTCCACGATGCCGTTTCCACTTGGCGAGTAGGTACATCGAAACCGCAGATGCACGTCCCAATTGTCCGCAAATTCTTTAAAATCTTTACTGGTGAATGCAGTATCGTTGCCCGTCAGTATTTCCACGGGTGGGCCTCGCTCCAGGAAAACATTCTCCAACAGTCGAATGACGGTGCTCGCGTATTGTCTGCGTAGCGGCCGCCATACCGCAAACCTGGAGGGACCGCAATCAATGAGTGTTAAAAAATTCTCACCATTGTAGTGAGTTATGTCCATTGCCAGTCTGCTCCAGTTGCTCTTCACGCTCAGTTCTCCTCTTTCCCAGTGAACGGGTGCCGGATCGATCGACTGACAGGTTGTGCAGGCCTTCACAACGGATTTAACGCTTTCTCTGGACACCTGCGGGTCGACTAACCTGGCGAAGTACAGAGTTCGTTTCACGCCCGGATGTCCGCATTGACGATGCGTATTGGCAACCTGGTCCTCATCCAGTCGTCTCCCTGCCACTGCACAGCTCTCGAGTGCCGGTTCTCCTCTCTTGAGCAGTTCTAGCCACCTGTGCGGGTACTCTAGTGAGGCGATCCGCACGGTTCTGACAGGACTGCACGAGTGTCACGTCTACGGTCAATCCATATTCTTCCACCAGCGATCGCAAAATGCCCAGCCGTCGCCTAACCAGCATCTCGCCAGCCGCCCTGTGTTCACCCGTGCCTTCCCGGTCAATGAAATCCACCGGTGCACACACGCCGAATCAGTAACCAAGTGCAATGTTGTCGCCTCTCACTGGAGAGCTAGATTCACTCCTTTAAGCGCCGCATCGAGTTCAGCCAAATTAATATGCCTGGCATCATTAGTCGGACGCAGCCAGCACGCATCTTCGATGACATTTCCGTTTACTTCTAATGCCACTCCTGTCGCCACGGAACTCGCATCCACCCAGACTGTGATCTCGTCACAACTCATGCACCAGTCTCCTCCAACGGGATCTAGTTCCCGCACTCTACTTAACATCTCTGCTAGTATGCGACAGAGAGAGAGAGAGGGATCTTTGATGTTATCATCCCATCCATTGGTTGCTGCGGTTGCCAGGCGCTTGACGAATGCAACTGCCACCCTGAGCCATCCACACTGGGAAGTGTCCAACAAGTTTCCCACACAATGAAAATACGCGCCGCCTGGTCAACACATCAGGGGCTTCCGGAATTTGACTTCCTCGTTTCCATCGGAGGGTGCCATTTTCTTCCCAGACTTGCAAGCCAAGAACTCTTGCTCCATCTCTCAGTCGCACCGGATCCTTGCACACCAAACCGTAATCCGAAACCTGTTGTCTTACACGCGATGCAGAGGCCAAACTTTCATTAATGAAGATATCATCAATGTATGCTGATGTGGAACTTTCAATTGTGCGGTCTTGCGATGCGATGGCGTCTATAACGGATTTCATGATGAGTGGCGCTAATTTAGCCCAAATCCTAGCCGCGTAAGACAGAAGCGTTGGCCTTTGAAAATAACCATTTGAAATGGCCACAGCGCTTCGTCGATGTGAATCTGAAGATATGCGTTCCGCAGATCCAGAAGCGACATATTGACCCACTGCCGCCGCCACGTTCTCAACTTATGTGCGCACAAACTGCATCGGCAGTGAAAGCATCCACAAAGTCGTTCAATTCCCGGTAATCGAGTACCGGACGTACCTTCTGTTTCCGCTCCTGCACGACTGCCATCAAGGGAATCAGACCCTTTGGGGGTCCCAGTCTTTCCTGGGGGTACGGAATCAGCCAGCCGTTCACAATCCACTGCTGAAGCTCTTTCTCGTATTTTCCTCTGATGCTGTCGGGAACTTTGTACTCTGCGATCTTGTTGCGAAGCTGAACTGGTGGGTCTTTTTGGGCCCATTTCCACCTGGCGGTCCACACCCTCTCGTCGGAATTGAAAGAGACGAAATCCGGCTCACTAATGCAAAGGGCTGCACACACCTTTCTTCTTTCATCCAGTTCCACATTTCCGGCTGGCGTGATCATCATGCCTCCTAACGCTCGGATCGCATCAATCCCAAGTAGCAGGTCGTACCCGAGGGGCCTTTGACGTGCCACTAAGACGTCGACTTTGGCATGATTCCTCCGTCTGTTAGGACTGATACGGTCCCGACACCACAACAGACCCGGAACATCCCGTCAATCGTCCGAATCTCGATTTGTTGACTGTTCCATGTCACGCATCGATCCGCACTAACGATCGATCGGGAACATCCAGTGTCAACGAGCGCCGAACATCGTTTACCCTCAACGTACACGTTGACAACAGGCAATGCCGCATTTACTGACCGAGAGGGTATTTTGCGACAAACTTTGTCCCCGGACTCGTTTCCCGAGCAATCCTGTGCTACATGGCCTAACTCTTTGCAGCGATAGCAGCGTAGTCGTGCTCGGTTCCGTCTGCTGCTCCCGAACGTCACTTTGGCTCCGGCAGTCCCTAGAGAAATGGTAAAACTTGTAGCTTTGGGCCCTCCCGCGGTGTCTCAGGCGTTCTCACGGCTGCTGCGACCTGTTCCGTGTCCTTCAAGATGTTTCGGGCTCTGGCTAGCAATTCGTCAATTCCCAGTGTGTCCAATCTTGAAGACGCTCACAGGAGCCGACTGGTGTCGTTGGGAAGCCCTGCCAGGAAGGCGCACCCCAGTATGCGGTCCGTTGCTCCGCCAAACGGTACTGCCAACCTTCGCAAATCAGCCAGGTAAACATCCACGGTCTCACCCGGCTCGAGCCGTCGTCCGACGAACTGTTTCCAAGCGATGAATGGGTCTAATTCCAAAGGCCGTATACAGGGCGTTCTAGATCTCTTCTAGGTCAGCATCGTCCCCGAGTTGTTGATATACTGCGTAGGCTCCTCCCGTGAGTCTCAGTGGGATGACCAGTGCAGGTTCCTTTATTTTGGACACACTGCAAACACGTTCGGCCTTTTCAAACCATTCGACGATAGTCGGGCCCGTGGGGGAGCCGTTGAATTCTGGGATCAATTTTAGATCGAACTTGTCCATTGCCGAAATAGCTTGTGGTAGGTAACGCAACAACTCAACTGATGATAGCAGGTAGGAACAAAGAAAACCGGTGTCGCACGTCCAACCTTCTCACGAGCCGAAAGCTTTCTGATTCGAAACAGCAAAACGAGCCTGCTTTATACAGCCGCGGACCGACCACGATTTGCATGCGAATGACGAGACAACGAGATTTCGCGTTAACTAATCGAGACCGCCCGGTATAAAATATGGGCGCCGCCATTTTGGTTTCTTTTGCAGTTGGAAGGACCAGAGTTTGCATACTGCGCAGATTCGAACGCGTTTCCGAGGTAAGCCATTTTCACAATTTCCCCTACAAACTGTCGATCCCATATTGAATAAGTAGATGTCGAGTGACTGTTTCATTACCAGCCTCAATAAGCTACAGTTTATGTTATTTGTGTCAGATTGTTCTATTGCAGGAGACACTAATAACTCTCACACCGATTAAAACTGAGAAAATTCAGAAAAAATATTCTCATATTCTAATTGAATTCTGTCAGAATTTCTAAGATAAACTGCTAGAAACATTCGGATATTGCTTGACATTAAAACTTCGTCTCTGTTTCTTGCATTAATTTATCTAATAACATGGCTACTTCCATCACCAATGAATCTCCCGCATTCACAGCTTTGTTCCACATAAGCTTAGTAAATGTTAATTACTAAATTGACCTCAGCTGTTGTTTCTTTGTGATTTATACTAGCAGAGATAGCACGCAAGTAGACAAGACCATAAATAGCATGAGAGAAGCAATAGATTAATTGTTATATCAGAAATAATGTACTTTTCGAAGCATAGAACACAATGCACTTCTTCTTATACAGAAAAAGAAGCATTTCTTATATAGAAAGCGATAAAGCATTTGTTGTATGAAAATTAATGTGATGCTTGTTACATAGATTACAAAGAACTTTTTGTTGCATCAAAAGAAATGCTCTTTTTATAGTAAGAAAAGTAATATAATGCTTGCTGCATAGGGAAAAAGCGCTTCTTTTTGCATAGAAATCAATGTACTTTTTTGTAGTATAGAAACAATGCATCAAAGTCCATACTTGTCTTTTGGTATAGAAAAAATGAACTTCTTCTGATTCATACTCGATTGTTCTTAAGGCTGCTTAAGTTGCTATCAACTTTGATACCACTACACGTTGTACTGTCGTTGCTTAGTGTTATATTCCGTTATCTTAAATCACTTAACACTGTCTGGTACATTAAATAAGTGTATCATTGAATTGTATCGATTTTATCATTTTTTTCTACTTACAGTGAAATGTATAACTAGGCAAAAGAATATGCCATAGAAGAGTTTTATAACTTTCCTTATCAAGAAGTGCAGAAATATTTGGCAATAATCACGTTTTACTGAGTAAATTGTATCATTACAGAAGACAAAAGAATCTATCAGTCGAAACGTTGTGATGAAAAAAGAAGAAACAAAGCCTTTTTTCCTTTTTTAAATTTGTGTCGAGTGATATGGTAAAAAACGTATAGTGCAACGATGGAATGTTTGAAATTGACAGTAGGAAGCCAAGACCCAAGAAGACCAATGCTTTCTTTATACTAAGAAATATATATAAAAAACTGATATATGTTCTTTCGTCCAGGATTGTTTGCATTTGGATTTCTTACAGTCGCCTTACTTTGCCTTAGAAACATGCACTTTCACCAAAGAGGGTGAATAATCTGCTAAGTAATAAAATAATTGACAACGTATGCCTGTTAGAAAGATATTTATAATTGGCAAATTAATTAACAATTTCAGTTGAATCATATAAATTGCCTCCTTCAGGCGTTTCTTTTTTTCCCTGATTAAACTGACGAAAAAGTTCTAATTGCATTTTATCAGATTAAGTGAAGAATAACGCAATAACTCGCGTATCGTTTAGCATGTCTTTTCTTGCAAATTATATATTCACACTGGTAAAGTCGGACAATGTTTATATTTAAATGGAATCAAGCCGTTATCTTTGACACGATAAAAAAAGCTAAGAATGTGCTAAAGACACCACTGGTGTGTATGCATGTATTTATTACTGCTTACAAAATTGTTTGACGTAAAAGATTAATTGTTCAGGAATAAACCGCGTACTAAGCAATAGACAACCAATTAATCGAAGAACAAAGGAAAAGTGGCGATAAACCTGCCATTCATTCTTAACTTTTGTCTCTTGCATTAACGAGTCATTTTCTCTTCCTCGTATATACTTGAGATCTACAAGATTTGTCCAACACGTAATTATCTTGAAAAAGGCATCGGTAGAAAGATAAGTAAAAAACTCAATGAACGAGAAGGGGAGAAAGGCGGGATTTGGTATGCTTTTATTCGCTTAACACTCGGAGTTTGATCACATATAAGTGATGTAGTCATAAACTTGTTAAAGTTATTTCAAATGTGAAGCTCCATAGCCTAGCGCATGGTTTATTTATTGGGCTCGCTCGCTGTCATCAACGTTATCAAAGTTGAGCCTCCTACATTTTTCTACACAAACCGAATCGACGACTCAAAGCAAACTACGTAATTACGTTTGCTGTGCATAGGCTCTACGCATACACCGCTTCAATCAAAATAAAAGTACATTTTATTCACCAAGTCAGAGCCACTCTCACTCCAAAAAGTAAAACTTTAATTCAGAACAAACACTGAATATATATTCTCTAATTAAAATAAACTCAACGTAGACCAACTTGGATGTCAAGCTGAGACACGCGACATAAACCAACCTTCATGTCAATGCTAGCGCGCTGAAAAACAATAACAACAACAACAGCCATCGCCAATGTCTAATTTCATCATTCTCTCTCCAGGCTGCCTTAGTAATAGCAACAGATAAAAGTAACTAGCTTTGTATGCATGTATTCAGTATTGTCTTAATTCTTACTCAGATGTCTATTTTCAATGATGTACACCTTATACAAGGCCCAAAAGCACCTCAAAGTAGCAGTTAAGAGAGTAAGATGTAAGAGGACATCGGAAATGAAAGAGAAGGAAAATATTTTAGAGGGAACCGACAAACCCAATCGTAAACAGGAAAAAAAGTGCTAAACCTCTACCCCTCTTCAAAGACCAAAGAGGAATGTGAACCGGGCGATAGGAAAATCTACCTTCTCCTATTAAGGGAGAGAGACATTATTTTCGTTTTCGATAGTAGAACGAGGTTCAAGAGAGATAAAAAAAAGTAAAATATATTAAGAGCTACAAAGTAAAGCAAATTGTGGAGAGTCGTGATCGCCAAAGTCCTGATGGAGCACAGGACTTAGAAGAAGAAATAAATTCTGGGAATCTTTTCAAATAGTTGATTACCATTTCCAATTGACAGTCTTACGTGAAAACCTTGTTCATAAATCTAAGTGAATAGTAAAAGTTAAAAGTAAAAGAAATGCCGCAGATCATAGATTTTTTTAGACCCAAATAGGGATTATTTCCTTATGAAATCTAGATTGAGAGAAGATATTTAAAAAATAATGTTTGGCTATTGAGTAATTCAAAACGTCCTTGAAATTTATCTTTCAAATTGCCAGGAAAAGATTTGGAATTAATTCAAAGGTGATTAGATATGAGTTTATTCTCAAATTCATTTATATCAAGGAAATACAAACAATTGATCACCTGTGAAACTAATTGCTTCTGAGCTAACCTATTGATTTCATTGATGACATCCTTTTTCAAAAATGTAACGCTTGCATTCTTTGTAAAAAGGGGCAAATGACGAAAGCATGAGGTACATAATGGTGTAATCGTAAAGATTTCTCTCGCATAAAAGTACACTGGTTTGAGAACCCCTTACTTGTATGACTGATGATTTAATTTGTTTCAGTAGATGTAAGAATTTGCTATTTTGTTGTTTCTTTTCTATTTTAACATTGACAGATTACATTCTGGGCCGGAGGATACTATTTTAATATCTTATAAGTATAAGCCAAATACATAGGGAGCCATCTCTCATATGTTATAGAATGCGGAGGCTGGCCAAGAAGAGTCAGCGTGAACATAGAATTCTGACAGTGCCCAAAAGAATTTTGAAGCGTTGACACGCCATCCACATTCAGATTCTGTAGACGGGTTGATAATAGTTAATAAGTAAATAAGTGTCCCGTTTCGTATATGACACACACTGGTGGTCGCGGTCGCAGTCCAGCGCCAATATGTGACGTCCACTGGTCGCGACGTCAATATATGACACTGCGCCATCAGCCCGTGGTCAACTCCCATTTGCGGCGTGAAGCTGTATGGTTTCTTCCACCAGCGTTTGGAATTGACTCGTTGTCGTCGCCACCATCCTGTGTCCCGGTTGATCTGGTCGTCCCCGGTTCGATACCAATTTGTCGTTCCCAGCTCACTTTCATAGTCTGGTTATCGAAGTAACTACTTTGATCTAAAGTCTAACCTACCCACGTTGTGGCTTTGATCTTAGGTAGACGAAACCAATCAGGCGTCGGGCTGTAGTGCAAGCTGAATCCGGGGAAAAAGTGATACCGCAAAAGCGTAAGTAAAAGAAAAATAATAAAACAACTCACGAGGTTCAAATATGCGGAAAAATAACAATTAAATTTATCTATCTGAGTGTGTTTCTCTCCCGGCCAGTTTCTATGGATTCGTGACCCTTTTTTTGTGTTTCTTAAGCGAGTTATGATATTTTGAATCGTTAGCCAATAAAAACTTGCTTTTGGTAGGAAGGACGTGGAAATCTTTCGGTCAGCTCCTGCGAAGCTGGTCTCCAACTGCAAGTCAAACTCTCTTGAAACTGCCGAAAAAAATACTCTCTGATCGCTGTCTCGAGACGTTTGTTTATATGGACACCGACCAAAACCCGGGGTGGGGCCTGTTGTGGTTTGGGTTCTTTGAGAATTCTTAATCCCCAACAAGAATTCCCTTAGTTCTTAGGCCAGGAAAATTAGTTAATTCCCATTTTTGGAAAATTAATCACTTTCTACTTCAGGGTTCCTCCCTCTTCTGTTCAGGGAATGTCGGAGGAGAGTTATCCTCCTATACTCCTCCTCTCTCACATTGGTATCTCATACCAATCCCCTCAGTGGGTGTTAACAACTTCTCCGTCTTTCTCATACATTCACCTCCGCTTATTACCCATGCTACTTCTTAGCCAATGATCTCTCGGCAGTGTTGGTGTGGCTAAACTCGCCCTGATCTTTATAAAATTCTTTTTTTCTTTTTTCTTTTTCCTTTTCCTTCATCCAAAACATTTAAAATGCCCAGATTACCGAATAATTCTTTATCACATCGTAATGCCTGGACATGTATCGACTCATTAATCACTGTCAAAAATACCCGACACCTGCGTTCTCCGCTGGTCAATTCTTCAACTGGGTGGCCGTTCCCACTCGACAATTCAATTCTTTATTTTTCTCCTGTCATAAAATTCTCCGATCACCAGATGCTCATTTTCGAGTCAACAGTTTGAATAGACAATAATAATTAGCCCCTTTTCGACTCTCTCTCTCTTTTTTTTTTTTCATGTCAAGATTCGTACATAGAACAGATGGCTTCCCCCGATGGAATCAGGAATAAAAGTCAAATGATATCTCTGAAAGATAATTAATATCTATTCTCTAGGATGGCCTCAAGCTGAAATTTTTATGGCCGCATGTGTCGGTCGACTTTGTTTATCTTTCAAAATTCTGTTTCGTTTGACGCGTCACTCCATTATCGTGACATTAATTAATTTGACAGAATCACAGTTTCGCTTTTTCTTACTGATTTTCTGTCTTTTGCAAAAAGTATCTTCCTTTTTTAAATAAAATAAATTCTTCTTTTTTTAATGTCGCTCAGTATATCTTTCGGTATAGCTCTTTCTTGATTTAAGTATTTCCTGTTTTTAATTTCTATGGTTAATTAGTAAGCCAATTACCATAGCTAAATAGCGTCACACTTATAATAAAACGAATAAAAAAAGAAACCGTCTTTTTTTGATACAGCCTATTAAATGACATTAAGTTTCTAAAGCCAGTGACGACACGGAAAGCAACACAAACCAGATTGCACTAAAATGGGTAAGGTGAATATGAACGTACTGACATTTAGGTAATTTTGGATTAAGTTCAGTAGGAAAGGATTGAAATTAGGCAATTTCCCACAATAAATATTAATCACTTGTGATATTTTATCCTCGGAAGCAAACGATTTGGGAGGTACTCATGATTCTGTATCTATTTTCGAGTCTTCTTTTCGCGCATACCTCATTGTTATTTCCTTTACAGTTATGTTTGTTGGTCAGTGTAATCAGATTTTTGCACCATTGTATATTCTCTCGTTACACTGCATCAGTATTTTTACTCTTTACATCAGAAATTTCTGGTAGCTTCTGTCGATGAAAAAGCAAGAAAACCTCTTGAAATCATTAACCATCCGATATTCTTGCAAACCTAAGGATTTTTAGACTATTAGATTTAATATTTTTTTAATCCCTATGGCTTTTATTTGTTTAGTTCCAGTATCATTAAAGACATAAATCATATATATATATATATATATATATATATATATATATATATATATATATGGTTAATGATATATTTGGTAATACGTATGGATAATTTAATGTAAAAACAGAGAAAATGTCTACCTCTCCATTTCTGAAAATCTATTAGAAAATAGCTTAAATTTTGCCATGAATTATGTTAATATTACTAATGACGAACAAAAGATTATAATGGCTTCTAGACAGTCCATTTTTATATATAATGACTCCCCTTGAGTTAAGAAGAATATTGAAAATATCGATGTTCCCATGGAAGCTTATGACAAATAGCCGAGTTTTTGCGTCTATATATATTAGATACACTAAGTAGGTTCATTGACCCTAAAAACTGCACAGGGATGATTGACTCATTGTTATACCTAATAGCAATGGCCCTCTAACTTCCAAGTTACATACAAATATTAAAGCTTTCCAATTTCTAGGACTTAAAATTTATATACCATCTAACCTAAAATCGTCAATTTACTGGATGTTACATTCAATCTCTCTAATAATACATTCAAACCCTTCCCTAAAGAAAACCAAACCCACGTCTGAACAGCAACATGTCTAGATCCTTTCGTACTGTCTTTGGTCCTAATTTGTTTTTAATTTTTCATGAATAACCTTCCTGATGACATCTACGTTCGTTATCTGGGGCAAAAGATGGCTTCTAAAATTAAACTTCTCACCATTAATAATTTGGGACTCGCTGTCTTACATATTGAATCTGTTGTAAGATCACCTGCTAAAAAAGTCGCTTCACTGAGTCGTGCTAGAAACTTTCTCTTCCCAGAATCTATCGTACATATCTATAAGTCTAGCATTCGTTCATGCCTAGAATATGGATACCACATATGGTCTTGCGCCTCTGCTGAGCTCCTTGAGATCCAAAGAAGAATCAGCAATATTACAGATCCTAATCTGGCGGCTCGGCTTCAGTCACTTTCCCATGACCGCAGGGTTGTTTCTCTATATCTTTTCAATAAATACTTTCATGATAATTGTTCGGATGATCTCTTCGCTATGGTAACTAAACCCGTCTTAGTTTTAAGCGGAGTACTAGACTAGCGTCAATTTTCTGTTGAGCTGACTAAACGTAGCTTTAAGTTCTATGCTAGCAGTTTCTTTTCTCGCATTTTTCGCCTGCCAACTTTAATCTGCAAAACTTTAAATGCAATGTTAATCGATATCTACTACCCTCTTTATTACTCTTTTCTCTTTCCGCTCATTATTAATGTTTCTGTTCCTATTTCTTCCCTGTAACCCCTGTGTTTTAGTGGCTTTCCTACCTTGCAGTGGGTGACACGGATTAAAATGTATGAATAAGTATGTATTTATATATAAGAATAATTAGTTTTCATACATACATATAATTTTAAATATAATTATTTAATTTTATAAGTACTTATTTATAGTATATTAAATTATTACTCTTATTAATCAGACTTAGCTCCATCTGACGTCTTTTTGTTTGCTTAACTCAAATCGTACACAATGGAGATCATATGATCTGAGGAGGAGTTTTTGGGGGACCAGGACGCCATCTTCTTTCCTGAAGGGATTGCAATAACTTAAGTATCATTGTACTATGGGTGAGACTCAGAAATATTTGAAAGACCTCGTATATAAATTATATTTATTATTTAGATTATATATTAAATATTCTGATTCCACCTGTACAAATATGGAGAATGCGACACGCTTTTGCTTGCTGCTTTCTTGTGAAAAAGATGTTGTGATTAGAGAATCTTTGTTTTCATTTTACTTCAGTGAAGATAGCTTACAATATATCGGGTTTACCTATAGTCCTTACACTTGTCTTCACCCCGCATAATGCAGCTATCATTATTTCTGTAGTTACAATAGGAGCTTGGATTTTTATTACGTGTACGGATTTTTATGTACTGTGTATTGATCTTAGTTGTCCATGTCACAATAGCTGGAGTTAATTAATTGTACACCAATTGAATAACTTATAGGATTGGAATGAAAAGTTAGAAATAGAAGAATCTTAACAAAATATTAAAACATTGGAATATGAAGACAGGAGAATCCTAATCATTTCTGCAAGTTAAAATATATTAGAATACTAATAAAGAGGATGCTTGAATTTTGAGAATATTTTTCATTCGATAACCCGTTAAGGTTATCAAATAACACTAGTATAAGCATGACTGAAATAATAGTATGCCTCTGACTAATTTCTGTCTGTGCTCAAAAATGGCTGTAATCTATACAAATTTAATTTTTTTAACAATGATGTTCGCTTTATTCACGGCACAAAAGCTACTCAGGTTAAAAGGTTACAGAGTTAGAATCAGAGTTTATGGCGATATGAAGGAAAGATAACGGTTGACGATAGATTTGTATATCATAAAGTTGTAGTGATTGGGAATGCACCTAAGCAGTTCTTGGAGACGCTTTTGGAATCTATCAAGGCAGGAATGTGAAGAGTTGGCAGTTCCTGTTCATATATAGCAGCAGTACTCCATTTTCTATCTGATCAGATTCTTGTAAATGTAGACCATAGCAGGGGGAGCCAGGTACTTATTGGAGCGATCAAAGGAACCGACAATTTTCCCAGCGATGGATTTGGGTAGATTTCTAGCATTAATAGGTTTTCAAGGCACGGAACGTACCAAGGACGTTCATCACGATAGGTGAAAATTCTGAATTCGCGTCGTGGTGATGGAACTTCACCAGTTTGGTTAACTACAACAATGTTCACGGAAAGACGACACTGTTTTGTTTTTAAAGCAAACTTTTAAAATATAATGAAGCATATGCCTTTTTTACCCTTTTTTAAATTCATTTCTTTCGATACATTTTATAAGCAATATCTAAAAATAACCGATGTCAAAAGTAGAATATAATATCGTACTCCTTTACGGGATGTGATGACCTCAACAGAAAAAGTTTTATGCGTCATAAATATACTTTATCTAAATTCGATGAGGGAAAATATTTTCGGAGAGTAAGTTACTGTCAAGCAACATTTGTTTACAGATCAACTTTAAATAGAGTATTTCTATCATTCAATGTCACCAATATGTTCATTTTGATATTTTAGTTCAATCTACTTATCCAGTTTAGATTATTTGTACCCAGGATATCTAAAGTGACAGATCAGCGTCCCAGTTGCATAAAATGGGTTTGATTTTTCTCGTTTTATGGAAATACTTTAATCAAAATCAATTCCTTTTGGCTTGCTTTTTATACCTGAGTCAATAATAGTAGTATTAGGGACAAACTAGAATTAGCCGAAGGACAAAGCTGACACTTGAAAGAATCAATATAGACAAAACTGACTCAGGTAAATCATTTCAGTTAATCATTTGAAAGTCAATATAATTCCAACTTTTGTTACACAGTACGCTCATTTTTCTAATAATTATTCAATTAATATCAAGAAAAATAAAAAGATTGATAGTGAAAATATAAGACAGTTTTTTTTTGTATAGAACTGAAGCTTATCGAAATTAAAAATTATCAATTTCTTGTTTTAAATATACACCGTGACTATAGCTGAACATAATAATGCAATGGGAATTATTTTTAATGGGGATTTGTTGGATGATCAATCGTTTGCTTTTTTTTGAAGGCGGGCAGAACTGGTCGTAAACTAAAGCGTGATTCACAATTTTCCAGACCACAGCTCAACAGGCATCGTGTTAGATCTGGTCAAGATTCAAAATAAATATTTAAAAAAAAACAATTCTGCTTCTGACGTCAAACACATCTGTATACCTTCCATTCAACGTCATTAATAGCAGTCGCTACGTTGTATACTTTAACGGAACGTTGGAAATCTCAGTTGCTGATGTAAAAAGAAATCGCAAGAGATCGACACGTATAGAAGAACAATAACCTGTCCTGTGTCAAAAGCTGTTGGTGGTGCCAGAGACGGCATTATCACATGTGTCACCGAAACTGTCTTACCTCCCTTGGTTGGCGACTGACGAGAGCAGATAATATCACGTTCGTGTATGTATAAAATTATATATATATATATATATATATATATATATATATATATATATATATATATATATATAAACCATTTCAACCCAAGCAAGGCGGGAAGCCACTAGGACGCAAGGGATTACAGAAAATTTAGAGCAAGATCAGATAGGAGTGATAGAAGAAAGGATGAGGGTAGTGGATAGATCAAGGCAAATAGAGATGTATATTGACATTACACTTGAATAGCTGGAGATTATAGCTCACAGGGAAACAAGAGACGGGAAGGGAGTTCCACAGGCGAGAGGTGCGAGACATGAAGCTATTGGAGTAGAAGAGACGGCTACATTTAGGAATTTCGACAGTGAAGGGGTGAGAGCGGGATGCCAGCCTCGTATGTCGCTTGAACTCATGACGTCTGGGAACCAGCGAATGCAGCTCCTCGGAGCAATTTCCATGAACGCATTTGTAGAACAGAGAGAGGCGACGGCGCGTCTGTGAGAAAGTGACTGTAGACAAGACGCCATGACATGGACAACCACATTGCATATCCGCCTCTAGAGCCTATCAAGAACCCCGAGGCAAACAGAAGGGGTACCAGACCATATATGGCAGCAATACTCCATGCAAGGGCGAATTGTAGATTTGTAGATCTAGAGGATCTAATCCGGGGAGAAAAACTTCCTAGCGCGACTCAGGGAGCCAACTTTTCTTGCAGTGGACGAGGCAATTGACTCGATGTATTTATTCCATCTCAGGTCAGCAGTCAACGTGAGACCGAGAAGCCGCAGAGAATTGCTCTCGAGAAGTTGAGCGTCAGACATTCTAATGGAGGGAAGGGAAGGATCTCTGTGGTGATTAATAGAGAGCAGTTTTGTCTTAGAAGTATTGAAGTTGACCCGCCAATTCATGCCCCAGTTCACAATCGATTGGAGGTCTTTTTCGAGACGCACGGCCAGGTGAGTTTTGTCAGCGAGACTAGATTTGCTTTTGAGGCAGGAATAAATTGTGGTGTCATCTGCGTAGATGCCAACTTAGGAAGTTATGGCGTCAAGAAGGTAATTTATGTAGATAAGGAATAGAGTGGGGCCTCGGATGGAGCCTTAAGGAACACCTGCGTTCGTGGGTTAGGAACTGGAGGAGAATCCGTTGAGAACGACCTTCAATTCACGGTTTGACAGGAATGATTGTATTAGGTTATATAATCGACCCGAAATGCCATAACCCTGGAGCTTGCGAAGAAGGCCGGCATGTCAAACCCTATCAAATGCTTTGGAGATATCTAGTGCCACGGCTCGGGCTTCCCCATTACTTTGGAGAGCTCGGTAGACTGTTTCAGTGATGGGTGCAAGCACATCGGCTATAGATCGGGCAAAGCGGAAACCATATTGCTTGTCTGAGAGCACCCCGGTATTGATTAGAGCTTCGAGTTTGCCGAAGAGGGGAAGGAGACTGATTGGACGGTAGTTGGAAGGGTCAGAGGGGTCGCCGGAGTTCTTGAAGACAGGAACGGTCGAAGAGGACTTCCAGCAGTCAGGAAAACAAGATTCCTTGAGGCAGTAGTTGTATAGTTTTGAAAGGGCGGACGCCAGTTCAGGCGCGCATTTCTTCAAGACAATGGCTGGTATCCCGTCTCCACCACTAGCTTTTTTGGGATCTAAATTAGAGATAACGTCCAGTACCAAAGATGGGGTTATGTTTAACTGACTCAATATGGCCTCAGTTCTAAGAGGGAAGTCGTGTATGGGTACACTGGAAGAGTCGAGCGTCTAGTGGAATGAAAATTTCTGAGCAAAGCATTCAGCCTTGTCGGTTGAGAAGGTCAAGAATTCGAACTGGTTGAATAAAGGAGATATAGATGGTTTGCAATTGTTCAATACGCTCTTGCAGAGACGCCAATAATCTTTGGAGCCAAATTTGCGAGATGCAATATGTTCCTTCATTCGAGCCGCAAATAGTGACTTAGCATCAATGAGGACACGCTTACATTCGTTACGGGCGGAGGCAAAGACACGTCTATTGCAGTCAGACATATTGCTACGGTATAGGTGGAAGTAGTGGTTACTATGGGCGATGGCGGCTGAGCAAGCAGCGGAGAACCAAGGGGAGGAGCGCGACTTGACCCTATATTTCCTTGATGGGATGAAAGCGTCGATTCCAGCTTTAACTCAGGAAGAGACCTCAGAAGCACATTCTTGGACGGGGAGCTTAAAAACTCCATCCCAGAGGACATCGCGGAGGAAATCACGGAACGCGTCCCAGTCAGTTCGTTGATAGTAGAACGAAGTTCTAGTGGTAGGAGGTTCTTTATAGGGGGTGGAGTTAAAGGAGATGTTAACCGATACTACTGCATGATCAGAGTTACCAGTAGGGCAGAGTTGCGAGGCGCTGCACAATTCGGGGATGGAGGTAAAGCACAGGTCGTGTAGAGAGGCTTTACCTTCTCGGTTGAAGGCAAAACGAGTGGGGAAGAAGTTAACTATCTGTGTGAGGGAATGGGAGATTGAAAAATTAAGCGTTTGAATGCCTGCATGGTCAGTAGTAGCATTCTTAAGCCACAAGGTGTGATGGGCGTTAAAGTCTCCAAACACAAAAATGTGTGCAAACGGGTGGAGGGAGAGAGCCTTGTCTATGCTGTCAGAAATGCTATCAAGTATCTCACAGTCCTGAGAGGATGGAGAGCGGTAAAGGAAGAAGAGATAGCTTACCGCATTGAGGAGAGAGAGTCGGAGACATGTATGACTGGTCAAGCGATTCGAGAGAGGACTCTCTGGCCAGAGGGAGATGTTCCTTGACGTAGACACCAAGACCGTGCATGTGGGTTAGAGAGTCTTTTCTGAGGAGAGGAAGATAGCCGGGGATCGAGAGATCAGAAAAGGGGATAGATGAGACAAGGTTTGTCTCACAGCGAGCCAGTTCATCCGGGCCGTTTACAGTGAGGAAAGATTCCAGACTGCAGAAGTTTGTCGTAATTCCCCGGATGTTGGAGAACGAAATGTTGAGGGGGTTAGGTGGTTTTTGAGAGGCTGGATTAGGGTTAATCTTTCGGTTTTTGTAACTCATGTTGAATTTTGTTTGTAAGATGAGAAGGCTCGAAGCAAAAGAAACAGACAGTTTCGACGTGACGCGGGCAGAGAGGAGTTGTCAAAATGTGCATCATTATGTGGCCTCAGGGCTGCCCACCGGAGGTGACTGCAGGGACACCATTTCATGCGCGACAGGGCACTACAAACACCCCGGTATTATACAACTGTTGATCAGAGCGGCCGCTCAAGACGCTACGCAAGAGTTAAGGCTCCTAACTACCAGTCGGAAACAGCAACCAGAGAACTGTCAGCCGTGTAACCTCAGAATGAAGAGGTGATGCCGCAGACTGCACACATCACGGGCGAAACAGAGCTGCACTAATACAGAGGCTGGAGAGAGAAACAGTACCGGGAACCCCTTCCTAGACAAGAAACAAGGTGTACGCATCTACTCATGCCCAATAGAAGGGGGAGGAGTTTTGACTGGGCGATAGAAGAGACTACCTACTCCTATTAAGAGACTATATATATACATATAAATATATATAGAAAAAGTTTCAAATTGAAAATTATAATGTTTTACTTTATGAAAGTATTTATTTATTTATATATATATTTGATATTTCAAATTTTCTTCAATTTTTCATCAGAAATAACTGTTTGTTACAAATAAATTAAAATTACTGTTTGTTAGCAAGTAGCGTCCTTCGCGAGACTCGAACGTCACGTAATATGGAACGTCACTGTTCGGATATTCCTAACTTAAATCTAACTGTCATAAATATTTAAAAAAAATCTTTACTATATCTAAAAAAAAAAAAATAAAAAAAAATTGCTTAACTATTGAAATATTTATAAAGATTTAAAACACCTAAGTCCCTATTCAACCCTAGTTTATGTGTATTTAATTTTAAAATCCAATATGTTTCTTTTTTTCTGCGTGTGAATGTGGAAGTAAAGTCGGAATCTATTAATAAACATTTGCAGTTTTCTAATGTGTGTCCTGATTGATTGTAGTGTTTAGCTATGGGGGAATAAGGCTTGTTTTGACGTATTGTTTGTTTGTGGTTATTAAAACGAAATCTAAAATTGTTTCCAGACTCACCAATATATCCACTATTAGGACATAAGTTGCAGAATAAATAATAGATTACGTTATAGGTATCACAGGTGAGGTTAGGTGGCTGTATTCTGATATTGGTGTTGGGTACGGAAAATGTATTAGCTATTATTAAATGTTTGCAAACTAAGCAACGAGGTTTGTTACATTTGTAATTTCCTGTTTGGTTTCTATTGCTTAGATATTTGGTAGAGGTGAGGATAGCTGATAAGTTAAGTGATTGTTTCATTGCATTTATGGGTGGTTTATCGAAAATGTCTTTGATCTTGTTGTCGAATTGGAGGTTCTTGTAATCATTTTTTAAATTGTAAATAAGTGTGTGGGAATATTGATTGTGGTTAAAAACCATGGGAATCCGATTGTTGTTTTTATTTTTCTTGTATGTGAGAAGTGTGTTACGATTTATCAGGATAGTTTTATTTAGTGCTTCTTTTATTATTTTTATTGGGTATTTGCATTTTAGGAATTGTTTTGTTAAGTTATTAATGTTGTATAGAAAATCTAAATGGTCTGAGCATATGCGTTTGATTCTTAGAAATGAGCTGTATACAATAGATTTTTTTAATTTAAAGAGATGACAGCTGTAAAAATGCAGGAATTTATGTTGGTTTGTGGGTTTGTTGTATAGACTGGTAGAAAGTGTATGTTTGTTTAATTTTATCATAACGTCTAAGAAAGGGATGGATGTGTATGAGTGCTTCATGGTAAATTTAATTGTATCGTGGAAATTGTTGCAGAAAGTGAAAAAGGTTTTTAATTTTTCTGATCCATGAGTCCATAGTAAGAAAATGTCATCAATATATCTAAAGTAATGTGATGGTTTATATTCTGAATTGTCTAGTATCTTCTTTTCTAGAATGTGCATAAAGATATTAGCATAACTAGGTGCCATTTTTGTGCCCATTGCTGTGCCACTAATCTGTAAATAGTGTTTGTTGTTGAATTTAAAATTATTATGTGTTAAGATGAAATTTATTAATTGGCATATATCTGTAATTTGGTAGTTAGGTAATTTTTTGTTACTAAGGAACTCATAGCAAGCTGATACCCCTTCAACATGTGGAATGTTCGTGTAAAGGGACGAAACATCCATCGTTACTAGGATTGTATCATGGTGGACTAAGTTAATGTTTTGTAATTTGTTGAGAAAGTCAGTAGTGTCTCTAATATAACTGGGTATGTCAGGCAATAAAGGTTTTAGGATATTGTCTATGTATCCAGATATAAGTTTTGTGAGGGTACCAATGCCTGATATTATGGGTCTACCAGATGGCATGATTTTAAGGGTTTTTGAAATTTCATAGATGTTCTCTTCATTATTTGATTGTGTAAATTGATGTGGGTCGGATGAAAAAGTGTTAGGGTGTTTTTCTGAAAGGATTTTGGGGAGTTTATGTAGTTTTGGGATAGTGTAGAATGTTGCTGTTTTAGGGTTCTCAGGAATAAGAGATTTTATGGTATTTTTTATGTTGTAGTTCAGGTTCTGAGTGAGAAGTGATAATTCTAATGTGCTAGTTGGGTCTAGAGGTAAGGGTACATAGAATCTGTTATTTTGAAGTTGTGATTCTGCTTCTTTAATGTAGTGGTTAGTGTCTAAGATGGTTATAGCTCCGTCTTTGTCGGCTGGTACGATAATTATGTCTCGGTTGTTTTATCAATCAGGACACACATTAGAAAACTGCAAATGTTTATTAATAGATTCCGACTTTACTTCCACATTCACACGCAGAAAAAAAGAAACATATTGGATTTTAAAATTAAATACACATAAACTAGGGTTGAATGGGGACTTAGGTGTTTTAAATCTTTATAAATATTTCAATAGTTAAGCAATTTTTTTTTTTTTTTTTTTTTTTTTAGATATAGTAAAGATTTTTTTTAAATATTTATGACAGTTAAATTTAAGTTAGGAATATCCGAATGTGACGTCGCCCCTCCTGGTCGCAGCGTCGACTATGTCGTTCGATCTCGTTCGCGGCTCCAAGTGTGACGTTCTAACCCTTTGGTTAGATGATTACCAGCCTCGCCGTTCCCAACTCGCCTCCAACGCCTGGTTACTAGGGTAACTGCACTGATCTCCGGTCTGCCTACCCACGTTGTGATTAGATCTTAGACAGACGGGATCAAACAGGGATTGGGGCCGTATGCAAGCTGAGTTCGACGGGGGTGATAACACACAAGAAAAAGAAAAACTCACGTGGCCAAAATTTACTGAAAAAAAAGGGTAACAACTTTTTATATCTAAATGTTCGTTACATAAAAATTATTCCTACTTCCCGACCCGTTTTGTGGACTGTGGCACCAAGCTTCTACCATACAACTTAAAGACTTCGAGTTGCCTACTCTCTAGAAATTTGCATGTCGGGGTGTGGTTTGGTTTCGACACTGGGCACTGATCTCTACTAGTCGTTCACGGCTGATTCTTCTCGCCGTCAGTGCGCGAATCGACTTCTTCTCTTCGGCTTGAGTTGGACGAGCTTATTTACTTCGGCTTGAGTTGGACGAATTTCTATTCTTAGGCTTGGTTTGGACGAATTCATTCACTTCGACTGGTCTTGGACGAATTTCTCTTCATAGGCTTGGTTTGGACGAATTCATTCACTTCGACTTGTCTTGGACGAATTTCTATTCTTAGGCTTGGTTTGATTTCAACTTCTTCTAGGCGCAACTGCAAGTAACTTCTTCTTCGTCCGCCCTGCAACTCTTCTTGCCAAGGTCCGAACTCTTCTCTCTGCCGTCCGGGGCTGAACTGATTTCTGTCGATTGGGGTCCTGCTTTTATTGACGCCGCAACAAACTGGGGTGGGTCTGTCGGCGCCAGGGTTTTCTTGATAATTCCAAAAGTCGCATTATTTCTGATTTCCCATTATCGCTCTTACTTTCACTCCTACTTCCTTACAGTGCCTCTGGGCGGGGGAGGCACATACCCGCTTCCCCTGGTCTCTCGTCTGTCAGGTGACCGCTCTCGACCAATGGGGTCCTGGTCGAGCGTCTTTCCTCCTCCCTCGCACATCACGTGACCGCTCTCGGCCAATGAGACCCTAGTCGGGCGTCTCTCCTTCTCCCTCATGTATCATGTGACTGCCCTCGGCTAATGAGACTCTGGTCGGTATCTTCCCTCCTTCCTTCGTGACGTCTTCAATCGGGCGTGGTCAATCCGGGGCTTTGTTCTGAGGAAGAAACACCTTGCTAAAAAAAAAACCAAAATCCAAATTGGCCTTTTTCGCACGAAAAAAAGACGATTTCGGTTTCCTTCACATTTGGCCTTTGTCAAAACAGCCTGCCGCTAATTAGATGCGACTTAAAGAAAGAATTTTTCGGCCTTGTCGGCGTCTTCTGCGAGCTAAAACAATTGCTTTCACCTCTTTCTTTCGCTCGGGCCTGTTAGCAAAATCTTAATTATCCAAATTGAAGATATCTTCCACTCATCATTTTGGGTGGTCCTTATCTTCAACTCTAGAGCTGGTCAAGTTTTGTGTACCAATGTTTTGTTTTCGTATACAATTCCCAGCGGTCACCTCTCATCTCAATGAGACCCTTTTCGTTTGTCACTTATGAATATTTTTTTCCATTGTTCTTAAAATCTTATTTCTTCAACCAAATTGATAATAAACTCCCATACTCCGCGGACACGAAAGTAAGTCAGGTGCTTGACCGACATCTGTTATGCATCAATCGCCCTCCCTACCCCGTCTCGTATCATTATTTCTAAACTCTATTCCTTCAACCAAATATAATAATTTCTATTTTTCCGCGAATTTCGGTCAGGTACTTTGACCTGGATATCTTTTGACACCTGTTTTGTTTTAGTTTTACTTATGACCGGGTTTTGTACTATCTATTTCTCCTTCTCTTTCTTTTTATTATTTCTTCTTTTTTTCTTTGCTTTTTCTTTCTTTCGGATCGCCTAAATACAATTAGAGAATTATTCTCAAAACTGAATTATTCTTCGTCTCTAAATAACTATCAACGGGTTAATAAACCGAATAAAAATTAAATCATATTTTTATGAATATCTGTTTTCAGTTTTCTAATAATGCAGGGTGCCACAATCCTCCCCTAACCGATTTGTCATTTACCCGTAAATGACACCTAAACCCAAATACATCATTTAACATGCACCATGCATTTGTCTCATGCAATTCTATTCTACTTTCTTACATGCAAGGGTAATGTTCTTTTCACCTTCTTTTGTTCTACATGCAATGTAATGTTCTTTTCATCTTCTTTTGTTCTACATGCAAAGGTAATGTTCTTTTCATCTTTTTTTTGTTTTACATGCAAAAGTAATGTTCTTTTCATTTTCTTTTGTTCTACATACAATGTAATGTTCTTTTCATCTTCTTTTGTTCTACATGCAAAGGTAATGTTCTTTTCATTTTCTTTTGTTCTACATGCAAAGGTAATGTTCTTTTCATCTTCTTTTGTTCTACATGCAACGGTAATGTTCTTTTCATCTTCTTTTTGTTTTACATGTAAAAGTGATATGTGCGTGTGTCTGTGGGTGAGGATGTGTTTTCTATGTTTTGTTCTTCTTGGTCAATGTTTTCCTCTCACGCCAGCCTCCTCCGTTGGTCTCTCAGCAATTTCTCCGCCAGTCCTGTCTGAGTAAGGAACACTGCTCGGCATCACCCTCTCGAGTTGCTGCATGCTCACTAGATTGTCGTTCGCTAATCTCCTCTTACTCTTAACCTTCCATACTAATACACCCCCGATGGTTATAACTAGGAATGTACCCATTACTATTGACCAACTTATCGCGATCTGCTCATCGTCTTCCAAAGCCACACCTTCGTTTCCCAACGCACTTAACTTATCTCTCAATTGATCCATATGGATCTTTTCTATTGGCTTCATTAATACTGGCATCTTATTTAAGGTAACATTAGAGAATCCCTTCACTATCAGCTCCCATATTTCTGTACAATTGACTAAGCCTCTACCAATCATCTCTATGATTGAATCTTTTTCTTCATATCTTTCTTCTTCCTGGTATATCTCGAATGTACTCTCGCTATCTAACAACGGAACAGATATCATAACCAATAATCGCCTATTTTCTAACAAGGTCACACATCCTAGTGCATTATAATACTTCCACAATTCCTTACTCAATTATCCTATAATTTCTTACTAAGTTCAACTCTTCCCTCCTATAACTAACCTCTAGCAGACAGAATGGTCTGGTCAGGTGTGCGTGGCGCTCACTCCAAAAGTCGTACTTCATGACACCACTGATGGCCAATCAATAATGCCAATAATCTTCTTCCGTCCCCTGTGAGGTGCAACCCGCGACTCCATCCCCTCTATCCACATCCACCGTAGTCAGCCAGTAGGTTCTTGGATGAGCCAGTGTCGTTATCTATCGACACTAAATTCTTCTATTCTGCACAGCCCTCTTGTTCTACTGAGATTTGGGGTTCTTCACCCTCCTTGATCTCATCTTCCGAGGTGACTCCTGCTCAACCTCTAACCTTCCTTCTGTGTTTAACTCCTGTCCGGGAGGTGTTTTGTCCTCTTCCTCATTCCCTGATTCTTCTTTCTGTTTAGAGTCTTCGCCTTGAATGTCCTCAATACCTCTCGACTCTACGTCTAATTCTCTCCTGTTCCTTATCCTTTCCTTGAGCTGGGAAAGGGGTATTTGATCTTCCTCCTCCCACTCGCTGGGCCTTTCGTCCTGTTCAGGGTGCCTCTTATTAGAGCCTTCGACTGCTTGATTGGACCTCCTCGTCTTTTTCTTCCTTTTCTTCGGACATGGGGGTGCGAGGGCGACCTCACGGGGTCTTCTCTGCACCGATTCAGTCGACGACTGAACATCGCTAATCCCCGCTGAGGGTTCCAACTCTGTCACTCGGATTGCTTCGTTTATCTGGCAAGTCGACCTATCTCCTCATCTTCCTCGGAGTCTTCTTCCGTCTCCATTTCTTCCGGTTCAACCAGAGTTACCTTCCTTGTCCTTGTCTTCTTAGGCCTCGGCTCGCTCATTTCCAGGTTAGCTATTTCAGCCTTCTTCAAATCATTGGCATGAACCCTCCTCGCTCGTCCTGCCACTTGATCCCATATTACATATGATACTGGGCCTGTCTGCTCTACTATCCGGTAGTACGGTTCCCATCTCCGGTCCAGTTTTCCCTCTCTCTGGTGAATTTTATAGTAGACGGGGTCGCCAACCTTCAATTCTACTACCTTTCTTTCAGCATTCACTCTCTCATTTCTTTTTTTTGGGCCCTCTTTATTCTTCTTCTGGCCTGTACAAATATCTTATGTTGTTGTTCCAGCAATAGTTGATGATGATCGTCTCCCATATACCTTCTTCGGGGCTTCAGTAGGTTATCCACAGGCAGGACACGTCTCTGCCAAACAACAAAAGTAAGGAGAAAATCTAGAGGTTTCGTTTATCGTAAACCTCACGGCCGTCAAAGCCTGCGTCAAATACAAGTCCCAATTTCCAGTGTTCTCCCTAACCAGCTTGGCCAATACATCTTTCAAGGTTCTATGAAACCTTTCCACTTTAGCCTTTCCTTGGGGGTGATATGGAGGTGTCTTTACGTGCTCTATATTCAACCCTGTCAGAACCTCTCTCATTATGCTGTTCACATTCTCCGTGCCATTATCTGTTACCAACTGCACAGGGGCGCCATACCTAGGGAAGATTTCACTTATTATCAACCCGGCCACAGTTCTGGCCTTCTTGTCTGGTACTGCAAATGCTTCAGGCCAATTTGTTAGCCAATCGACAAAACTCACTATATAGTTGTTTCCTTGCGCAGTTTCCCCATATGGTCCTGATACATCTATACTCACCTTCTCGAAGGGAAGTTGGCACGTCTGTTTCTTCCATGGGTGCCATTTCCTGCCTTCTGCTCTGCGACTGGCACACTACACAACTCCGAACATAGTTAGTGACCTCTCCTTACAGTTTGAGCCAATAGTACTTTCTTCCTATAAGATCGTATGTCCTATCAATTCCCATGTGACCCAACCTCTCGTGGCACTGTTCCAATATCTCTGGTCTTAAACTTTTGGGCACATACAACTTGGGCTTGACTTCTTCATCCCTGCCTGAGAGATAATACAGCCTTTCTTCTATTATGGCATACTTGGTGGTCTCTCCTGCCTTCACCTTCTCTCTCAGAGCAGCTATTTCACTGTCTGCTTGCTCCTTCTCAATTCCTTCTGTCCAGTAGGGATCGGTTATTATCTGGGCGTCCCCTTCTTCGTCCGATTCTAACATAGGGCGATCTTTTAGCTTATTAGAGTTAATTACCCCTATTCTATAGGCGTTATCATCTACTCCCTGCTCTACTTTTACAGATCTTTCTTCCAGTTGTTTCGGTATTCTTGAGAGTAAATCTGCGCACGTGTTTTCCTTTCCTGCCAAATACTCTATCTTACAGTGGTAGCCACTTAACTTAAGTGCCCACTGTTGAATTTTCCTATTATTTGTCCACTCTGCCTGCAATAGGTACTGCAGAGGTTTGTGGTCTGTTTTTATAGTAAAGACCGCACCATTCAAATAGTAGTCCAGTTTTTGGAGAGCATACATGATGGCATATGCTTCCCTCTCTATTACTGGCCATCTCTGTTGTGTCTCTGAGAGCTTATGGGAGAGGAAGTATATCGGTACTTCCTCTGGTATGCCTGGTACTGGTCCTTCCTTATCGGGACACGGCTGGGTAAGTACTGCTCCTACACACTGCTCATTGGCATCTGTGTATAATACCATGGGCTTGCTGAGGTCTGGGTACGTCAGCAGTGGGACGGCTGTCAACTGTTCCTTTAGCGAATCAAATGCTCGTTGACAGTCCTCTGTCCACTTAAACCTAGCGTATTTCTTCGTCAGGGCTACTAGTGGTATGGCAATTCTTGAAAATGTCGGGACGAAGCGTCGGTAGTAACCTATAGCTCCTACAAAACCTCTTACCTGTCTCACTGTCTTAGGCTCTGCCATTTCCCTTATGACTTTTACCTTATCCATGTCGGGTTTAATACCTTCTCCGTTTATGACAAATCCTAAATACCTAGTCTCTTCCTTCAGAAACTGGCACTTTGACAATTTTAATTTTAAGCCGTGTTTCCTTAACCTTCCCAAAACTTGTCTTAAATGGAAAAAGTGTTGTTCCACTGTTTCCGAAAATATTAAAATATCGTCCAAATACGCCATGGCAAAGTTCTCGTATCCTCCTAACACTATTGACATTAGCTGTTGGAAGACTCCCGGAGCATTAGCTAAACCGAATGGCATCACCCTGAACTGAAACAGTCCCAGGTGACATGCAAATGCGGCCTTCTCCTTGTCAGCCTCATCAAGGGCTACCTGCCAATACCCGGACCTCAAGTCCAACGTAGAGAAGTACTTTGCCTTCCCTAATAATGCCAAAATGTCGTCTATCAATGACAATGGCACCGCCAACGGCTTTGATATAGAATTTAGTTTTCTAAAATCTACACAGAAACGGTGCCCGCCATCTTTCTTACCCACTATTACTATTGGGAAGCTCCAAGGGGAGATCGATCTCTCGATCATCCAAGCTTCCAACATTTCCTCTACTGCCTCTTCTACAAGGGGTCTTTTATATATAGGTGTCCGGTAGGGTTTTTATTTCACAGGGGGGGGGGTCTCCGGTGTCGATTTTCATTTTGACTGTGTGGGTCTGGCCTAGTTCCTTGTCTGACTGGGCTACCACATCTCGATTGTTCCTCAACAGACCCCCCACTCTGGTTCTAAATTGATCCGGTGCTAATATATCTTCGTCTATGATTCCTTCTGTTTGCTCTACTAGTTTCCTTCGTTCCTTCTCGAATCTCACCCGATTCAGAGTCCGTAGGGGAAGTGCTCTCCCTATCTCCTCCCCTCTCCTAATCTTTATAGTCTTTTGGGCCTGGTTCACCATCATAATGGGCACCAATTCGGCTGCCTCCACTACCGTTTCGCACAGGGTTACCTCGCTATCTTCTAGGCCCTTTCCTTCTACAGGGACGAACTGCAGAGGTCCTCTCCATACCCTTTTTCCTGACATTAACCTACCCTTTCCCGACACTGCGGTCCTAGGAGGTAACTTTACATCTTCCTCCACCACTATGGTTATCTCCTCCTCTGGTGGGCATCCCAATGGCGTTCTCTCGCCGTTCACCACCAACACAGTAGGATTAAACTCAATGTGGGCCCTCTGGCTCCGGAGCCAATCTTCTCCCAAGATTGCCTCCGTACACAGGTCGGGGGTTACGTAAAAATTTTGGGTGCTTCTTACTTTCCCAATCCTCACCGGGAGAGCCTCACCATCCCTTTTTTTATCTTCAGGGGGGTCCATCTGCTTGTGTGACCTCTCTGTCCGCTTCCCGTAACCTTCTCTTCCGTTTCACCCGCCTGTATGTCTCCTCTCTCATCAATGACACAGATGCTCCTGTGTCTACCAGAGCTCTCATCTCCCTACCCTCTATCTCCGCTCTACAGGATAGTTCTTTCTCTTGCGTTAGCGAAGAGAACACTTGAGCTTTCCTCTTCCTGGGTCCCCACCCTTGGATTAACCCAGCCATAGGTGCCGGTAGTAATAAATCACCTTCATTTTTCTCATGAGGTGGAGTCCTGCGCCCCTTGCACCTGGGTGACCCCGGCCGGACCTCTCCCAGTCTTCCGCGGCTGTTTCTAAGTATACAGCTTTTCTTCAGGTGTCCTGGCCTCCTGCAAAACCAGCATCTTCTTGTTGGACAGCTTGCCGCAAAGTGGCCCGCCCGACCACATGTCCAACATTTTGCTCTTCTCTTCTTCAACTGGGTTGGCCTTGTGTCTACTCCCGGGGGCACCCGTCCTCTATTCAAGCGGTTCGCCCGACCACTGGTCCAAGCTTTTATTTCTCTTCTTTTTAACTGGGCCACCCTCCCTCTTAATTCCGGGGTGGCCCGCTGGCTTTTCCCTGAGCCGGTCTCTTGGGCTCAGCCTTCTTTGTTAATATCGGTGGGGCACCCTTCCTCAGCCCGCACCACTTGGCCAGGTGTCCTTTCTTACCACATCTGGTGCATCTGTCCTGATTGAAGTCTGGGGGAAACCCCCACTTCGTCGGACATTCCGCCGCCCTGTGGTCCTCGTGCCCACAGGTCCAGCAGACCAGCCCGTATCGACCCGGCGTGGGCTTACAAAAGCCATGCCTGGTCGACCATGCCTTTCTATTGGGGTCTTCTTCCCATACTTCAGCCTGATCTACTTCTACTTTAACCTTCTGATTCCACGCAGGGGAACTTCCGCCTACCCCCTTCTTCCGGACTCCTGCCTTGGTATCTGTTTCCTCCCACACCTCTTCACCTTTTCCCATACGCCCTGGCTCTCCTTGGCCAGCTCTATTGCTGCCGACAGTCTCAGCGGTCCCTCTTTTAGTACGTCGTGACGAACACACTCGTCACTTAGCGCCTCTACATACAGGTCCGCTAGTTGAGCCTGCATAACCGCATTGTCTCTGACCACTTCCGGGAAGGCCAATGATGACAGCTTCCCTGCTCGGGCCCCCAATTCTCCCGGGGTTTCATCCCGCAGCTGTCAGTTTTAGCAGGGCCCTCATGGCCTCTATAGCCGTTCCTTCGTCGGCGAATTCCTTGGTCAATAGTCCCTTTAAACTTTCCCAAGATAAGTGGAGTTGACTCTCCAAGAGCACCTTCACGAATTCAGATGCTTTCCCCTTTGTGGCATCGTATGCCAAATACAGGGTTTCGTGGTCTGAAAGTTCGTAGATGACTCGGCTATTCTCCAGGATTGCCAGCCAGTTTTTAAATTCTTTCCCGCTGCCGTCAAATGCTTGGACCCACGGTCCACCTAACAGCTTTCTTAAATCAACTGACAACCCTTGTCTTACTCCCTCTTCATCCCCCACTGCTCTATCTGAATCATAGTCCGACATATCTAAAGAGAAAGACAATCTATGCAGCAACAATCGAGGTTGGGAAATAAAATAAAGTGTCCTACCTTACAGACGATTCTGTTCTCGTTCCTTTCGGTCCCGGGTCGTTTTGAGTCCCTATCTGAATATTCTCAGCAACGGCGGTCGATCGATGTGACGTGACGTGGCTGTCTCAGAGTTGATCCTTTGGTCACGGCACCATCTGTGACGTGACGTAGCTGCCCTAGGGTCGATCCTTTGGTCACGGCACCATATGTGACGTCGCCCCTCCTGGTCGCAGCGTCGACTCTGTCGTTCGATCTCGTTCACGGCTCCAAGTGTGACGTTCTAACCCTTTGGTTAGATGATTACCAGCCTCGCCGTTCCCAACTCGCCTCCAACGCCTGGTTACTAGGGTAACTGCACTGATCTCCGGTCAGCCTACCCACGTTGTGATTAGAACTTAGACAGACGGAATCAAACAGGGATTGGGGCCGTATGCAAGCTGAGTTCGACGGGGGTGATAACACACAAGAAAAAGAAAAACTCACGTGGCCAAAAATTACTGAAAAAAAAGGGTAACAACTTTTTATATCTAAATGTTCGTTATATAAAAATTATTCCTACTTCCCGACCATTTTGTGGACTGTGGCACCAAGCTTCTACCATACAACTTAAAAACTTCGAGTTGCCTACTCTCTAGAAATTTGCATGTCGGGGTGTGGTTTGGTTTCGACACTGGACGCTGATCTCTACCAGTCGTTCACGGCTGATTCTTCTCGCCGTCAGTGCGCGAATCGACTTCTCTTCGGCTTGAGTTGGACGAGCTTATTTACTTCGGCTTGAGTTGGACGAATTTCTATTCTTAGGCTTGGTTTGGACGAATTCATTCACTTCGACTGGTCTTGGACGAATTTCTCTTCATAGGCTTGGTTTGGACGAATTCATTCACTTCGACTTGTCTTGGACGAATTTCTATTCTTAGGCTTGGTTTGATTTCAACTTCTTCTAGGCGCAACTGCAAGTAACTTCTTCTTCGTCCGCCCTGCAACTCTTCTCGCCAAGGTCCGAACTCTTCTCTCTGCCGTCCGGGGCTGAACTGTCTGTCGATTGGGGTCCTGCTTTTATTGACGTCGCAACAAACTGGGGTGGGTCTGTCGGCGCCAGGGTTTTCTTGATAATTCCAAAAGTCGCATTATTTCTGATTTCCCATTATCGCTCTTACTTTCACTCCTACTTTCTTACAGTGCCTCGGGGGGGGGGGCGCATACCCGCTTCCCCTAGTCTCTCGTATGTCAGGTGACCGCTCTCGACCAATGGGGTCCTGGTCGAGCGTCTTTCCTCCTCCCTCGCACATCACGTGACCGCTCTCGGCCAATGAGACCCTGGTCGGGCGTCTCTCCTCCTCCCTCATGTATCATGTGACTGCTCTCGGCTAATGAGACTCTGGTCGGTATCTTTCCTCCTTCCTTCGTGACGTCTCCAATCGGGCGTGGTCAATCCGGGGCTTTGTTCTGGGAAAGAAACACCTTGCTAAAAAAAAACAAAATCCAAATTGGCCTTTTCGCACGAAAAAGACGATTTCGGTTTCCTTCACATTTGACCTTTGTCAAAACAACCTGCCGCTAATTAGATGCGACTTAAAGAAAGAATTTTTTCGGCCTTGTCGGCGTCTTCTGCGAGCTAAAACAATTGCTTTCACCTCTTTGTTTTCGCTCGGGCCTGTTAACAAAATCTTATTTATCCAAATTGAAGATATCTTAAACTCATCATTTTGGGTGGTCCTTATCTTCAACTCTAGAGCTGGTCAGGGTTTGTGTACCAATGTTTTGTTTTCGTATACAATTCCCAGCGGTCACCTCTCATCTCAATGAGACCCTTTTCGTTTGTCACTTATTAATATTTTTTTCCATTGTTCTTATAATCTTATTTCTTCCACCAAATTGATAATAAACTCCCATACTCCGCGGACACGAAAGTAGGTCAGGTGCTTGACCGACATCTGTTATGCATCAATCGCCCTCCCTACCCCGTCTCGTATCATTATTTCTAAACTCTATTCCTTCAACCAAATATAACAATTTCTATTTTTCATTGAATTTCGGTCAGGTACTTTGACCTGGATATCTTTTGACACCTGTTTTGTTTTAGTTTTACTTATGACCGGGTTTTGTACTATCTATTTCTCCTTCTCTTTTTTTTTTATTTTTTTTTTTTTTTTTTTTTTTTTTCTTTTTTTCGGATCGCCTAAATACAATTAGAGAATTATTCTCAAAACTGAATTATTCTTCGTCTCTAAATAACTATCAACTGGTTAATAAACCGAATAAAAATTAAATCATATTTTTATGAATATCTGTTTTCAGTTTTCTAATAATGCAAGGTGCCACAGAACAGTGACGTTCCATATCACGTGACGTCCGCGTCTCGCGAAGGACGCTACTTGCTAACAAACAGTAATTTCAATTTATTTGTAACAAACAGTTATTTCTGATGAAAAATTGAGGACAA
Organism: Acanthosepion pharaonis; assembly: GCA_903632075.3. NCBI lineage: Eukaryota > Metazoa > Mollusca > Cephalopoda > Sepiida > Sepiidae > Acanthosepion > Acanthosepion pharaonis. The sequence goes on from CAHIKZ030002949.1 coordinate 58,971, forward strand.
TTTGAAATATCAAATATATATATAAATAAATAAATACTTTCATAAAATAAAACATTATAATTTTCAATTTGAAACTTTTTCTATATATACATATTAAGAAAGTATACGTGGCTTCTCATTATGCTATATATATATATATATATATATATATATATATATATATATCAGGCTACAGGAAATTATATATGCATATATGCCAAATATTAAAAATGACAGACATTTTGTGTCGAAACATTTCTTTAATGATCGACTTTTTCCAATTACGAATAATCCTTCTCAGACAACGAAGATATAAATAGACTTAATTTCACTTCGAAAAATAAAAGTACAAGAGATATGATCTAAGCTTTCGATTCATAATCAGGGTACGTTGAGACAATTAGAAATGTAACGTGTGTGTTTTTTTCTTTCTTTTTTTATTGACCTTTGAGTTTGCGGACTATAATTTTTTTTTATTTATTGATGGTATTACTTCAAGGACCATAAGTCTGTTTTTACTATTTGATTTTGCTGTTATATTGGTTTATGAGTAGTGTCTTATGCTGCTTATTAAGGTGTTTCCTGATGCTACTCTGTCCGGAAATGAGCCTCTGTGACAGTGTGCTTGCGGCATATCCTATGAAGTTTGGATAATATCTGACGGAATTTCATCCTTATGTGTGAAGGATTATTTGTAATTTGGAAAAGTCGATGATTAAAACTAATCGTTTATAATAATATTTGACTTAAAGAACATTTGTTGCCTAACTAAGGAATATATATATATATATATATATATATATATATATATATATATATATATAAGAAAGAGGTTATAATGGATCAACGAGAGAAAAGTGTGTATATTAAAAAGAACATAAGAGAGATGCCGCTAACGTTTTTGGTTGTAATGTGAATTTAAAAAAATATATTATGCTTTATTTTCCATAATTTTACTACACGCGTTTCTGATCTTGCGACCGTCTTCAAGTAAAAGGCAGAGATTTCCATATTCAAGAAAGACATTCGGATTACTAACACAAAAACTGAGAATGTCTCATATCAAGAATATTTAACATAGAAAAACATAAGAAAAAAATTAATTATTTTTAATAATATGTGGATATTTCCGCCTTTTACCTGAAAACGGTCACGAGACCAGAAACACGTGTAGTAAATTTATGGAAAAAAAGCATAATATTTTTTAAAAAATAATCCGCATTACAACCAAAAACGTTTGCGGCACCTCTCTTCTTTTCTTTTTAATATATATATATATATATATATATATATATATATATATATATATATATATATATATATATATATATATATATATATATATATATATATATATTTACATAGTTAATAACAAAGAAGCATAAAGAAGTTTTGTTTAAATTTAGTTTTATTTTCCACAATGTCTACTTCTACAAACTTGGCTGCAGATCGTCTTCAAGAGTTCTCCTCTATTGTCTACACATAGCATTACAACATTAAGACTTTTTATATACGACGACGACGGGATGTCATCATAGCAGACATTTTGCATGTTGACATTGCTTTCTTGTGACGCAATTAGTTCAACAAAAAAAACTGTAATAGCGCGATAATTAAATTTCTCATCTTGATTTTCGTTGGGCAGTTGTTTGATTTTCTTTATTGTTCCTGAAATATAAAGCCCAAGAAAATATTAAAACCAATAAAAATGTTCGAATTTTGTGAAAGCAATATATATAAAAAATATCTTCAATTTTAGGCACTTAAATAAAACATTTGAAACTTTGAAAAAGAAATCATATTGAACACTTCTCGGCGTTAACTCGACTACACATAAGCAGGGCCGGCATGAATTAACCCCGAGCACCCCAACTAAGATATGTGTTTTAGGAGTAAGTAGCAAACCTAATTGGCGACCCCAGGCAGTTCTTTGCGAAATTCGCTATTTTTAGCAACATTTGTTTTTTCTACCTACATTTATATACGTTACAAATGAAATTAAGCAACATTAAAGGATGACAGGTTTTTTTGCGAATTTTGACGTTATTCTAGAGCTTTTTGTTTTGATCCAAATAAATGAATTTGTTTTCCTCATGGAAAGGCTCGAAAAAACACTATATAAAATTCCCTCTTTTATATCCATAATGATGAATACGTTAAAATTATTCAACATTCAACAATAGAAATTTCAAGTTAATGTTAAGAATTGCCGCATAACGATGTTGATTTATTTAATATGGAAGGATCTCACTAATTTGTATTTCGATATATTGTATTTACTTTCAATTTTTCTAGTTGAATTGTTCATCTATATTACATATGCTTCATTATTGTACATAATTAGATTGCAATAAAATGCGTATATATACGAATAGTACCTTATGAAAACAGATATAGTAGAGTGGGGGAGTATCATAGATTCGGTCAGGGGCTCGAGACCGTTGCACTGGCCCTGCCCATATGCCATACATAACTCACCCATCCATACATCTGAAGAATGGAGATCAAATAACATGTAAAACATGCCAAGCCACCCAAACTCTGAAAGAGATTTTAACTGCATGCAATTACTTAGCATCTGCAAGACACAAATACTACAAGGAAATCAACGTGAAAAAAGTATTTGAAAATATTGTAACCGGTAACATAATATTCATCCTGAAAGAAATAGGATTATACCAAAACATATAACACCTACAATATATCATTTACAAAAAATATATATAACAAATCATACCTTTACCCTGAAAGAATAAAATCTCTGTAGTTGAAGGTTTAAATATGCGTTCAAAATATGTGTAATGGAGCCATAAATTTGTGTGCAAAATATGTTCGTTATTAAATAACACATAGAGGTTGATATGCCACTAAACTGAAATAATAAAACCAATCAACACTTCACGTATTATGAATGCATTTGGGTTGATCGATCAATATGTAAGGAAATTTGAGTATTCTATTTGCCTGTCACGCTGTCAATGTATATCTCTTTTCTGTTTGGCTAATTCAGTTGTCTCTTGTAATTTAGGTGCTGCTTTAGCTTTCTTTAATATCCGCTGTTTTATTCTGATGTTACATAAGACTTGAACGTGATCGATCCAGCAGTGGGCATATATGTTTAACTCTGTAAAATTACATTTCGGAATTTCTTATTGAATGTTATGTAGTCATCTAGTTTTTCGTTTCTTTCTTGTGATTCTCCATGTCTATAAGCACCTACAGCAATGTTTCTCTAAAGGTGTCCCTCTGAGTAATTTTCATAATTTTATTATACACGTATAGCGTATTGTTGGAAAAGTCCTGGTTATTATAATAAAGGCTCCACTCGCGTATATTATTTCAAATTATAATACGCGAAGACAATATATTTAGTTATTTCTGTATGGAGTCAGTGTGAAGCATGTACGGTGACTATGTATTAAGTTTACCATATGAACTATGATTAAACATAAAAGAGATAGCTATTAATAATGATATGTAATATTTTTTATGCAGGGGTTCCTCGAGACACGAAAAACTATTTCAAGTATTCCGCAAGAGTAAAAAGTTTGAGAAATGCAGGTCTAGAGTGTTCTTGTAAACAGGTGTTTGCTACTGCCTTGTCGAGTTGCTGTACATTATTAAAATCATTATTCTTCGCGTTCTTTATAAGTTTGTAGACCGAATTTAGCAACTATTTCATAATTTCTCACATCAATAATTTGGTAAATTAATAAATGTCCAAGTGATTTATTTGTTGACCAACTCCAAAGTTTCGCAAAATACTGCTCCTTGGCATCAGTGGATTCAATAAACTGATGAGCGGTGTTACGAAAGTATCGTGCGATTTTTTATGATCAGGTTCTTACGCAAATGAGTCGTAATATGCACAGGTAATTTTCTTTGAAGAGGTAAAAAATCATGCATTTCGGTGACCGGTTGCACTAAATACAGGTAAATTGTATATATATATTGATAATATTATATACACATACATATGCAATCATATATATATATATATATATATATATATATATATATATATATATATATACATACATACATACATACATACATAAATCTTTGTATAAAAAATAATTCCAAGAGGATAGAATCCTGGTAGAACTCAATGTCTGGGACAGAGTAAGGATATAATAAAAAAGGCTTAAACACTAATATTCCATGGTCATGATTTATTCCATTGGAATCGTAAATACGATCAAATTCATCAGACCTACAAATTCAAAAAGAAAACAGAAAAAACAACGCCAGGTAAAAAAATTAATGACAGTGTATGTATGAGAGCGTGGGACGAATGTTAGAGTAAATGAAAGATATAGGGAGGGGTAACAGACGAGAGAAGAACAGGAAGGTCTAAAGATGAAGCGGGGATTAAAATTTAACAGAGAGAAGTTTTTAAGAGGGGAGTCAAAGACGGTTTAAGTGAGAGAAATATGAATGTTGTCGGATGTCTAATACATTAAAGATACAGTGGAAAAGTATCCATTTTCTGGTGACATGCACACACAATAGACGATATAATCTTAAAGATCAGAAGATGAGAGAGGGAGAGGTAAAGAAAAAAAAGGAAAAAAAGAAATAAAAAAAGAAAAGAAGAAGGGGGTGGAGGAGAGTGATGGGGTAGGGAGAATTAAAACCGAAGGGCATTTATAAAAAGGCCGCTGTCTAATTAAGAAAATTTGACAAAATTAATATCGACTACAGGTTACAAATCAAATATAAACATATAAAAAAAACAAATATAACGATTATCTAATCTAGCAAGGACCTATATTTCTATGTTCAAAAACACATGCGTATACACATACACAACAACATATTTATATTCACACGTACTTACATACATATAGGCGGGTACACACATACCTATATATATATATATATATATATATATATACTCACATACACACATACATACATATACACATACATTCATACACACCCACTCCTACATATATATAAATTTGCACACATATATACATACGGACATACACATACGTGCCTATAAACATATATACATAAAAACCTTACATCTCCATACAATTACATACACCCATCTAAACAAATAAACAATGTATCCCTTTATCTATCCGTCTAACTATGCATACATACATACATACATATACACCCATATACAGATATATATATATATATATATATATATATATACATACATACCTAAACATACACACACACATATAAACACATCTACATACACATCTACCTACATATACATACATCCATATACGTATATATATATATATATATATATATATATATATATATATTCCTACATATATACACATATACACAAATACACACACATGTACGCACATATACATATCTCTCTATAAATCAACATGTAAAATTTAAAAGATTTTGTCTCAAAAAAAAATACATAGCGCATCACATAAACATACATAATGATACATATAGATAATCATAATAGTCATTTCATTAAAATGTCATGCCCGATGTTATTGAACCAAGATGCAACTGACATAAGTGACAACATGTTATAAAACGAATTTTACGAAGATTTAGCAACTTACCTTGATTCTTATCTTTAATAATAAATTTTTCCCGCCATGCACAGATCACACCGATCGCGGAAGTTATTAAAAATTCTATCTATTGATAAGTATATCCATCCGAAAAGTGGGCTTAGTCCATTATCCACCAGATCCCAGTTGTGTTTGGATAAGGAAGTTTGATTTTGAGGTCTCTATATCTAAAAGAGCGTCTATGGTTGTGTAGACGCTGCTTCCAATCACCGGCGGATATACCTATATATCTTTTTTTCTGGTTTATATTTTCCTCGGGGAAGATTGCTTCCCCTTATGCTACATATTCATACATACATTTATCCTCAATTGGACAATGGTTTTTATTCCTACATTTGCAGGTAGGGTTACTAGATGGAGTTTCAGTATCAGTTTCAATGTATATATATTACAGTTTCTAAGTATTCTACAATTATGGGAAGATATAAATTTCTCCATATTTCTAACGTATGAGTAATTAATTTTCAGTGTCTTCCTCTTGAAAATTTTATGTAGTGGATATTTACTATGAAAGTGTTTATCAATTAATCTCAGAAAAAACTTCCTATATCAATATTAGAGAGTCTGCAATATGGTGGGTTAAACCATATTACTTTCCTCTTTCTGTTTTTAGTTCTATTATTATTCTGATTTACAAGTTCTCCGTTAAAATTTAATTCTTGTCTAAAACCACAATTTTTGAGGGCCTGATTTTATATAAATTTATTATCCTTAAAGATTTTTTGGCTATTTATTCTCGTATTCACAGTTCGGGGGATGTGATCTATCACAGATTTAGCGTGGTTAGAGTGGACGTTGATTTATAGGGGTGTTTGATCAACTTTATGGAAGAGTTTAATTGTATCAATAGATAGGTTGAGTGTAATATCCAAAAATTTCTCTTTTTTTTTCTTTTCTTTTCCTCTCTCTCTTCTGATCTTTAAGATTATATCGTCTATTGTGTGAGTAGGTCACCACAAAATGTATATTTTCCGGTATATCTTTAACGTATTAGACATCCGAGAATATTCATATTTCTCTCACTTAAACCGTCTTTGACTCCCCTCTTTAAAACATAAAATTTAACCCCCCACTTCATCTTTAGACCTTCCTGTTCTTCTCTCGTCTGTTACCCCTCCCTATAGCTTTCATTTACTTTAACATTCGTACCACACTCTCATACATAAACTCTCACTAAATTTTATTTTTTATTCCCGGAGTTGTTTTTTCTGTTTTCTTTTTGAATTTGTAGGTCTGATGAATTGGATCGTATTTACGATTCCAATGGAATAAATTATGGCCATGGAATATTAGTGTTTAAGCCTATATATATATATATATATATATATATATATATATATATATATATATATATATATATATATATATCCGAATGTAATGATAAAGAAAATAATATTCTAACGTTCACAGCATTAATTCAAAAGATGGCTCAATACCGATAGTAGAGCAAAAATTATTTATTATAATTTTTTCATATAGACAAAAACAAATTAACCCACAACAAAGATGCAACTTCGTTTCGGTGTATTTAGTTGCACCTCTACTTGTAAGAACCAAAATTGTTATAGACAATTTTGTTTGTAAGAATGTCGCACATAGAACATCACTTCCTTTTTTCAATTTGTTTGGAAAGAATATACGTACATTTTAAGTGGTGACGTATAAGGATAAAAAAAGATTGGAAAGGCAAAAAGGGGTGACAGAGTGCAAACGATAGTGTTTGTGGATATCAGTTTGTTGAAGTTTTTGAGGTGTTAAATTGATGGCTCGACCAGAAAAAAATTCATATTCGCCAACAGCGGTCACGGTCTTCGAAGAGTGAGGGGTGGGGAGGAAAGGTGACAATAGGAGAGACTAAGACGATGAAAGAGGAAGTAGGGATGAGTTCAAAACGATGTTTATAGTTGTTGAGATTAATTCAGCTGCAAGTGCAAACGCATGAAGACGCCTTCTTCACTGTTACAATAAAGCTGGGGTTAATAAGAATTTTTTCTTTTTTCTTCCCTTTTATCACTTCAATAATCCTTCTGAAGGAATGTTTGCATCAAAGGTTTTTCGAATGGCAATTTAGGATGGAATCATATGAAGAAACTAGTGCAAAGTACATCAGCACATCCAGTCAAAATTGTAACTGCGTGTAACTTTGCCTTGGTTTTTGCAAAAAATCATACCCACCTTCAGTTTTATTGATTTTATCTGCCAACCTCGAGTGGGGCTTGGAGATTGAAAATTTGGTCTTCGTAAGTATGCCACATGTATTTATAATTTCATCGAAATCGGTTGAGAAATGTGGGCATGATAAATAGCCTGCACACAGACACACACACATATTCAGTTTCATATATATATATATATATATGTGTGTGTGTGTGTGTGTGTGTGTGTGTGTGTGTGTGTGTGTGTGTGTGTGTATTACGTCTTCTCTTCGGAAAAAAAAGACTGAAAGAAGGAGCTGAAGAAAAAAGAACATATGAAAAGAAGTCTTGGTGAAGCAGGGTAGAGAAGACCATGGAAAATGCCAAAATTCAACCTTCCCGTTTCGCCAGCAAGAAAATAAAAATAGAAACTCGATTCCAAGGTAAAGCAAGGAGCTTCTCCTCTTGGGAAGGCTCTGATTCTTATTCAATCCTCCTTATATAAATCAAAATTGATGAGTTACATCCTACATGGCCTCTGATTGCCTACGACAATCCGCCGGTTTCTTGAGCTCCGTATATCTCCGAGCTCTATGTATTTAGACACGGAAAAATGGCTATCACGTTAGCATGCCTGAATACGAGGGTTTGAGAGATTGGAGTAAAGCCACCCGTATACTTCACGATCTGCTGTCCTTCAGAGTGGATGTAGCTGCAATCCAAAAGGCTAACTTTATCGATGTTCGTGTGTTGTCTATTCAGCATACAGGTACGGGCTGGCCGGAAGTGTTACCTTGCTGCTGAAGCGTATCCTGGTTGCGGGGGTGGACCTTGGGAGGGGGCGGTTAGTCGTGGCCTGCATTGACTTGAAATATAGTTTGTTTCGAATCGCTGCTGTTTATGTGCCCAATGATCAAACGAGGCGTTGTTCGTACTTTCGTCAGTTTGGGCCGTTCCTAGCGGACCCGGAACGCCGAGGTTTAATGGAAAACTGGAATGCCACCCAGGGCCCCAAGCTAGACAGAGATCAGGGAGGGGCTTGGTCTAGTCAATAGATACCTGATCGTTTACCCTGAGCGGGAGATATAGATGTGGGATCTTAACTGGCCTTTTACCCAAGGTATCAGCTAAATCAGAATATTAGTGAGAATGGTCGATCTAGAGATGATAGATTGTCCCATGTACAACTGCTGTTGATTATTCGGACCACAAACTCGTTTGTGCCCAGATGACGGTAAACACTAAGCCTAGAATAGCTGGACATTGGAAGTTAAACATGTCCTTTCTGGCAAGTGAGGACTTCCGGCTAAAGCTGAGTAGATTAGTACAGCGGGGATTAGTGGGGGCAGTAGTTGGGAATATGTGGTGGGAAAATCTTAAGGATATGATGAGATCTTTCACCACCGAATATAGCTAATGAGTCGCCTTAGATATGGCTAAAAGTTGAAGACATTAAAATGTAGTTTGGCTCGTTTGTGGTCGGTGGGGAAATCCCTTGAACATGGGCACAGAATTGCGAAAGTGGGAAATAAATTGAGGTTCTGATTGTTACATTCGTCAGGTCAATACCCCTGATGGACGCAGCGTACGGTCGACCAACATGTGCGTGGCGTTTTGACAGCATTTCCAGAACAGATTTACCAAGAAGCTTGGTCTCTATAAACAAGAGTTTCACAGCTATTTAGCTGACTTTACTTGACTCTCATTGACTGAATCGGCTGGCTGTGATGGTGAGATCACAGAGGGCGTTGTTCACAAGGCATCGAAGAGGGTCAGCATTGGTAAGTGTCTGGGAGTTGATGGATTCCCTCCGAATCGTACTTGAGATTGTCTCACATGTTTGTACCGATTTTGGTGGTAGTACTCAACAACTGGTTACGGTAGGGGTCCGTCCCCGATCGGATCGGCAAGCGTGTGATCGCGCTGTTGAAAAAAGACAAGCATGATAGGAGGGAATTAGACGAGTACAGACTCATAACCTTGCTAAACACAGAGTTAAAGATTTGGTCCAAGACCCCGACGAAGTGTTTGAAGTCAATTGCTGAGATTCTAATGGAACAGGGCAGACATGTGCTATGAACTGCCGAATAATTCAAAGCAACCTTCATCTGATCTGCACGATCAATAGAGGGCGTAGAATGCTATCAAGAAGCGGCGTTGATCAATTTAGATCAGTAATTCGACCGGGTCGACTATCAACACCTGGAGACTGTTCTGAAGGCTACTGGATTCCAACCCGACTTCTGTAAGTGGATCAGGTGATCATCAATGTAAAAATACTACAAAAAACTCAACATCAGACGTGACGGTCAAAATGAGCAATATAGATAAAGCGTTATTTAAAATTTAATCGCAATAGGTATGTTTAAAATTATTTATATGCATAGCTAAATCGAGTGATAAGTCCTTATTAGTTATCAGAGCTTGTAACCAGTCCTACTTTGTCACGATATTCAGACAAGTCTCAAAAACGACTTCAGCCCAGTCTTTTGCTAAGGGCACCGGCCGGTTCCATAAGGTTTCTACTTCATTAATCATATTTTCAGCTCTCTCCACATTATTTTCTGATATGAGTAATTATCATTAGTTGAATTATTTACATTCGGAATATTGTTCATGTCTTGAAATATTAATTGAGTAGTATTAAATAAGTAATAAATAAGAAGACGAAATATTCCGAGGCATGGAGTGCTGTACAAGAAGAATGTATTAAATAAAGGGTTTCATTCGTTATTACCTGGTTATCCAGATCAGCAATAATCTGAAGAAAGCCGGAGCGAAAAAGCGGTGATTATAACAACAAAGATGAGGAAAAAGACCGAATGTAAATAAGGCAAAAAGATTTTTTAAAATTACATTATTGTCAATTACTCTTTTCTTATCCAACTTTGCAGCAAATAAAATGGATATCACATGTAACTCGAAAAGAAAATAATAAAAATTAAGTTGTTGACATTCCACACCAATTCAAGTAAAAGGTTAGGAAAGAAACCTCCATCGATACTTAAAAGATCGATAAAAGCTACTGGACTTAAGAAACCTGTTTCCTTGAAAAAGTTTTAAGAGAAAGATTTTATTAATTTCAACCAGACAGTAGTATTGACTACACGGTCAATGAATACCAAATGTTTCCTTGTAGGGAAACGGCTAATATGACCATTATCTTTAGTCTTATTGTTACTAACATGGTAAAGAGGCACAGTGGAATAATCGATTGCGACTCGGGTTGAGGAATCCGGTAGCTGAGTTAAATTCATTACATTCACTTATGTGTTAATACCCTTGGGAAAGGTATGAATCCAACACTTCGCATTCGAGTAATGGGTAAATAGTAGGACAGACTTGAGCGGCAACTGATCTAGGAGAATGAAAATTCCGAATTCAAACCAGGCCAGAAAGCAGTTAACAATTCAGTAGTATCTGGTATTATCTGTAATTCCATGCAGGATGCTTTTTCTCACCAGACATCACACAAATTCTTCTGTGATTGTAAGCATAGGAAAGAGAGGCTTTCTGTAACTCAGCACAAACCATTGAAAACATACCAATCTGTGTAAATCACTTACATCTACTAGGTTGGGTCATAGTCATTTCTCTGAACCCATTTAAAACTATCACGATTTTCGACAGTGTTATTTAGGTGAAATGAATCATTTTTTCCCAAACAAAAGGCATCATCTACGTCCTTATCAAGAGCAGTTTTTTTTTTTTTATATCATCTACCAAAATAGTTTATATTTGAATCTCTAACAGGATATTTTAATAAAAAAAGCAATTCAAACTAGTTAAAATATCTTTGTAGGTAATCCTTGGATTGTTCTTGGGGTCTCCTATGAGTTTCCTTACCAGAGCAGATGAGGCCTTGGGTTTTCTTTCTTGTCTTTTAGAGGTTTTCAAGTGTATAAATTCTTGATTTCTTTAAAAGGTTTTGAACTATTGAAATTGCTTTTTATCTAGTTTTGTAGGCTCTTCTCTGATTTGGGGCACTCACAATCTTTAACATGAGATCCTCACTAAGTTCTTTAAACTTAATCAGCGACTGATTCCCTTCTGTCGAGATGAACATTGAAAATGCATCTCGGTCCTAAAAACGCATTAATCTATACTGCCTTATTAACCTAGTTTACGTTCTTTTGAAATGTAGTGAAGAACTCTTTTAATGTAACGGAGAAAACTCAATTAACTAAACACATCTTTTATTTCCATTCTATTAGGTCTTCTTCATCTACGCTTCAAGACGTGGGCGGTAATAGCTCTCCACAACCCCCATACTTTAAAGCCCTTAGAAACGTTTGTCCATTTGTCAAACCTCTTGCATCCCCCGTTCTACCATCTCTTTACACAAGCTGTTTTTCCCTGTTCCTTTTGCCCTTGTTATGCCCTGTGAGTGTCAAATTCTCCAAGCCTTCCTTCCTCGTTATGTGTTTAAGAAATTTTATCTATGTCTTCCTGATTCTTACTATGCTTTCTTCTTGTTGCCATTTTTAAGACTTACTCGTTGCTTACCCCCACTGTCTATGTATCCTTTTGTAGAACTACATTTCTGTTGCCTCCAGTTTTTATTTCCATCTATAAGGCAATTGTCCAGCATTAACTTTCATATAAGTGGATCGATATCACATAGCAATCCAGCAGTCTTTTCTTTCTTCCTAACAAAATGTTTCTGTTTCTTAGCACTTTATTTAACTTTCGGAATAGAGCTTTCATTAATCTAATGACTTTTCCTATTTCAGTATCGTATTTTCCATCGTCTGTTAAAACATTTCCCAGGTATTTAGATTTCTTTACTTGCTTGATGTTAACATCTGCATTTTGTAACTCACATCTTGGGCTTTCTTCTGTTGCTGATGACCAAACTTTCTGTCTTCTTGCAGTTAATGCTTAGTTCTTTTACTCGTTTCTATTACGACCCTAACTAGGCGGCCCTATAGTTTTCTTTCTGTGAATAATTCCTTTCACTCTCATTTTTTTCTAGATTAAACTTGGTTAAGGTAATTCCTTTCATGAAACTAGTTAAAACTTGTAATATTTTGTGGAGTATGAATAATTTCGAGTTTAACTCTATGCCCGTGTATGATGTTCTGTTTGCATATAAAGACAAGCATCTCAAATGGATATTCGTACAGGCATTCTTAAAAAACATGGTTACGTATGGTGATGTTCTAAGCGTACCTTGAATGTAGCTTGAAGCAGAAAGTGTGAAGGCCCTAGTGAGGATCGAACTCACTATTCAGTCGTAATTGATCTACGGAGATAAGCTCGCTAACCATTACACCACATCGAAGTGCCCAAATACAATAACGTATGTACATATTGTAAGGAACGTTAATACGAAAGAATGTTCAGGTAAAGATACTTTTTCTTTTTTTCCTTGTATTCTGGTTCATGTAACCCAAGTCTGTCTGTCTATTTTATTTTCTCTTTCACTGATGACATTTTGTAAAATAAATCGCATATAATGTTATTATTACCCTCCATAAGAAAGGTAGCCGATGTACTTCGACGTGGTGTAGTGGTTAACAAGCTTCTCTTGCTACATCAATTACGACTAAGTAGCGTGTTTGATCCTCACTGGTTGCTTCATAATTTCTGCCTTGTACCATACCTAAACCACACTTAGAAAATCATGAGCATAAGAGAGAAAACCATGCCGATGAAAAATGGTTTTACATTCAAAAACCAACAATTAGCATTATTTGTAAAAAGTTTTCAGCAACGGATTGTCTTAACAATTTTCAAGTTTCTTTTATTGCTTGCTAGGGATTTTCGTTTTTTCTTTTATAAATTTCTTTTACTTCACCTCTTTCTCGTCGCTTTAAGTCTCTACTTGTCTCTTTCTATGACTTCATCTATGACATAATATACGAGAAAACAGAAGATAATTTCATCTTATCTTTATCATAAGTGCCTAGAAATAAAAATCTTTTGTAAGAGTTTATATTAGGTCGAGACGAACGTGATGCGGAGTGCAGTAATTAAATGCCATGTGTTTTCTCTTTCTTTCTCTCACATTTCGATTGTCTTGAAAACATTAAAAGAACAAGTATTGCAATAATTTTTATCCATGTTTACTGGAGTGAACAAAATGCTCACTACACTTTGATTTGAATCGGATAACGAAGCAGACCATATTTTATTTATTATTTTGTTATACCCTCTATGACAGTCTATAACTATTCAAATCTCTCTTCTATCATCTATTAACCCCGAATCTATCTATCTATCTATCTATTCTAGCCTATCCCTATCTATCTATATCTATCTGTCTATCTATCTATGAGTGAATATACATAATATCCAACGTCGATAGCACGACTATGAATTTCATGCAGTTATTGCAATCTTCAGGTGCAGATATGTATATATATAGAGAGATTATATTTTCATCAGAAGAATGCAAGAACTGCATGGAACTCTGAATCGTGCTATCGACTTGGGATATTATGTATATTCAGTAATATATAATTATCTCTATTTCACAACATTCAGTACTTTATTTATAACACCTGACCAAGAAATATATCTATACTTATGTGCAAGAATATGTGCCTGTATGTAGATTTTCTATCTTACCCACTCATATATATATATATATATATATATATATATATGAGAACGAAATGAATCTAATTCCGATATTCTTAACATTCAATAAAGATTTGAAGAATAGTGTGTATAAGTGAGCCAAAATTCAGTTTAGAAAATATGATGACTTTAATTCAAAGAAAAGTAATAGGAATTGGAAGATCATCTGGTACACACCTCCATTTAATCAATCAGTTAGTACTAAGATAAGCGATAATTTACTCAAACTGATCGATAAAATATTTCAGAAAAGCAGCCCTCTTAGTAAAATATTTAATAGAAATACATTAAAACTAAGTTATACTTGCACCAATAATCTCGAGAAAATCATAAAGTTGCATAACAATAATTAAAGTACTATTGACCAATGTAATTGTAGGAAGCCTAACCATTGGCCTTTGTCAGACAAGTGTTTAACCAAACCCCTTGTGTATCTTTGTTCTATCTCTACAATAGAAAATCCGAGAGTTGAAAAGTTTTATATTGGTAGTTCTAAGAATACTTTCAAATCCCGGTGCTATCAATACATTAGTCTTTTATTAAAAACACTTATAGAAATAATACTTCACTTTCAAAATAATTTTGGAGGTTAAACTTTCACTGAGTTTAAAGTGGCGTTAAGTAGCTATGAAGAAACTGAAAAAATGTGACCCCCCCCCTCACAAAATCAAGTCAATAAAGTAATGCAACTGAGAACCTCATTCAGAAAACCAGTCCCTCAAACCGATCAGGCTAGGAATTATGATAATAAGAACAAGGGGCTTAAAAACAATTATTACAAGAACTATTACAGAAATAACAATACTAAAAGAAATATCGTTTGTTTTCGTTGTGGTAATGTCGGCCATGTCTGTGCAAAATGTCAATTTTATACACGGAATTACTTTTGTAAAAATGTAAAAACTTCTTCGAATGGACGAACATATGCCTTTTCGTTTGGATTGAATACTGTAGCCAGTAGTTTTAATTCTTACCTAATCGATACGGGTGCGACTAATCCTGTAATTACAGATAAAACAAAAGTTATTAACTTTGACCCCAATTTTGTGCCTGATTCACATTTTATCGAGTTAGCTGATGGGACCAGAGCTAATAATTTAGTTTTAAAAAGAGGCGATGCCTGTATTTATCTACGAGATACTAAAGGAAAAGTTTGTAAATGCTTATTAAAAAGGGCTTTATATATTCCTTAATTTAAACAAAATATTTTTTAGGTTCAGTCTGCTGTTAGAACTTGCGTTAAATTTATTTTTCACCGAGACAATTTAAAGTAAATATACCCAGACGGAACTGAATTTAATATACAACAAAATGGACGTTTGTATTATTTGAAAAGTATTAAGTCTGCGAGGACAGCCACGCACGACTTAAGGACTTGGCATAAAATATTAGACCACTGTAATAATTCGGATGTTAAAAGATTACAAGAACACGTAGCTGGAATGAAAATTATATTTCCAAAAGGGCTTAGAATATTGTGACACGTGTATTAAAGGGAACATGACGAAATATAGAAATTGGGGTCGAATCCCAAAAGAAACAGATATCTTGTTCAGAGTTTATTGCGACTTAGCGGGTCTAATTTTACCAATGGGTATAGACACCTATTCATATGTATTAAACTTTGTTGACGAATATTCCGGACTTATTATGATATATTTTCTGAAAAATAAATCTGATACTCTACAAGCTACAAAAATCTATTTATCCGATGGAAAAGTAAAAATAATTCGGGCAGATAATGGTGGAGAATTTACTTCTGATGCTTACTCCTAATAAATGAAGGCATTAAACATGAGAAAACTTGTTTTTATTGACGACATTTCAACGGAGTCGCTGAACGTAGTTGGCGGACGTTTTTCAATAAGGCTAGATGTTTGCTAATAGAATGTAAGTTACCCGAACATCTGTGGTTTTGTGCATTAAATGAAGCCGTATATAGAAGAAACCGTTGCTATAATAGTAACATTAAAAAGAATCCTTACGAAGCTTATACGAACTTCAAACCCAATGTGAGTGATATGCATATTTTTGGTACAATTTGCTATACAAATGTCGATCACAGGGCGAAACTAGACCCAAAAGAGGCATATTTATTGCATATGACAAGACAAGTCCAGCCTATATGATTTATTTTCTACAAACTGGAATGGGTCAATGTAATATCTGTGACATTGACTGTTGCTATTAGGTACAATATAGCCCAAAGAACTATCAAGAAGCCATACATTCTGTCAAAACGGTGGATAGCTGCCATGCAAAAAGAAATTAAATGTTTAGTATCAAACGACAGTTTTGAATTAAAAAAGGCCCCGGATGATAAAAATATTATCGCCAGCCGTTGGGTTTATACTGTAAAGCGAACTGAGGATGGATCGCCAGTCTTCAAGGCTCGTTTTGTAGCTAAAGGATTTTCGCAGATATATGGGGAAGATTATGTAGAAACATTCAGTACAACAACAAACATGACAACAATTAGAATTTTGATGCAAATGGCCGCACATTATGGTATGGATATACACCATATGGATGTTAAAGCAGCTTATTTGAACGCTGCCATCGACTATGAAATATGCATTGAACCGCCAGAAGGTTTTAAAGAAGGTGATATTTATATGGAAACTTAAAAAGTCACTATATGGACTCAAACAGAGCAGAAGAACATGGAATAAATGAATCCATTCTTATTTAATTGAACAACAATTTCAATCCTCCCAAGTTGACCCATGTCTATACACGAGAACATTTAATAATTTAATATTAGTAATTCTGGTTATTTGGGTCGACGATATATTAATTGCATCAAGGTGTGAGGCCGCCCTATTAAAAATCAAAAATTCCATAGAAATAAGGTTTAAAATGACCGATTTTGGTCGACTATCATGGTTTCTTGGTATATAGTTCGAATTTAAAGGCAACACTATTACAATGAATCAATCTAGTTACATTGAAATTCTCTTATCTAAATTCAGCATGCAAAATTGTAAAACAAGAACTACTTCATGTGAAATGGATTTAAACACAATTATGAATAATGAAGATGGTATAGCGGCGTGTGAGAAAGAATACAGAACATTTGTTGAAAGTCTTATTTACGTCATGACATCAACCAGGGCAGATATCTGCTATAGAGTTACTAAGTTGTCCCAAAACTTAAATAAACAGGGGACTGTGAATTTAACAAGTGCTAAGCAAGTATTACGTTATCTAAAGGGAACTAAGAGTCGGTGACTAGTATTTCAACAATCAGATAAACCATTAAAATTGGAAGGATTTTGTGATGCTGATTGGGCCAACTCACCAGATCGTAAGAGTATAACAGGCTATTGCTTTAAGCTAGCAGACGGTAACCCAATAATCAGCTGGAAATCGAAGAAACAGGGAATGATTTCACTTTCTGCTTGTGAAGCTGAATATATTGCATTGTCAAAAGCAACACAAGAGGCTATTTTTCTTAAATGACTAATAAAAGCAATTACAACACTGGTAATAACTGAGCCAACAATTATTTACTGCAACAATCAGGCCAGTATTGCTTTGGCCAGAAATCCAATAATTCATCAAAGATCAAAGCATATCGATATCAAATATCAATTTTTTAGGGACCAAGTACAAAAGAAAACAGTACAAATTGAATACGCTCAATCGAGAAATAATATGGCGGATTTATTTACAAAACCAAATTACGAAATTGAAATTACGGGCTTTCATTTCTGCCATATTTGGTACTGACTTATAAGGTTCTTATTAGTCCTGGGCAAAACGTAAAACTGCATCCATTAAGTCCCTCTTAGGTCCTTATTAGTCTTGGGTAGGACGTAAAACTGCATCCATTAGTTATTGTCTTAAGAAACGTCAGTTCAGTTTTTGGCATGAATGCGAGTCCTTAGTTTCGGGGTATAAATGTAAATAGTCCTACTTTTAGCCCAATCCTCTTCTAATGACCCTCAGGATCACTCTGACCCGGAGTGATAGTGACTGTTTTAATGGATCCCAGCTATGGGTAAAATAACAATTTTTTACTTTTTAGTGACTCTCATGATCACTCTGACCGGGAATGATAGTGACAGTTTTAATCGGTCGCAGCTATGGGTAAAGTAACAATTCTTTCCACTTTTTTTGTGATCACAACCCAAGCTTATAATATTATTGTTAATGTTTATTAACTTGAATACTTAACTGTAGAAAAAGTGATATGACTAATTTCTGTGGATATTAATTTTCTTTTAATAAATAAAAAAATAAAAAAAACATAATAAAAATCAAATTTCGGAATATTTGTTCCATATTAATATTGACTTTAGTAATATTTTGAAGGAAGATTCCATAATATACCCAAAAATAAGGGGGGTGTTGCAGTTTTTTGTGTATATCTAGTAGGATATTTATTCCGTTATTTACAGAATTGTGGCACAAGGCCGAAAGGGGAGGGGGTAGAGGCTGGTCTTCACTAACTATCTTATACCTAGCTAATCAGATTCACGACCCATTCATACGTTACAATTAACCCATTCACCACAAGAACTTGTCCATCACCACTCAATCCTTCATGCACCATAATACCAGATTCTCAGGGGGGGACCTACCAAAACGCTCCCCAATCCATAAAAATTTGATGATACATAAAATGCTATACATAAAATTCTAATAATGATAGGATGCAAGGGAAGGGAGATGAACCCAATAATAACTAAAAATAAACACAACATTCAACCTAAACATAACATATGTTAGTAGGGACCGTCCAACCCTCAAAACAGAGAGGCCGCTGTATTCTGCCCAAAGGGCAGAATCAAGAAGCGCTCTCGCTAAGGGAGTGGGAAAGGATAAAATATTATGCCGGAATGGGTAATATAAAACTGACCCAGTCAAGATAAAAAGAGGACCAAAACAAACTGGGAGGTTGGGAATCTCGACTTGGACCATAACCAAAGAGCAGCCGGGATACAGGCCAGGAACAACACTTACTCACATTAACTAGGTACACTGAAGCTTGTCTAACCTAACCAAGGGAGGGTTCCACAGGAAGCCACCCCGATGTGCTATAGGTTGACTAAAAAAGAAAATCAAGGCTAGCCCCGGTCACACGAACCAGGCTTGCTACTTTTACCCACCTTTCGCTGAAGACTGTCGAATGCAATCGTTTTCTATCAGATCTAATCTTCATCTTGAGCTGATGCTCAAAGAATTGGATTAGATGCTGATAAGAAAGACGGTTGCCCCGCAAAACTTCCTCCATTCGCGTCGTCCAAATCACCATTCGAGCCGTGGCCATCAGCATCAGAAACACCATTCGTTTCTCCCCGGAATACGGGGGCGACACATTGTCACACGCGTATGCGCGATCCATGGACACTAGCTGTTCGGGGAGCGAGACGAGCCGTCAGCTCGCCGACATGGTCCCATAAGGGGCGGACCTGGGGGCAATGGTAGAAGGCGTGCGCAGCCGTTTCTTCTAAACCAAGACCACACCGTTCACAGTCTGGCAAATCCGCCAAACCCCATATGAAAGCCTTGTCATTGAGAGGCAGCCGATTCCGAGCCAATCGCCAGGTAAGCGAAAACTCAGGGTTACTGAGGTAATCCGCCGCTGGCGCCCAAGACCAATAGGAGCGATACTCCTCCTCCGACAAGCCGAGCGTATCACGTAGTTTATCCTTCGCGCGACCCTCCACTAAACCACGATAGAAGACCTTCCTTTGTGTATATCTAGTAGTGAGTTAGCCCAAATGACTTGACCCACTTTATAGTCCACCAATGGATGGTTAACCAATCAGAAGACGTAGAACATTCAATCCGTCGTGTATAAAGGCGGCCATTTTGTTTATTCTACCCGAATGTCCAGTCCAGCTTGTCAGGCGAAGAGAAACAGAAGGACGAACTACGCTCTGCTACTTTTACCAAAATATCCACTGCTAACCTGAACAACGCTTTTCTACTGTCTTCGAAATATTCACTGCTAACCTCTGGATTCTATACCGTCATCATGAACAACACGTTTTGCATATGATCTTAATGTTCTCAGTTTCATCGTTTAGTTCCAGTAGTTCCAATAATAGTTTTGTGTAAAATAGGCAGGCTTCAGACATGTCAATCATGGCTAGAGTTTCAGCAGCCACTCTACTTTTGCTACCCTTCTAATGCACTTGGATTGCCATAATTATTATTACTATTATTTCCTACTAAAAAGAGTAAAAAGTGTGTCCAGTTTTTGGTATAATTTTTCCATTCCATCATCGGCATTTAGGATGGCAACGTCTAATTCTAGTACAACTTCTCCGACTTTTCCTTCCAAGGACAGAAGCATCACTGGGGCGCGGCTCTGTATCTCTAAGCTAGTGGCAAGCTCCTACACTTGTATTTCTTTTTTTCTAACTATTGGACTTGTCTGTGTTTAAGGCAGGTGGGGAAATAAACTTAGAAGCCATTTTTTTAGATCTAAACGCTCTGCTACCAATGTAAGTTGGAATAAATGACTCCTACAAAACGTATATGGGGGGGGGAGAATTTATTCACCAAACTTTTGAACACCGCATGGTAGTTACTAATAAAAGCTACCCCCTCACGTTTCCGTTCACTCATGGATAAGGTACAAGGGATACTACTTCATGTTGATTAATATCATTGTTTAATGAATTCTCTATTATTTTTTTTATTATTATTTTGTCTAATTGTCTGTTATCTTTTTGTTATTTTTGTTTTGTTTTTTTTTTTTTGTTTTTTTTCATTATGTAAATTTTAATTTTTCTTTTTTTTCCCCTACACATCCTGCGGAAACTTCCGTCTATTTTTGTTTCCTTCTCTCATGATGTATCTCTGTCCCTGCGTGTATATACGAATGTGTGTCTACTGAACTTTTTTTTATGACTACATATGTACTAATCTGACAATGTTCTACTTTTTGAATGACTTCATTTTGAGTGAAAATTTAAAATTTATTTTCTATGGGTGACAAGTTGAGAAATGACTGAAATGTATTTTCTTTTTACTTTTCGTTGTCGTTATCTCTTTCTTTAATGACGTCTTTGATAGCTTTTATGACTTCTTTGATAGTGTAGTGGTATTGACGGCATAAATCAATCCACACATTTTTTTTTTACTTTACGAATGTGTAAGAAAACAAAAATCAAACAAGAGAAAGAACACAAGAAAATAAATTTTCATAACAGGCACATATTTATATTTATAAATGACAACAGTTTTACAATAACTATTAATGAGTTACTTCCCTTTGACTGGGCTAAAGTTTTTCTACTAAAATATTTTTTACCTTAGCTCACAAAAAGCTGAATTATCTTGTCGTTCAAAATGTTCACTGAAAGAGAGTTTAAAGAATCCTGTAAAGCTGAAAATAAGTTGATAAACTTTTAGCTTTAAAGAAGTTGGAGAAGTGAATGTTCCGTTTCTTTTCGTTGCTCATAGTTGAATGTATTGTTCGTACTTAAGTTTTGTAAGATTCAATAACGTGATTGAATAGTTTTATTAAGTTGGTGAGTGAGTTGTTCGGTTGATGTTTTAGCTTGAATTACAGCGAAGTTATTTCGTGTTAAAGAACTTGAGATTCTAACTTTGTACTTCGCTGCAGTAATAATACAAGCGTCGTGAACTCGTTTAGCAAATGCTAGTCGTCGTAAATTCTCACTGACTGGGTTCGCTCGTACCTTCAATTTATGTTTTTTAATCACGTGACAGGATCCAGAGAGCATTGTTTTTCCTCAGGTCAAAAACTAGGTTGATGTTATTCGAACGTAGTGGTGAGCAGGTAAATTGTTTTTTAATATCTGTTAATCACTCAGAAAGCGCCTTACAAAACACTCTGGAGCCTGATATATTTTGTGATGCTTATTGAGAACAATGCACGTGAAGATATACGAGATAATTTTAATATTTATTGTCCAATGAGAAGTTAAGGTTTCAAAAACATGTATGAAGATGTGATCCGCTTTTTGCATCAAAATCGACATTGATGAAAAAGTGGTAGCGGACAGCTAAAATAGCTTTTATGACTTTTTGATAGCTTTTCCACCAAACTGTATTGGATGGTTGGTCTAGCCTTTAAAACTTGATAACTATCATTCTTATTGGCGTCAGAAAGTTGAACATCGTGGAATCACACTTGTGCTGTCCTCTCAACATCTAAGGAATCGTAAATTTTTATAGCATTTTAAATTATATTTTTCATTTTCTTTGATTTCATTTGAAGTCTCTTTGTCTTTATTTAACTTTAATTCTTTCATTTTAATTTTTTCTCTTTTCTATCATTTCGTTTTCTTTCTTTTGCGGAATAACCTTTAATATAAAAGTATGATATTCCCCCTGGTAGTGGTCAGTCCGACTTTCACTCAGTCAAAACTTAGTATAGTCTGTGCCATGTCTATACACATATACTACCCTAATGAATACAAGAATCAATTATAGAACCCTTTAACCGCGTATATATGAATATAATCCTCATCTGTACTATCTCATCCGTTGGACGAGCTCTTTTGTATTCTCCGATTGTCGTCCTAGAGCTGTTAACGTGAACATGATTACCCCTTGACTGTCAAGGGTAGAACGCAAATTTCTGCGAATTTCTATCTATATATTTAAATAATTTTTTTTTATATCTTTTATGTTTAAATACTTTCGTTTGATCGATATGTTTAAATAATTTCATTAGATCTATATGTTTTAATAATATTGTTTTTATTTGTTTAAATTTTCCTTTTATTTCTTTGTAGCGGGCCCCAGACGATTTACAACCTTGGACCATGTAACTTAATGCAAATCAACTAATAAAAAGAGAGTATCAACAAGTCATGAAATCATTCTTCACTGCTCTCAAAAATCTAGCAAAGAACACAACGAATCAGACAAACCGAATATGGAGAACTATGATAGCAAGTGATATAAGACCTCACCTAAACCAAAACATGCTTGCCAATGTCCGTAGAGACATGTGCGAAACAAAAGACTCTCAAATGCAGAAATAGATAAAATTAGATATAAGACAGAAAATTATAGCCCATCACTCAAATTGTACAGAGATGAAAGTAGAACTAAGTAATATGACAGACGATGAGGTAAAATCTAAAACAAATGAAATACAAAATAACCTCCCATGTATTAAAATCGAACAATCAACCAGTAAATTAAACAGCAGTTATCCAGACGATGTCGGTGAAGATGACTCCAACTGCATTAAGGTAGATTTCCTTGAAATCCACAGAGCTGAAATCACCGAAGTGAAAAAACACATCATCCAAGTACTCAGTAATACTCACACAATTTTCAGACAAAAACCAGCTTCCAAAAATTCATATGATGCAGTCCAATAACCACATTGTGCGATTATACAACGCTGCTCTGGAAACACTGTTAACGGATAAACTACTTGATAATAACACAGAAGTTAACAACGTCATATACATAACAGCTTTAGCAGCTACTGGGAAGCTTTGGATCAAGACAATGAGAGAAATTTACAAGCATAGAGATGCAGCTTGGAAGTTAAAACTGATACGAGAAATAAAGAAAATTAGATGTGAGCTTTCTATAGGAGATGAGCTCACTAAAAACACTAATATGTCAACACTCAAGTGCAAGAAGATCAAGCGGAAATATAAAATTAAATTCCTAAATGAAATTCCATCAATCAAGGAAATGCTGAGGCAGAAACTTCAGCTAAAGGCACAGAGGACAAGACGTTACGAAAAACGTTGTAGGTTCTATTGCCAAAATAAAATATTCAAAACGAACATTAAGACATTTTACAGGGAAAATGAAAAACACCTATACATGTCGAAAAGCCACAATTTATTAACAATGTATAGATATTTTGAATGAATATTTAGAGTAGACCAAAGGAATATAACCCAAATGCAGAATGGATATAACGTAAACAAAAAACGAATGTTGTAAGCAACACTGCAAGAGTGGGAAAATATAACCACAAATAATGTTAGACAAGTTCTAACGAAATCCCCAAAATGGAAATCCCCAGGAACTGACAAGGTAGCCTATTTGTGGCTCTATCATCTCTCATCAATCCATAAAACCATTACAAAAACTCTATTAATGCTTGTAAACAATCCCAATGAAATCCTAGAATGGATTACATATCTCATGCCAAAAATGAGTGAAACAGATGATCCTTAAAATTATAGGCCAATAACATGTCTCTCCAACATGTATAAATTGATCACGTTTGTCCTGATGGAACAGAAGGGATACAAGAGAGGTCCATGTTGTTGCCAAGATGAACTACTGATGAACAAAATAATCCTGGAAAATTTCAGGAGACGATGTAGAAATCTTATCGCAGCGTGTATTGATTATCGTAAAGCCTTTGATAGTGTGCCACGCTCTAGGCACCTTAAGATTATGGAAATGTACAAAGTCTCTCTATGGTACTAAATTTCCTTAACCACAGCATGGAAATGTAGAATACCACACTATACATAAATCACGCCGAGGCACTGCCATCTCCAACCATCTGAATATCCGACGTAGCATCTTTCAAGGAGATTCTCTGTTTTAACTCTTTTGCTTTGTTAGCTCTTATCCTTCTTACGCATGAACTAAACAACAGTATCTATGGTTACAAACTAAATAAGAAAGTACTCAATAACCTACTCTACATCCATAATCTCAAACTCTTTGCCAAAGACGACAATGGGTTGAAGGGCTTACTCAATATTGTAAAATGTTTCAGTGACAACATAGGTTTGGACGTCGGATTAGATAAAAGTGCAAAAGTAATATTCAAGAAAGAGAGAATTACAGAAACACCCTCAATAGATTTAGATTAGAGAACTGGAAGAAATGGAATCCTATGAGTACCTAGGTATTAGCGAACAAGATGAATACCGAGCTGAATTTAAAAAAAAAAAAAAACAGAATATATAGCCATCGACACCTTGGCTGTCCCTGTGGTGCAACATAGCTTTAACAGAAGCCAACAATTTGAAAATAGTTTCAAATGGATGCAGAAATGCAAATAAAGCACAATACTCTAATACTTTCGCCCCAGTCCCTCACCCTCCGACGTCTTACTCTCTAACCGAACTTAAGGGAGTGGCTGTAAGTCCCCTGAGCATTCGTAGACTATTCGACCGGTCCACTGGTTTAATCCTGCTTCCTGCCTACGTTGTGTTTGGTTTGATCCAGAAAGCAGAAGTGATGTTCATTCATTCACGGTCGACTGAAGACGTAGACACGGCTGGAGAGTCTGTGCTACGAAATTTAGAATGCAGCAAAAACAATCAATATCCGCAGAAAGCCGAACAAAGAACTATTCAATGATTGAATTGTTAATGTCTTTTATATAGCAGAAAAGAATAGTATAGAAAAGAAACGGGTTACAGAAAAGAAATGTAATTGACGTAAAAAAGCATAAACTGTATTCTGGACAGAGAGAAAGAGTGTGTGTTTTATGATTAACTTCTTCTTAAATCGTCTCAGAACGATATACGACTCTTGCGATGAGGGAATAAGTTCTCTGTTCGTGGCTTAAAGTTTATGGTGGCATTCTTCCTTAGCAGTAGTAACAGTAGTAGTAATATTCGTGGTAGCAGAAGCAACGGTATTTATAGCAACAGTACATGACGTCACTTTCTGTCCTGTGCTCTTCTTCCGTCTCTCTCTCTCTCTCTCTCTCTCTCTCTCTCTCTCTCTTCTGTCTCAACGCTCGCCTGTTCGCCCGAGCAATGGCTATCTTCTCTCTTCAAGAAATTTCTCCCGTCTGTCTTTTTCAGCATAACTACGCGTTTATATAGAAAAATCCGGCTGGTTACAACTGAAGCTTGGTCGCACGTGATTATCACGGGGTTTTGTCTGTCTCAACCAAAATCATGTCAATTCAAAAGGTACTTCTAACTTACTTAGCTCTATTTCAATTTTTAATCGATAAAAATTATTTCGGCGATTTCCATTTTCTTCTGATGACCCAGATTCAATGGGTACGACTTCTGGCCTAGATCAAATTTCCACATCAGTAAACAAAATGCTCTGACTTAATTTCACTATTCAAAATCTATTCAAAGTTTTAATCAATAAAAATTATTTCAACCATTTTCATTGTCTGCCAATGACCCACTTCCAATGGGTACATCTCCTGTCCTAGATCAGATTTTCCATCAGTAAACGAAATTGCTCTAATTTACTTTCGCTGTTCAAATACACTCCAATTCCACTAAAAAAAAAAATAAAAAATATGTGTGTATTTGTGTGTGTGTGTGTTTTCAGACTATCTCTCCGTCACAATACACCGACTGAAACTGCAAAATACTTTAAAAAGAAAGCAAATGCAACCGACCAGATACAGAAATAATGGCAGGATAAAATGCTTCATGGCCAATACTCTGCCAGTACCAAACAAGCTGATGTAGACAAGCCCCGTACCTCTCAGTGGCTACGTAGTGCAGGGTTGAAAGCTGAAACCAAACGTTTTATCCTTGTAGCACAGGAATAGTGCTTGTTGACTAGAAATTATCACGCACACTTATCTGTGATAATTATCCCGAAACAATTAGTCATCTTGTATCAGGTTGCACAGTATTGGCACCCACTGAATATAAAACCCGGCATGACAGAGTGTGCCAATATCTGCAATGGAAAATCTACAACTTCTACGGGAAAGAAACAGAATGAAATTAGTGTGAACACCACCCAGACCCGGTTATAGACACAGGACATGTCCCAATTTTATTGGACTACATAATATACACAGATAGAAAATTAAAGATAACCGCCCAAAAATTGTTATTAGAGACCACAAACAAAAAAAGTGCCTGGATATGGAAGTCTCTACAGTCTGCAATGTATCGTTGAAGATCTTGAAAAAACTTTCAAAATAGAAGGACCCTGAAATAGAAATCTCAAAAATGTGGCACATGGGAACATCAAAAATCTCTGTTGTAATTGGAGCCCTCGGATTAGTTGGAAAAGTTTCCAGTAGATTCATTGAAGGGATTTTAAATTAGTCAGGGGAAAATTTCATGATGCCATTTCTAAACGTAGGTCTCTGGCCGGAACCCAGAAAGAAATAATAAGTGCACTGATGCTACAGCAAGCATGGCTCTTATGGATTCTGATTTTAATTGAGTCTTTATGTGAATTGTCTTCTTTAAGATGAGCTAAAGTAAACATTCAGCTTGGCACAACAGATTTCTTTGTCAGTTGTTTAATCTTAAAGTTAGCCATTCCCACTCATGTTTATGCTTCACTATTCTTAATTGATGAATATTATTACGGCTTATCAATTTGGGGTTTATTATTTACCCTATATCTGGGCGTAGAATTGATGGATTCATACCTTTTCCAAGGTAAATTGCACGTAAGTAAATACAACATTGGCATTCAAACACGACCGTTCTCAATTACACATCCGACACGTCCACCTCTGCCCATGAGCGTAAGCTGTGCGGGAGCATGCTACATTGGAGACAATTGTTTTCTTTTAACTTTGAAAGATGAGGCAATCAAAGTTACTTGTAGGTTACATTTAGATATTTGGGGATACGATCAATCGTAGAAGGCCATCAGATTGGATTAGGTAAAACGATGTGAAGTTATTTCTGACAGCCTCGCAGATGGAAGATTATTTGCTGCCTTTATCACATGTTACCTTATCGCACACATTTCGGTTTAGTGATGTATGCAGAATGCATGTCAGTATAGGTATATTGAAAACGGTATATTTGTACACCAACATCACTTTGGAGTGCTGATCTAATAAGGTGCGCTTGTCTGCAGCCGCATCAAGTCTATGGGGATGATACCTCGAGTGAACCTATCGCCAGGTACTGGTACCAGAAGTACAGGTCGGGAGATCACCCTCTTTGCGAATAACACGACAGTGGCCGGATACAGGTTTTGGATGATAAGTCCCTGAAGGAAACCATAGAGGAGGACAACAGCCATACGGGTAGTGAGTTAACCAAAACCTTCAAGGTTTCTGATGAAACAGCCAGGCTTCAAATAAATCACAGAGGGAAAGCGTACAAGTTGAGTAAGTGGATACTCCACACAATATGGGAGGCCAACAAATAACAACGACCTACAGCTCGTTTCTTAAGGGTTTCTGGGCACCGCAACGTATTTATATTTGATCGAGTGCTCATCAGTAACAAATAGTGTTCCTGTATAATAGTCGAAAGTGTGCCAGGTGTGAGATACAGGGTCAAGTGGTTGTCATCACGTGACCCTGTGCTTTAAACTGCAAGACAACTACACCAATGCAAGATCATGATCTGTATCTTGTGGACTATCTTAGATTTCATTCAAATATACATGTAATCTATATTATTTCTATCATAAAACAATTATAAGTTATATACATAAATAATGCTTATGCTGTAGGAAATTAAATGTGTTTTAGGTTCAAAATTTATATTCATATAATGAAGTTCCACACAATTTCAGAAAACATAACATTGATAAATAAAATCGATTTGTGGTAATCAGTAATCAAAACAACAGCAATCAAAGAATTTGTGATCGAAGAAGGAAGCAATAGTGAAATATTGTGCTGTGCATTCAGTGAACTAACAACAAAAAATAATCTGTAATTGCCAAAGAAAAACGTTTGCATACAAGATTTAGAAGAAAAAAAATAAGGATTTCATTTAAGGTGATGTTAGTGTGTAATTTGCACAATTTCTATACTTCCAAAAAACCAGATACTTACCAGTAACAGATATATATGAAGTTTGATTGATATAAAACAGAAAACAAAACATTCACTCTTATATAGGCATTGCTCATATAAACCTTTCATGCGGGGAAAAGAAGCTTGGCATTTAAAAAAAAAAAATAAAATAAAAATAAAATAGTGATTTAATCTGAAATGGTTGTAACTAACGAATAAATTCAGCAATTATAAATTAAAGACCAAAGAACCTAATGAAATCTAACACCGGTCTGAGCATTTTTCATTTAACATAAAATAGTTTTGACCGTTGTACTAGAGTCAGTTATTCTTGAAGATGACTTATTTTGAAAATCTATTCTCGAGGAAATATATTTTCCTTTTGTGAAAAATATTCGAAGAAACATTTTTAACCGAAGTAGACATAAAATATTTAAGAAACTTGTATATAATAGTAGTAGTAATAATAAAAATATTAGAAATAAAAATAAGTAAGGTGATGCTACAACAATCATGGCTCTAATGGCTTCTGATATTAATTAATCCAGATGTTAATTGTATAGTTTTTGCCACGTGTGAGGTACAAGGCCTCGTGCTTTTCACTATGCCACCCTGTGCCTCACACCACAAGACAAACTCTAGATCCATGCAAGTTTGTGACCTGTATCTGGTGGACTAATCAACAAATGGTGTCCTATGAGCTGCCTTCAACGGGACACGCCATCACTGCAGACCTGTATTGGCAGCAGCTGGAACAGGTGCAACAGACACTGGAGTAGGAGTCAACGTCTATTGTTCTTCCATGACAATGCCAGGGCTAATTTGGCTCGGGTGGTCAACGTTATCATTCGGCGCCTTGGCTGGAAGACTCTGTGCAATCCACATTACGCCCAAGAGATTGCATCACCATATTACTACTTTTTCCATTTTCTGGTTAACTACCTTCGTAAGAAATCACTTGTAAATATGGCATACTTGCGCAGGCCTACACAGTCTTTTTTGTACTAAGACACCTGATTATTACCACCATGGCAATTCTTAGTTGGAGATATTTTGGTAGGATCTGGATGGTGGTGGGTAATACTTTGATGATTACAAATGTGAAAAATTTGCTATATGCATTTTTCTAATAAATCAAAAACGACAAATGCGTATTGGTTACATTGAAGTATTGTGCTTAAAGTCATAAAATCTGGGTAGTCGGTATATTGCAATGAAGACAATTTTAACAAAACGTTTAAACATAGATATTTTTTATATATAAATATTTTATATCGATAACATGTTTATGGAAAGGTATGTCAAGTGGAAAATGTTATCGTTTGTATATATATATATATATATATATATATATATATATATATATATATATATATATATATATATATATATATATATATATATATATATATGCATATGCATATACACATTAGTGGGGCGATTATTTTGCTAGATAAATTACAGACTAGCGTATCTCTTTTTCCGTTGTATTTTTTATTGTTGTTGGTGTGGAACCTCCTTGCACTAGCTCTGCGTTTCTTGAAACATAAAAACTTGGCGAGAAAAATTCAGCCTCGACAATTCACTGTGAGAATGGAACACGGCCAAATTGAACACTAGCTGCCATATGTAAGTAGAATTCGTTTTACTCAAAGTGTTCTCTCTCCTCTCTCTCTCTCTCTTTGTTTTACTCTATTTGATAATCTATGACTTTATTTTTATTTTTATTAATTTAATTTAATTAATTATAAAATAATAAATTATAAAATACAGACTAGCGAGGAAATATTTGTCAGTATCTCTCTTCCCGTTGTCTGCTTTATTATTTTGAAAGCAAAGACCTCAAGCCCATTGCTGGTAATGGATTCTCACCCACCAGCACTACGTGTTGCAGCGGGCCGAGAGGTGTGAGTGCCAATCGACCGTACAACTAAAAAGGGGACACAAGGCAAGGAGATGGCAATAGCAAAGAAGGATGACAAACGCAGATGGTCCGTTGTAGACGATGGAAATCGTGTCTTTATTTGCAAACGGTGGATGGTAAGAAAGACAGAGGTCGTTTGAACGGTGTGCGGACGATAACGGGCGCTAGACGTCAGTGGGCACTGGATAAGGTCGTCAGCGGGTGCTGGAATAGGTCGTGGGAAATCGGTAGAGCGCCGCAGGGGTGAAGTGGAGACTGCTGGAAGCTGTAGGAGTGCTGGAAGCTGCAGGAGTGCGCTGGAAGGTGCAGGAGTGCTGGAAGCTGCAGGAGTGAGCTGGAAGCTGCAGGAGCGCTGGAAGGTGCAGGAGTGAGCTGGAAGCTGCAGGAACGCTGGAAGCTGCAGGAGTGCTGGAAGCTGCGGGGTTGGAAGGTGGAAGCTGCAGGAGTTCTGGAAGCTGCATGAACGCTGGAAAGGAACGCTGGAAGGTGCAGGAGTGAAGGCAGTAGCCAGGAGTGAAGTGAGTTGAGCCTCGAAGAGTGGTGGTCAAATGATATTCGGAAGTTAGACCTGAAAAAGACTGTTTGAACAACTGCTGCTACTGCTGCTGGGTCCCGTCAGCTGCTGGGCTTGGTCGACTTGACTGGGAGCGTCAAAGTCGCGAATAGGGAGGTTTCCTGCTCCCCCGGGCCGGTGGTATTTACTTAACTCCCAAGGGGTCAAGATGTGACACAAGGTCGTTTTACGTGGGAAACCCGAGCGTTTCCGCATAGGTTCACTAGTCAAATATGGGTCATAACATGTCCAAGCTGGTCAAAGCTTAGTCAAGGTCTGGTCCAAGATAGTCTTAGCTTGTCTTAGCCGGTCCTTATATGGTCCAAACAGACTTTCCCACGGTCGCAACCCAGCCCGAAGCCGGGCTTCTCCTTCCGCGGATCGGTGGAATTTATTTAACTCCCACGGGGTCAAGATGTGACACAAGGTCGTTTTACGTGGGAAACCCAAGCGTTTCTGCAAAGGGTCACTGGTCAAATATTGGTCATAACATGTCCAAGCTGGTCATGACTTAGTCAAGTTCTGGTCCGAATTAGTATTAGCTTCTCTTAGCAGGTCTTGATATGGTTTAGACTTTGCCACGGTCGCAACCCAGCCCGAAGGCCGGGCTGCTTCCGCGGACCGGTGGTATTTACTTAACGCCCACGGGGTCAAGATGTGACACAAGGTCGTTTTACGTGGGAAACCCGAGCGTTTCCGCATAGGGTCACTGGTCAAATATTGGTCATAACTTGTCCAAGCTCGACAAAACTTAGTCAAGTTCTGGTCCAAGTTAGTCTTAGCTTGTCTTAGCATAGGTCCTGATATGGTCCAAACTAGACTTTGCCACGGTCGCAACCCAGCCCGAAGGCCGGGCTGCTTCCCCGGGCCGGTGGTATTTATTTAACTCCCACGGGGTCAAGATGTGACACAAGGTCGTTTTACGTGGGAAACCCGAGCGTTTCCGCATAGGGTCACTGGTCAAATATTGGTCATAACATGTCCAAGCTGGTCAAAACTTAGTCAAGTTCTGGTCCAAGTTAGTCTTAGCTTGTCTTAGCAGGTCCTGATATGGTCCAAACTAGTCCTTTGCCATGGTCGCAATCCAGCCCGAAGGCCGGGCTGCTCCCCGAGGGTCAAGATCCGGTGGTTTTACGTGGGAAACCAGAGCGTTTTAACTCCCACAGGGGTCAAAAGATGTGACACAAGGTCGCTTTTTACTGGTCCTGATATGGGAAACCCGAGCGTTTCCGCATAGGGTCACTGGTCAAATATTGGTCAAGATGTGACACAAGGTCGTTTTACGTGGAAACCCTGGTCAAAGGTTAGGTCAAATAGTTCTAGTCCAAGCTGGTCTTAGTCAAGTTCTGGTCTTAGTCTTAGCTTGTCTTAGCCGGTCTGATATGGACCCACGGTCGCAACCCAGCCCGAAGGCCGGGCTGCTTCCGCGGTCCGGTGGTATTTACTTAACTCCCACGGGGTCAAGATGTGACACAAGGTCGTTTTACGTGGGAAACCCGAGCGTTTCCGCATAGGGTCACTGGTCAAATATTGGTCATAACATGTCCAAGCTGGTCAAAACTTAGTCAAGTTCTGGTCCAAGTTAGTCTTAGCTTGTCTTAGCCGGTCCTGATATGGTCCAAACTAGACTTTGCCGGTCGCAACCCAGCCCGAAGGCCGGGCTGCTCCCCCGCGGGCCGGTGGTATTTACTTAACTCCCACGGGGTCAAGATGTGACACAAGGTCGTTTTACGTGGGAAACCCGAGCGTTTCCGCATAGGGTCACTGGTCAAATATTGGTCATAACATGTCCAAGCTGGTCAAAACTTAGTCAAGTTCTGGTCCAAGTTAGTCTTAGCTTGTCTTAGCAGGTCCTGATATGGTGGACTTTCCAAACCCAGCCCGAAGGCCGGGCTTGCCACGGTCGGTGGTATTTACTTAACTCCCACGGGGTCAGATGTGACCAAGGTCGTTTTTACGTGGGAAACCCGAGCGTTTCCGCATAGCCGGTGGTATTTACATTAACTGGTCCCACGGGGTCAAGATGTCCAAGTTACTTACTTGTCTTAAGGTCGTTTTACGGTCGCAACCCAGGAAGGCCCTGAGCGTTTTTACTTAATAGGGTCAGATGGTCAAAGGTCGTTTTATTGGGAAACCCGAGCGTTTCCGCATAGGGTCACTGGTCAAATATTGGTTAAAACTTAGTCAAGTTTTGTTCCAAGATAGTCTTAGCTTGTCTTAGCTGGTCCTGATATGGTCCAAACTAGACTTTGCCAGGGTCGCAACCCAGCCCGAAGGCCGGGCTGCTCCCCCGAGCCGGTGGTATTTACTTAACTCCCACGGGGTCAAGTTGTGACACAAGGTCGTTTTACGTGGGAAACCCGAGCGTTTCCGCATAGGGTCCCTGGTCAAATATTGGTCATAACATGTCCAAGCTGGTCAAAACTTAGTCAAGTTCTGGTCCAAGTTAGTCTTAGTCTTAGCCGGTCCTGATTGGTCCAAACAAGTCGTTTTTGCCACGGTCGCAACCCAGCCCGAAGGCCGGGCTGCTTCCCCAAGTTCCGGTGGTATTTATTTAACTCCCCCACGGGGTCAAGATGTGACACAAGGTCGTTTTACGTGGGAAACCCGAGCGTTTCCGCATAGGGTCCCTGGTCAAATATTGGTCATAACATGTCCAAGCTGGTCAAAACTTAGTCAAGTTCTAGTCCAAGTTAGTCTTAGCTTGTCTTAGCCGGTCCTGATATGGTCCAAACTAGCTTTCCCGGGTCCGGTGGTCGCAACCCAGCCCGAAGGCCGGGCTGTTTCCCCGGAAACCGGTGGTATTTACTTAACTCCCACAGGGTCAAGATGTGACACAAGGTCGTTTTACGTGGGAAACCCGAGCGTTTCCGCATAGGGTATTTGGTCAAATACGGGGTCAAGAACACAAGGTCACGTGGGAAACCCTGGTCCGCATAGGGTCACTGGTCAAATTCTGGTCATGTAGTTGGTGGTCAAAGCTTATCAAGTTCTGGTCCAAGATAGTCTTAGCTTGTCTTAGCAGGACTGATATGCGGTCGCAACCCAGCCCGAAGGCCGGGCTGCTCCCCGGGCCGGTGGTATTTACTTAACTCCCACGGGGTCAAGATGTGACACAAGGTCGTTTTACGTGGAAAACCCTAGCGTTTCCGCATAGGGTCACTGTCAAATATTGGTCATAACATGTCCAAGCTAGTCAAAACTTAGTCAAGTTCTGGTCCAAGTTAGTCTTAGCTTGTCTTAGCCGGCCCTGATATGGTCCAAACTAGACTTTGCCACGGTCGCAACCCAGCCCGAAGGCCGGGCTGCTCCCCCGGGCCGGTGGTATTTACTTAACTCCCACGGGGTCAAGATGTGACACAAGGTCGTTTTACGGGAAACCCGAGCGTTTCCGCATAGGGTCACTGGTCAAATATTGGTCATAACATGTCCAAGCTGGTCAAAAACTTAGTCAAGTTCTGGTCCAAGTTAGTCTTAGCTTGTCTTGGCCGGTCCTGATATGGTCCAAACTAGACTTTGCCAGGGTCGCAACCCAGCCCGAAGGCCGGGCTGCTCCCCCGAGCCGGTGGTATTTACTTAACTCCCACGGGGTCAAGTTGTGACACAAGGTCGTTTTACGTGGGAAACCCGAGCGTTTCCGCATAGGGTCCCTGGTCAAATATTGGTCATAACATGTCCAAGCTGGTCAAAACTTAGTCAAGTTCTAGTCCAAGTTAGTCTTAGCTTGTCTTAGCCGGTCCTGATATGGTCCAAACTAGACTTTGCCACGGTCGCAACCCAGCCCGAAGGCCGGGCTGCTCCCGCGGTCCCTTAACTCCCACGGGTCAAGATGTGACACAAGGTCGTTTTACGTGGAAACCCGAGCGTTTCCGCATAGGGTCACTGGTCAAATATTGGTCATAACATGTCCAAGCTGGTCAAAGCTTAGTCAAGTTCTGGTTTAGTCTTAACTCCCACAACCCAGCCCGAAGGCCGGGTCAAGATGTATTTACTTAACTCCCACGGGGTCAAGATGTGACACAAGGTCGTTTTACGTGGGAAACCCGAGCGTTTCCGCATAGGGTTACTGGTCAAATATTGGTCATAACATGTCCAAGCTGGTCAAAACTTAGTCAAGTTCTGGTCCAAGTTAGTTTTAGCTTGTCTTAGCCGGTCCTGATATGGTCCAAACTAGACTTTGCCACGTTCGCAACCCAGCCCAAAGGCCGGGCTGCGTCCCCATGCCGGTGGTATTTACTTAACTCCCACGGTGTCAAGATGTGACACAAGGTCGTTTTACGTGGGAAACCCGAGCGTTTCCGCATAGGGTCACTGGTCAAATATTGGTCATAACATGTCCAAGCTGGTCAAAACTTAGTCAAGTTCTGGTCCAAGTTAGTCTTAGCTTGACTTAGCAGGTCCTGATATGGTCCAAACTAGACTTTGCCACGGTCGCAACCCAGCCCAAAGGCCAGGCTGCTCCCCGAGCCTGTGGTATTTACTTAACTCCCACGGGGTCAAGATGTGACACAAGGTCGTTTTACGTGGGAAACCCGAGCGTTTCCGCATAGGGTCACTGGTCAAATATTGGTCATAACATGTCCAAGCTGGTCAAAACTTTGTCAAGTTCTGGTCCAAGTTAGTCTTAGCTTTTCTTAGCCGGTCCTGATATGGTCAAAAACTAGACTTTGCCACGGTCGCAACCCAGCCCGAAGGCCGGGCTGCTCCCCGGGACGGTGGTATTTACTTAACTCCCACGGGGTCAAGATGTGACACAAGGTCGTTTTACGTGGAAAACCCTAGCGTTTCCGCATAGGGTCTCTGTTAAATATTGGTCATAACATGTCCAAGCTAGTCAAAACTTAGTCAAGTTCTGGTCCAAGTTAGTCTTAGCTTGTCTTAGCCGGTCCTGATATGGTCCAAACTAGCTGCTTTTGCCACGGTCGCAACCCAGCCCGAAGGCCGGGCTGGAAACCCCCCGGGCCGGTGGTATTTACTTAACTCCCACGGGGTCAAGATGTGACACAAGGTCGTTTTACGTGGGGAAACCCGAGCGTTTCCGCATAGGGTCACTGGTCAAATATTGGTCATAACATGTCCAAGCTGGTCAAAACTTAGTCAAGTTCTGGTCCAAGTTAGTCTTAGCATGTCTTAGCAGGTCCTGATATGGTCCAAACTAGACTTTGCCACGGTCGCAACCCAGCCCGAAGGCCGGGCTGCTTCCCCCGGGCCGGTGGTATTTACTTAACTCCCACGGGGTCAAGATGTGACACAAGGTCGTTTTACGTGGGAAACCCGAGCGTTTCCGCATAGGGTCACTGGTCAAATATTGGTCATAACATGTCCAAGCTGGTCAAAACTTAGTCAAGTTCTGGTCCAAGTTAGTCTTAGCTTGTCTTAGCAGGTCCTGATATGGTCCAAACTAGACTTTGCCACGGTCGCAACCCAGCCCGAAGGCCGGGGCTTCCCCGGGCCGGTGGTATTTACTTAACTCCCACGGGGTCAAGATGTGACACAAGGTCGTTTTACGTGGGAAACCCGAGCGTTTCCGCATAGGGTCACTGGTCAAATATTGGTCATAACATGTCCAAGCTGGTCAAAACTTAGTCAAGTTCTGGTCCAAGTTAGTCTTAGCTTGTCTTAGCTGGTCCTGATATTGTCAACCTGGCCACGGGGACAAAATGTCCCAAATATGGTCTAGACTTTGCCACGGTCGCAACCCAGCCCGAAGGCCGGGCTGCTCCCCGCGGCCGGTGGTATTTACTTAACTCCCCGGGGTCAAGATGTGACACAAGGTCGTTTTACGTGGGAAACCCGAGCGTTTCCGCATAGGGTCCCTGGTCAAATATTGGTCATAACATGTCCAAGCTGGTCAAAACTTAGTCAAGTTCTGGTCCAAGTTAGTCTTAGCTTGTCTTAGCCGGTCCTGATATGGTCCAAACTAGACTTTGCCACGGTCGCAACCCAGCCCGAAGGCCGGGCTGCTCCCCCGGGCCGGTGGTATTTACTTAACTCCCACGGGGTCAAGATGTGACACAAGGTCGTTTTACGTGGGAAACCCGAGCGTTTCCGCATAGGGTCACTGGTCAAATATTTGTCATAACATGTCCAAGCTGGTCAAAACTTAGTCAAGTTCTGGTCCAAGTTAGTCTTAGCTTGTCTTAGCAAGTCTTGATATGGTCCAAACTAGACTTTGCCACGGTCGCAACCCAGCCCGATGGCTGGGCTACTCCCCGGGCCGGTGGTATTTACTTAACTCCCACGGTGTCAAGATGTGACACAAGGTCGTTTTACGTGGAAAACCCGAGCGTTTCCGCATAGGGTCACTGGTCAAATATTGGTCATAACATGTCCAAGCTGGTCAAAACGTAGTCAAGTTCTGGTCCAAGTTAGTCTTAGCTTGTCTTAGCCGGTCCTGATATGGTCCAAACTAGACTTTGCCACGGTCGCAACCCAGCCCGAAGGCCGGGCTGCTCCCCGGGCCGGTGGTATTTTTACTTAACTCCCCACGGGGTCAAGATGTGACACAAGGTTGTTTTACGTGGGAAACCCGAGCGTTTCCGCATAGGGTCACTGGTCAAATATTGGTCATAACATGTCCAAGCTGGTCAAAACTTAGTCAAGTTCTGGTCCAAGTTAGTCTTAGCTTGTCTTAGCTGGTCCTGATATGGTCCAAACTAGACTTTGCCACGGTCGCAACCCAGCCCGAAGGCCGGGCTGCTTCCCCGGGCCGGTGGTATTTTTAACTTAACTCCCACGTGGGGGTCAAGATGTGACACAAGGTCGTTTTACGTGGGAAACCCGAGCGTTTCCGCATAGGGTCACTGGTCAAATATTGCTCATAACATGTCCAAGTTGGTCAAAACTTAGTCAAGTTCTGGTCCAAGTTAGTCTTAGCTTGTCTTAGCCGGCCCTGATATGGTCCAAACTAGACTTTGCCCGGGTCGCAACCCAGCCCGAAGGCCGGGCTGCTCCCCGGGCCGGTGGTATTTACTTAACTCCCACGGGGTCAAGATGTGACACAAGGTCGTTTTACGTGGGAAACCCGAGCGTTTCCGCATAGGGTCACTGGTCAAATATTGGTCATAACATGTCCAAGCTGGTCAAAACTTAGTCAAGTTCTGGTCCAAGTTAGTCTTAGCTTGTCTTAGCAGGTCCTGATATGGTCCAAACTAGACTTTGCCACGGTCGCAACCCAGCCCGAAGGCCGGGCTGCTCCCCCGGGCCGGTGGTATTTACTTAACTCCCACGGGGTCAAGATGTGACACAAGGTCGTTTTACGTGGGAAACCCGAGCGTTTCCGCATAGGGTCACTGGTCAAATATTGGTCATAACATGTCCAAGCTGGTCAAAACTTAGTCAAGTTCTGGTCCAAGTTAGTCTTAGCTTGTCTTAGCCAGGTCCTGATATGGTCCAAACTAGACTTTGCCACGGTCGCAACCCAGCCCGAAGGCCGGGCTGCTCCCCGGGCCGGTGGTATTTACTTAACTCCCACGGGGTCAAGATGTGACACAAGGTCGTTTTACGTGGGAAACCCGAGCGTTTCCGCATAGGGTCACTGGTCAAATATTGGTCATAACATGTCCAAGCTGGTCAAAACTTAGTCAAGTTCTGGTCCAAGTTAGTCTTAGCTTGTCTTAGCAGGTCCTGATATGGTCCAAACTAGACTTTGCCACGGTCGCAACCCGCCCGAAGGCCGGGCTGCTCCCCGGGCCGGTGGTATTTACTTAACTCCCACGGGGTCAAGATGTGACACAAGGTCGTTTTACGTGGGAAACCCGAGCGTTTCCGCATAGGGTCACTGGTCAAATATTGGTCATAACATGTCCAAGCTGGTCAAAACTTAGTCAAGTTCTGGTCCAAGTTAGTCTTAGCTTGTCTTAGCAGGTCCTGATATGGTCCAAACTAGACTTTGCCACGGTCGCAACCCAGCCCGAAGGCCGGGCTGCTCCCCGGGCCGGTGGTATTTACTTAACTCCCACGGGGTCAAGATGTGACACAAGGTCGTTTTACGTGGGAAACCCGAGCGTTTCCGCATAGGGTCACTGGTCAAATATTGGTCATAACATGTCCAAGCTGGTCAAAACTTAGTCAAGTTCTGGTCCAAGTTAGTCTTAGCTTGTCTTAGCAGGTCCTGATATGGTCCAAACTAGACTTTGCCACGGTCGCAACCCAGCCCGAAGGCCGGGCTGCTCCCCGGGCCGGTGGTATTTACTTAACTCCCACGGGGTCAAGATGTGACACAAGGTCGTTTTACGTGGGAAACCCGAGCGTTTCCGCATAGGGTCACTGGTCAAATATTGGTCATAACATGTCCAAGCTGGTCAAAACTTAGTCAAGTTCTGGTCCGTTAGTCTTAGCTTGTCTTAGCAGGTCCTGATATGGTCCAAACTAGACTTTGCCACGGTCGCAACCCAGCCCGAAGGCCGGGCTGCTCCCCGGGCCGGTGGTATTTACTTAACTCCCACGGGGTCAAGATGTGACACAAGGTCGTTTTACGTGGGAAACCCGAGCGTTTCCGCATAGGGTCACTGGTCAAATATTGGTCATAACATGTCCAAGCTGGTCAAAACTTAGTCAAGTTCTGGTCCAAGTTAGTCTTAGCTTGTCTTAGCAGGTCCTGATATGGTCCAAACTAGACTTTGCCACGGTCGCAACCCAGCCCGAAGGCCGGGCTGCTCCCCGGGCCGGTGGTATTTACTTAACTCCCACGGGGTCAAGATGTGACACAAGGTCGTTTTACGTGGGAAACCCGAGCGTTTCCGCATAGGGTCACTGGTCAAATATTGGTCATAACATGTCCAAGCTGGTCTTAGCTTGTCTTTAGTATGGTCCAAAGTTCAGCCCGAATTTGCTCTTAGCCGGTCCTTAGTCTTAGGCCGAAGTGGTAGGTGGTATTTAACTCCCACGGGGTCAAGATGTCCCCGGGCCGGTGGTCGTTTTACTGGGAAACCCGAGCGGGGTCAAGCATAGGGTCACTGGTCAAATATTGGAAATAACATTTCCAAGGGTCACTGGTCAAAATTTTAGTCAAGTTCTGGTCAAGTTTAGTCTTAGCTTGTCTTAGCAGGTCCTGATATGGTCCAAACTAGACTTTGCCACGGTCGCAACCCAGCCCGAAAGGCCGGGCTGCTCTCCCGGGCCGGTGGTATTTACTTAACTCCCACGGGGTCAAGATGTGACACAAGGTCGTTTTACGTGGGAAACCCGAGCGTTTCCGCATAGGGTCACTGGTCAAATATTGGTCATAACATGTCCAAGCTGGTCAAAACTTAGTCAAGTTCTGGTCCAAGTTAGTCTTAGCTTGTCTTAGCAGGTCCTGATATGGTCCAAACTAGACTTTTGCCACGGTCGCAACCCAGCCCGAAGGCCGGGCTGCTCCCCGGGCCGGTGGTATTTACTTAACTCCCACGGGGTCAAGATGTGACACAAGGTCGTTTTACGTGGGAAACCCGAGCGTTTCCGCATAGGGTCACTGGTCAAATATTGGTCATAACATGTCCAAGCTGGTCAAAAATTAGTCAAGTTCTGGTCCAAGTTAGTCTTAGCTTGTCTTAGCAGGTCCTGATATGGTCCAAACTAGACTTTGCCACGGTCGCAACCCAGCCCGAATGCCGGGCTGCTCCCCGGGCCTGTGGTATTTACTTAACTCCCCACGGGGTCAAGATGTGACACAAGGTCGTTTTACGTGGGAAACCCGAGCGTTTCCGCATAGGGTCACTGGTCAAATATTGGTCATAACATGTCCAAGCTAGTCAAAACTTAGTCAAGTTCTGGTCCAAGTTAGTCTTAGCTTGTCTTAGCCGGCCCTGATATGGTCCAAACTAGACTTTGCCACGGTCGCAACCCAGCCCGAAGGCTGGGCTACTCCCCCGGGCCGGTGGTATTTACTTAACTCCCACGGGGTCAAGATGTGACACAAGGTCGTTTTACGTAGGAAACCCGAGCGTTTCCACATAGAGTCACTGGTCAAATATTGGTCATAACATGTCTAAGCTGGTCAAAACTTAGTCAAGTTCTGGTCCAAGTTAGACTTAGCTTGTCTTAGCAGGTCCTGATATGGTCCAAACTAGACTTTGCCACGGTCGCAACCCAGCCCGAAGGCCGGGCTGCTCCCCGGTCCGGTGGTAGCTTGTCTTTTGACTTAACTCCCACGGGGTCAAGATGTGACACAAGGTCGTTTTACGTGGAAAACCCGAGCGTTTCCGCATAGGGTCACTGGTCAAATATTGGTCATAACATGTCCAAGCTGGTCAAAACGTAGTCAAGTTCTGGTCCAAGTTAGTCTTAGCTTGTCTTGGCCGGTCCTTATATGGTCCAAACTAGACTTTGCCACGGTCGCAACCCAGCCCGAAGGCCGGGCTGCTCCCCGGGACGGTGGTATTTACTTAACTCCCACGGGGTCAAGATGTGACACAAGGTCGTTTTACGTGGGAAACCCGAGCGTTTCCGCATAGGGTCACTGGTCAAATATTGGTCATAACATGTCCAAGCTGGTCAAAACTTAGTCAAGTTCTGGTCCAAGTTAGTCTTAGCTTGTCTTAGCCATAGGTCCTGATATGGTCCAAACTAGACTTTGCCACGGTCGCAACCCAGCCCGAAGGCCGGGCTGTTTCCCCGGGCCGGTGGTATTTACTTAACTCCCACGGGGTCAAGATGTGACACAAGGTCGTTTTACGTGGGAAACCCGAGCGTTTCCGCATAGGGTCACTGGTCAAATATTGGTCATAACATGTCCAAGTTTTGGTCAAAACTTAGTCAAGTTCTGGTCCAAGTTAGTCTTAGCTTGTCTTAGCCGGTCCTGATATGGTCCAAACTAGATCTTTTGCCACGGTCGCAACCCAGCCCGAAGGCCGGGCTGCTCCCCGGGCCGGTGGTATTTACTTAACTCCCACGGGGTCAAGATGTGACACAAGGTCGTTTTACGGGAAACCCGAGCGTTTCCGCATAGGGTCACTGGTCAAATATTGGTCATAACATGTCCAAGCTGGTCAAAACTTAGTCAAGTTCTGGTCCAAGTTAGTCTTAGCTTGTCTTAGCCGGTCCTGATATGGTCCAAACTAGACTTTGCCACGGTCGCAACCCAGCCCGAAGGCCGGGCTGCTCCCCCCGGGCCGGTGGTATTTACTTAACTCCCACGGGGTCAAGATGTGACACAAGGTCGTTTTACGTGGGAAACCCGAGCGTTTCCGCATAGGGTCACTGGTCAAATATTGGTCATAACATGTCCAAGCTGGTCAAAACTTAGTCAAGTTCTGGTCCAAGTTAGTCTTAGCTTGTCTTAGCCGGTCCTGATATGGTCCAAACTAGACTTTGCCACGGTCGCAACCCAGCCCGAAGGCCGGGCTGCTCCCCGGGCCGGTGGTATTTACTTAACTCCCACGGGGTCAAGATGTGACACAAGGTCGTTTTACGTGGGAAACCCGAGCGTTTCCGCATAGGGTCACTGGTCAAATATTGGTCATAACATGTCCAAGCTGGTCAAAACTTAGTCAAGTTCTGGTCCAAGTTAGTCTTAGCTTGTCTTAGCAGGTCCTGATATGGTCCAAACTAGACTTTGCCACGGTCGCAACCCAGCCCGAAGGCCGGGCTGCTTCCCCCGGGCCGGTGGTATTTACTTAACTCCCACGGGGTCAAGATGTGACACAAGGTCGTTTTACGTGGGAAACCCGAGCGTTTCCGCATAGGGTCACTGGTCAAATATTGGTCATAACATGTCCAAGCTGGTCAAAACTTAGTCAAGTTCTGGTCCAAGTTAGTCTTAGCTTGTCTTAGCAGGTCCTGATATGGTCCAAACAGACTTTGCCACGGTCGCAACCCAGCCCGAAGGCCGGGCTGCTCCCCGGGCCGGTTGTATTTATTTAACTCCCACGGGGTCAAGATGTAACACAAGGTCGTTTTACGTGGGAAACCCGAGCGTTTCCGCATAGGGTCACTGGTCAAATATTGGTCATAACATGTCCAAGCTGGTCAAAACTTAGTCAAGTTCTGGTCCAAGTTAGTCTTAGCTTGTCTTAGCAGGTCCTGATATGGTCCAAACTAGACTTTGCCAGGGTCGCAACCCAGCCCGAAAGCGTGGCTGCTCCCCGGGCCGGTGGTATTTACTTAACTCCCACGGGGACATGATGTGACACAAGGTCGATTTACGTGGGAAACCCGAGCGATTCCGCATAGGGTCACTGGTCAAATATTGGTCATAACATGTCCAAGTTGGTCAAAACTTAGTCAAGTTCTGGTCAAGTTAGTCTTAGCTTGTCTTAGCAGGTCCTGATATGGTCCAAACTAGACTTTGCCACGGTCGCAACCCAGCCCGAAGGCCGGGCTGCTCCCCGGGCCGGTGGTATTTACTTAACTCCCACGGGGTCAAGATGTGACACAAGGTCGTTTTACGTGGGAAACCCGAGCGTTTCCGCATAGGGTCACTGGTCAAATATTGGTCA
This sequence comes from Acanthosepion pharaonis, assembly GCA_903632075.3. Lineage (NCBI taxonomy): Eukaryota > Metazoa > Mollusca > Cephalopoda > Sepiida > Sepiidae > Acanthosepion > Acanthosepion pharaonis. The sequence goes on from CAHIKZ030002949.1 coordinate 102,762, forward strand.
TAACATGTCCAAGCTGGTCAAAACTTAGTCAAGTTCTAGTCCAAGTTAGTCTTAGCTTGTCTTAGCCGGTCCTGATATTGTCCAAACTAGACTTTGCCACGGTCGCAACCCAGCCCGAAGGCCGGTCTGCTCCCCGGGCCGGTGGTATTTACTTAACTCCCACGGGGTCAAGATGTGACACAAGGTCGTTTTACGTGGAAACCCGAGCGTTTCCGCATAGGGTCACTGGTCAAATATTGGTCATAACATGTCTAAGCTGGTCAAAACTTAGTCAAGTTCTGGTCCAAGTTAGTCTTAGCTTGTCTTAGCAGGTCCTGATATGGTCCAAACTAGACTTTGCCACGGTCGCAACCCAGCCCGAAGGCCGGGCTGCTCCCCGGGCCGGTGGTATTTACTTAACTCCCACGGGGTCAAGATGTGACACAAGGTCGTTTTACGTGGGAAACCCGAGCGTTTCCGCATAGGGTCACTGGTCAAATATTGGTCATAACATGTCCAAGCTGGTCAAAACTTAGTCAAGTTCTGGTCCAAGTTAGTCTTAGCTTGTCTTAGCAGGTCCTGATATGGTCCAAACTAGACTTTGCCACGGTCGCAACCCAGCCCGAAGGCCGGGCTGCTCCCCGGGCCGGTGGTATTTACTTAACTCCCACGGGGTCAAGATGTGACACAAGGTCGTTTTACGTGGGAAACCCGAGCGTTTCCGCATAGGGTCACTGGTCAAATATTGGTCATAACATGTCCAAGCTGGTCAAAACTTAGTCAAGTTCTGGTCCAAGTTAGTCTTAGCTTGTCTTAGCCGGTCCTGATATGGTCCAAACTAGACTTTGCCACGGTCGCAACCCAGCCCGAAGGCCGGGCTGCTCCCCGGGCCGGTGGTATTTACTTAACTCCCACGGGGTCAAGATGTGACACAAGGTCGTTTTACGTGGGAAACCCGAGCGTTTCCGCATAGGGTCACTGGTCAAATATTGGTCATAACATGTCCAAGCTGGTCAAAACTTAGTCAAGTTCTGGTCCAAGTTAGTCTTAGCTTGTCTTAGCCGGTCCTGATATGGTCCAAACTAGATTTTTGCCACGGATATGGTCAAAACCAGCCCGAAGGCCGGGCTGCTCCCCGGGCCGGTGGTATTTACTTAACTCCCACGGGGTCAAGATGTGACACAAGGTCGTTTTACGTGGAAAACCCGAGCGTTTCCGCATAGGGTCACTGGTCAAATATTGGTCATAACATGTCCAAGCTGGTCAAAACGTAGTCAAGTTCTGGTCCAAGTTAGTCTTAGCTTGTCTTGGCCGGTCCTTATATGGTCCAAACTAGACTTTGCCACGGTCGCAACCCAGCCCAAAGGCCGGGCTGCTCCCCGGGCCTGTGGTATTTACTTAACTCCCACGGGGTCAAGATGTGACACAAGGTCGTTTTACGTGGAAAACCCGAGCGTTTCCGCATAGGGTCACTGGTCAAATATTGGTCATAACATGTCCAAGCTGGTCAAAACTTTGTCAAGTTCTGGTCCAAGTTAGTCTTAGCTTTTCTTAGCAGGTCCTGATATGGTCCAAACTAGACTTTGCCACGGTTGCAACCCAGCCCGAAGGCCGGGCTGCTCCCCGGGCCGGTGGTATTTACTTAACTCCCACGGGGTCAAGATGTGACACAAGGTCGTTTTACGTGGGAAACCCGAGCGTTTCCGCATAGGGTCACTGGTCAAATATTGGTCATAATATGTCCAAGCTGGTCAAAACTTAGTCAAGTTCTGGTCCAAGTTAGTCTTAGCTTGTCTTAGCAGGTCCTGATATGGTCCAAACTAGACTTTGCCACGGTCGCAACCCAGCCCGAAAGGCCGGGGTGGTATGCTCCCCGGGCCGGTGGTATTTACTTAACTCCCACGGGGTCAAGATGTGACACAAGGTCGTTTTACGTGGGAAACCCGAGCGTTTCCGCATAGGGTCACTGGTCAAATATTGGTCATAACATGTCCAAGCTGGTCAAAACATAGTCAAGTTCTGGTCCAAGTTAGTCTTAGCTTGTCTTAGCAGGTCCTGATATGGTCCAAACTAGATTTTGCCACGGTCGCAACCGAAGCCCGAAGGCCGGGCTGCTCCCCGGGCCGGTGGTATTTACTTAACTCCCACGGGGTCAAGATGTGACACAAGGTCGTTTTACGTGGGAAACCCGAGCGTTTCCGCATAGGGTCACTGGTCAAATATTGGTCATAACATGTCCAAGCTGGTCAAAACTTAGTCAAGTTCTGGTCCAAGTTAGTCTTAGCTTGTCTTAGCAGGTCCTGATATGGTCCAAACTAGACTTTGCCACGGTCGCAACCCAGCCCGAAGGCCGGGCTGCTCCCCGGGCCGGTGGTATTTACTTAACTCCCACGGGGTCAAGATGTGACACAAGGTCGTTTTACGTGGGAAACCCGAGCGTTTCCGCATAGGGTCACTGGTCAAATATTGGTCATAACATGTCCAAGCTGGTCAAAACTTAGTCAAGTTCTGGTCCAAGTTAGTCTTAGCTTGTCTTAGCAGGTCCTGATATGGTCCAAACTAGACTTTGCCACGGTCGCAACCCAGCCCGAAGGCCGGGCTGCTCCCCGGGCCGGTGGTATTTACTTAACTCCCACGGGGTCAAGATGTGACACAAGGTCGTTTTACGTGGGAAACCCGAGCGTTTCCGCATAGGGTCACTGGTCAAATATTGGTCATAACATGTCCAAGCTGGTCAAAACTTAGTCAAGTTCTGGTCCAAGTTAGTCTTAGCTTGTCTTAGCAGGTCCTGATATGGTCCAAACTAGACTTTGCCACGGTCGCAACCCAGCCCGAAGGCCGGGCTGCTCCCCGGGCCGGTGGTATTTACTTAACTCCCACGGGGTCAAGATGTGACACAAGGTCGTTTTACGTGGGAAACCCGAGCGTTTCCGCATAGGGTCACTGGTCAAATATTGGTCATAACATGTCCAAGCTGGTCAAAACTTAGTCAAGTTCTGGTCCAAGTTAGTCTTAGCTTGTCTTAGCAGGTCCTGATATGGTCCAAACTAGACTTTGCCACGTTCGCAACCCAGCCCAGCCGAAGGCCGGCTTGCTCCCGGGCCGGTGGTATTTACTTAACCCCACGGGGTCAAGATGTGACACAAGGTCGTTTTACGTGGGAAACCTGAGCGTTTCCGCATAGGGTCACTGGTCAAATATTGGTCATAACATGTCCAAGCTGGTCAAAACTTAGTCAAGTTCTGGTCCAAGTTAGTCTTAGCTTGTCTTAGCTAGACTTTTGCCACGGTCGCAAGGTCCTGATATGGTGGTAAACTTAACTTTGCCACGGTCGCAACCCAGCCCGAAGGCCGGGCTGCTCCCCAGGGCCGGTGGTATTTACTTAACTCCCAGTTTTGGGGTCAAGATGTGACACAAGGTCGTTTTACGTGGGGAAACCCGAGCGTTTCCGCATAGGGTCACTGGTCAAATATTTATCATAACATGTCCAAGCTAGTCAAAACTTAGTCAAGTTCTGGTCCAAGTTAGTCTTAGCTTGTCTTAACAGGTCCTGATATGGTCTAAACTAGATTTTGCCACGGTCGCAACCCAGCTCGAAGGCCGGGATGCTCAACGGGCCGGTGGTATTTACCTAACTCCCACGGGGTCAAGATGTGACACAAGGTCGTTTTACGTGGGAAACCCGAGCGTTTCCGCATAGGGTCACTGGTCAAATATTGGTCATAACATGTCCAAGCTGGTCAAAACTTAGTCAAGTTCTGGTCCAAGTTAGTCTTAGCTTGTCTTAGCCGGTCCTGATATGGTCCAAACTAGACTTTGCCACGGTCGCAACCCAGCCCGAAGGCCGGGCTGCTCCCCGGGCCGGTGGTATTTACTTAACTCCACGGGGTCAAGATGTGACACAAGGTCGTTTTACGTGGGAAACCCGAGCGTTTCCGCATAGGGTCACTGGTCAAATATTGGTCATAACATGTCCAAGCTGGTCAAATCTTAGTCAAGTTCTGGTCCAAGTTAGTCTTAGCTTGTCTTAGCACGTCCTTATATGGTCCAAACTAGACTTTGCCACGGTCGCAACCCAGCCCGAAGGCCGGGCTGCTCCCCGGGCCGGTGGTATTTACTTAACTCCCACGGGGTCAAGATGTGACACAAGGTCGTTTTACGTGGGAAACCCGAGCGTTTCCGCATAGGGTCACTGGTCAAATATTGGTCATAACATGTCCAAGCTGGTCAAAACTTAGTCAAGTTCTGGTCCAAGTTAGTCTTAGCTTGTCTTAGCCGGTCCTGATATGGTCCAAACTAGACTTTGCCACGGTCGCAACCCAGCCCGAAGGCCGGGTTGCTCCCCCGGGCCGGTGGTATTTTTACTTAACTCCCACGGGGTCAAGATGTGACACAAGGTCGTTTTACGTGGGAAACCCGAGCGTTTCCGCATAGGGTCACTGGTCAAATATTGGTCATAACATGTCCAAGCTGGTCAAAACTTAGTCAAGTTCTGGTCCAAGTTAGTCTTAGCTTGTCTTAGCAGGTCCTGATATGGTCCAAACTAGACTTTGCCACGGTCGCAACCCAGCCCGAAGGCCGGGCTGCTCCCCGGGCCAGTGGTATTTACTTAACTCCCACGGGGACAAGATGTGACACAAGGTCGTTTTACGTGGGAAACCCGAGCGTTTCCGCATAGGGTCACTGGTCAAATATTGGTCATAACATGTCCAAGCTGGTCAAGACTTAGTCAAGTTCTGGTTCAAGTTAGTCTTAGCTTATCTTAGCAGGTCCTGATATGGTCCAAAATAGATTTGCCACGGTCGCAACCCAGCCCGAAAGCCGAGCTACTCCCCGGGCCGGTGGTATTTAATTAACTCCCACGGGGTCAAGATGTGACACAAGCTCGTTTTACGTGGGAAACCCGAGCGTTTCCGCATAGGGTCACTGGTCAAATATTGGTCATAACATGTCCAAGCTGGTCAAAACTTAGTCAAGTTCTGGTCCAAGTTAGTCTTAGCTTGTCTTAGCAGGTCCTGATATGGTCCAAACTAGACTTTGCCAGGGTCGCAACCCAGCCGGAAGACCGGGCTGCTCCCCGGCCGGTGGTATTTACTTAACTCCCACGGGGTCAAGATGTGACACAAGGTCGTTTTACGTACGGGAAACCCGAGCGTTTCCGCATAGGGTCACTGGTCAAATATTGGTCATAACATGTCCAAGCTGGTCAAAACTTAGTCAAGTTCTGGTCCAAGTTAGTCTTAGCTTGTCTTAGCAGGTCCTGATATGGTCCAAACTAGACTTTGCCACGGTCGCAACCCAGCCCGAAGGCCGGGCTGCTCCCCGGGCCGGTGGTATTTACTTAACTCCCACGGGGTCAAGATGTGACACAAGGTCGTTTTACGTGGGAAACCCGAGCGTTTCCGCATAGGGTCACTGGTCAAATATTGGTCATAACATGTCCAAGCTGGTCAAAACTTAGTCAAGTTCTGGTCCAAGTTAGTCTTAGCTTGTCTTAGCAGGTCCTGATATGGTCCAAACTAGACTTTGCCACGGTCGCAACCCAGCCCGAAGGCCGGGCTTCTCCCCCGGCCCGGTGGTATTTACTTAACTCCCACGGGGTCAAGATGTGACACAAGGTCGTTTTACGTGGGAAACCCGAGCGTTTCCGCATAGGGTCACTGGTCAAATATTGGTCATAACATGTCCAAGCTGGTCAAAAATTAGTCAAGTTCTGGTCCAAGTTAGTCTTAGCTTGTCTTAGCCGGTCCTGATATGGTCCAAACTAGACTTTGCCACGGTCGCAACCCAGCCCGAAGGCCGGGTTGCTCCCCCGGGCCGGTGGTATTTTTACTTAACTCCCACGGGGCCAAGTTGTGACACAAGGTCGTTTTACCTGGGAAACCGAGCGTTTCCGCATAGGGTCACTGGTCAAATATTGGTCATAACATGTCCAAGCTGGTCAAAACTTAGTCAAGTTCTGGTCCAAGTTAGTCTTAGCTTGTCTTAGCAGGTCCTGATATTGTCCAAACTAGACTTTGCCACGGTCGCAACCCAGCCCGAAGGCCGGGCTGCTCCCCGGGCCGGTGGTATTTACTTAACTCCCACGGGGTCAAGATGTGACACAAGGTCGTTTTACGTGGGAAACCCGAGCGTTTCCGCATAGGGTCACTGGTCAAATATTGGTCATAACATGTCCAAGCTGGTCAAAACTTAGTCAAGTTCTGGTCCAAGTTAGTCTTAGCTTGTCTTAGCAGGTGCTGATATGGTCGAAACTAGATTTGCCACGGTCGCAACCCAGCCCGAAGGCCAACCTGCTCCCCGGGGCGGTGGTATTTACATAACTCCCACGGGCTCAAGATGTGACACAAGGTCGTTTTACGTGGGAAACCCGAGCGTTTCCGCATAGGGTCACTGGTCAAATATTGGTCATAACATGTCCAAGCTGGTCAAAACTTAGTCAAGTTCTGGTCCAAGTTAGTCTTAGCTTGTCTTAGCAGGTCCTGATATGGTCCAAACTAGACTTTGCCACGGTCGAAAACCAGCCCGAAGGCCGGGCTGCTCCCCGGGCCGGTGGTATTTACTTAACTCCCACGGTGTCAAGATGTGACACAAGGTCGTTTTACGTGGAAAGCCCGAGCGTTTCCGCATAGGGTCACTGGTCAAATATTGGTCATAACATGTCCACGCTGGTCAAAACCTAGTCAAGTTCTGGTCCAAGTTAGTCTTAGCTTGTCTTAGCCGGTCCTGATATGGTCCAAACTAGACTTTTGCCACGGTCGCAACCCAGCCCGAAGGCCGGGCTGCTCCCATAGGGGTCCGGTGGTATTTACTTAACTCCCCAGGGTCAAGATGTGACACCGAAAGGTCGTTTTACGTGGGAAACCCGAGCGTTTCCGCATAGGGTCACTGGTCAAATATTGGTCATAACATGTCCAAGCTGGTCAAAACTTAGTCAAGTTCTGGTCCAAGTTAGTCTTAGCTTGTCTTAGCAGGTCCTGATATGGTCCAAACTAGATTTTTGCCACGGTCGCAACCCAGCCCGAAGGCCGGGCTGCTCCCCGGGCCGGTGGTATTTACTTAACTCCCACGGGGTCAAGATGTGACACAAGGTCGTTTTACGTGGGAAACCCGAGCGTTTCCGCATAGGGTCACTGGTCAAATATTGGTCATAACATGTCCAAGCTGGTCAAAACTTAGTCAAGTTCTGGTCCAAGTTAGTCTTAGCTTGTCTTAGCAGGTCCTGATATGGTCCAAACTAGACTTTGCCACGGTCGCAACATGTCCAGCCCGAAGGCCGGGCTGCTCCCCGGGCCGGTGGTATTTACTTAACTCCCACGGGGTCAAGATGTGACACAAGGTCGTTTTACGTGGGAAACCCGAGCGTTTCCGCATAGGGTCACTGGTCAAATATTGGTCATAACATGTCCAAGCTGGTCAAAAACTTTAGTCAAGTCTTTCTGGTCTGATATGGTCCAAACTAGACTTTACGGTCTTAGCTTGTCTTAGGGTCAAGATGTGACACAAGGTCCGGGAAACCCGAGCGTTTATGGTCAAATATTGGTCAAATATTGGTCAAAAACATTTGGTCTAAGCTTAGTCTAGTTCTTGTCTTAGCCGGTCTTGATATGGTCCGCAGACCACGGTCGCAACCCAGCCCGAAGGCCGGGCTGCTCCCCGGGCCGGTGGTATTTACTTAACTCTCTCGGGGTCATGATGTGACACAAGGTCGTTATACGTGGGAAAAAAAGAGCGTTTCCGCATAGGGTCACTGGTCAAATATTGGTCATAACATGTCCAAGCTGGTCAAAACTTAGTCAAGTTCTGGTCCAAGTTAGTCTTAGCTTGTCTTAGCAGGTCCTGATATGGTCCAAACTAGACTTTGCCACGGTCGCAACCCAGAACGAAGGACGGGCTGCTCCCCGGGCCGGTGGTATTTTTACTTAACTCCCACGGGGTCAAGATGTGACAAAAGGTCGTTTTACGTGGGAAACCCGAGCGTTTCCGCATAGGGTCACTGGTCAAATATTGGTCATAACATGTCCAAGCTGGTCAAAACTTAGTCAAGTTCTGGTCCAAGTTAGTCTTAGCTTGTCTTAGCAGGTCCTGATATGGTCCAAACTGGGAAAGACTTTGCATAGGGTCACTGGTCAAATATTGGTCAACCCAGCTTGGTCAAAAGGCCGGGCTGCTCCCACGGGTCCGGTGGTATGTTAACTTCCCACGGGGGTCAAGATGTGACACAAGGTCGTTTTACGTGGGAAACCCGAGCGTTTCCGCATAGGGTCACTGGTCAAATATTGGTCATAACATGTCCAAGTTCTGGTCAAAACTTAGTCTTAAGTTCTGGTCCAAGTTAGTCTTAGCTTGTCTTAGCAGGTCCTGATATGGTCCAAACTAGACTTTGCCACGGTCGCAACCCAGCCCGAAGGCCAGGGCTGCTCCCCGGGCCCGAAGGTGGTATTTTACTTAACTCCCACGGGGTCAAGATGTGACACAAGGTCGTTTTACGTGGGAAACCCGAGCGTTTCCGCATAGGGTCACTGGTCAAATATTGGTCATAACATGTCCAAGCTGGTCAAAACTTAGTCAAGTTCTGGTCCAAGTTAGTCTTAGCTTGTCTTAGCAGGTCCTGATATGGTCCAAACTAGACTTTGCCACGGTCGCAACCCAGCCCGAAGGCCGGGCTGCTCCCCAGGCCGGTGGTATTTACTTAACTCCCACGGGGTCAAGATGTGACACAAGGTCGTTTTACGTGGGAAACCCGAGCGTTTCCGCATAGGGTCACTGGTCAAATATTGGTCATAACATGTCCAAGCTGGTCAAAACTTAGTCAAGTTCTGGTCCAAAAGTCTTAGCTTGTCTTAAGGTCCTGGTTCTGGTCCGAACTAGGCTGCTTCCGCGGTCCGGTGGTCTTAACTCCAGCCAGGGTCTTGTGACACGGTCCGTTTTACGTGGAAACCCGAGCGTTTGGTCCAAAGCTGGTCAAAAACTAGACTTTTCATAGGGTGCCACGGTCAAATATTGGCAACATGTCCAGCCCGAAGGCGTTTCTTAGCAGGCTGGCTGGTCCAGTTAGTCTTAGCTTGTCCCCGGGCCGGGCTGCTCCCAGGCCAGTGGTATTTACTTAACTCCCACGGGGTCAAGATGTGACACAAGGTCGTTTTTACGTGGGAAACCCGAGCGTTTCCGCATAGGGTCACTGGTCAAATATTGGTCATAACATGTCCAAGCTGGTCAAAACTTAGTCAAGTTCTGGTCCAAGTTAGTCTTAGCTTGTCTTAGCAGGTCCTGATATGGTCCAAACTAGATTTTTGCCAGGGTCGCAACCCAGCCCGAAGGCCGGGCTGCTTCCCCGGGCCGGTGGTATTTACTTAACTCCCACGGGGTCAAGATGTGACACAAGGTCGTTTTACGTGGGAAACCCGAGCGTTTCGCATAGGGTCACTGGTCAAATATTGGTCATAACATGTCCAAGCTGGTCAAAACTTAGTCAAGTTCTGGTCCAAGTTAGTCTTAGCTTGTCTTAGCCGGTCCTGATATGGTCCAAACTCGCAACCCAGCCCGAAGGCCGGGCTGCTCCCGCGGCCGGTGGTATTTACTTAACTCCCACGGGGTCAAGATGTGACACAAGGTCGTTTTACGTGGGAAACCCGAGCGTTTCCGCATAGGGTCACTGGTCAAATATTGGTCATAACATGTCCAAGCTGGTCAAAAATTAGTCAAGTTCTGGTCCAAGTTAGTCTTAGCTTTGTCTTAGCAGGTCCTGATATGGTCCAAACTAGATTTTTTAACTCCACGGGGGTCGCAACCAAAAGGTCGTTTTACGAAGGCCGGGCTGTTTCCGCATAGGGTCCTGGTGGTATTTACTTAACTCCCACGGGGTCAAGATGTGACACAAGGTCGTTTTACGGGAAACCCGAGCGTTTCCGCATAGGGTCACTGGTCAAATATTGGTCATAACATGTTCTAGCTGGTCAAAACTTAGTCAAGTTCTGGTCCAAGTTATTCTTAGCTTGTCTTAGCAGGTCCTGATATGGTCCAAACTAGACTTTGCCAGGGTCGCAACCCAGCCCGAAGGCCGGGCTGCTTCCCGGTCCGGTGGTATTTACTTAACTCCCACGGGTCAAGATGTGACACAAGGTCGTTTTACGTGGGAAACCCGAGCGTTTCCGCATAGGGTCACTGGTCAAATATTGGTCATAACATGTCCAAGCTGGTCAAACTTAGTCAAGTTCTGGGTCAAAAGTTAAGATAGTCTTAGCAGGTCCTGATATGGTCCAAACTCCTGGGTCGCAACCCAGCCCGAAGGCGGGCTGCTTCCCCGGCCGGTGGTATTTACTTAACTCCCACGGGGTCAAGATGTGACACAAGGTCGTTTTACGTGGGAAACCCGAGCGTTTCCGCATAGGGTCACTGGTCAAATAATATTGGTCAAAGCTTAGTAGTTCTGGTCCAAGTTTGTCTTAGCCGGTCCTGATATGGTCCAAACTGGTCGCAACCCAGCCCGAAGGCCGGGCTGCTTCCGCGGGTCCGGTGGTATTTACTTAACTCCCACGGGTCAAGATGTCAAGGTTGTTTTACGTGGGAAACCCGAGCGTTTCCGCATAGGGTCACTGGTCAATATTGGTCAAAACATGTCAAAGCTGGTCAAAGCTTGGTCAAGTTCTGGTCCACTTAGCTTAGTCTTAGCCGGTCTGATATGGTCGAAACTAGATTTGCCACGGTCGCAACCCAGCCCGAAGGCCGGGCTGCTTCCCCGGGGTCTGGTGGTATTTATTTAACTCCCCACGGGGTCAAGATGTGACACAAGGTCGTTTTACGTGGGAAACCCGAGCGTTTCCGCATAGGGTCACTGGTCAAATATTGGTCATAACATGTCCAAGCTGGTCAAAACTTAGTCAAGTTCTGGTCCAAGTTAGTCTTAGCTTGTCTTAGCCGGTCCTGATATGGTCCAAACTAGACGGTCGCAAACTCCAGCCCGAAGGCCGGGCTGCTTGGGAAACCCGCGGCCGGTGGTATTTACTTAACTCCCACGGGTCAAGATGTGACACAAGGTCGTTTTACGTGGGAAACCCGAGCGTTTCCGCATAGGGTCACTGGTCAAATATTGGTCATAACATGTCCAAGTCTGGTCAAAACTTAGTTTCAAGTTCTGGTCAAAATTGGTTAGTCTTAGCTTGTCTTAGCAGGTCCTGATATGGTCCAAACTAGTTGTTTGCCACGGTCGCAACCCAGCCGGAAGGCCGGGCTGCTTCCCGGGCCGGTGGTATTTACTTAACTCCCACGGGGTCAAGATGTGACACAAGGTCGTTTTACGTGGGAAACCCGAGCGTTTCCGCATAGGGTCACTGGTCAAATATTGGTCATAACATGTCCAAGCTGGTCAAAACTTAGTCAAGTTCTGGTCCAAGTTAGTCTTAGCTTGTCTTATGGTCCAAACAGGCCACGGTCGCAACCCAGCCCGAAGGCCGGCTGCTTCCGCGGTCCGGTGGTATTTACTTAACTCCCACGGGGTCAAGATGTGACACAAAGGTCGTTTTACGTGGGAAACCGAGCGTTTCCGCATAGGGTCACTGGTCAAATATTGGTCATAACATGTCCAAGCTGGTCAAAAAAGTTCTGGTCCAAGTTCTGGTCTTAGCAGGTCCTGATATGGTCCAACCAGACTTTGCCACGGTCGCAACCCAGCCCGAAGGCCGGGCTGCTTCCGCGGCCGGTGGTATTTACTTAACTCCCACGGGTCAAGATGTGACACAAGGTCGTTTCCGCATAGGGCTGGGAAACCTGAGCGTTTCCGCATAGGTCAAGTTCTGGTCAAATATTGGTCATAACATGTCCAAGTTGGTCAAAACCCAGTCAAGTTCTGGTCCAAGTTAGTCGTTTTTAGCGTTTGTCACTAGTCAAATATTGGTCCTGATGTATGGTCCAAATTTCTGGTCTAAGTTAGTCTTAGCTAGTCTTACTTTGCCACGGTCGCAACCCAGCCCGAAGGCCGGGCTGCTTCCGCGGCCGGTGGTATTTACTTAACTCCCACGGGTCAAGATGTGACACAAGGTCGTTTTACGTGGGAAACCCGAGCGTTTCCGCATAGGGTCACTGGTCAAATATTGGTCATAACATGTCCAAGCTGGTCAAAGCTTAGTCAAGTTCTGGTCCAAGTTAGTCTTAGCTTGTCTTAGCAGGTCCTGATATGGGTCGCAACCCAGCCCGAAGGCCGGGCTGCTTCCCGCGGTCCGGTGGTATTTACTTAACTCCCACGGGGTCAAGATGTGACACAAGGTCGTTTTACGTGGGAAACCCGAGCGTTTCCGCATAGGGTCACTGGTCAAATATTGGTCATAACATGTCCAAGCTGGTCAAAGCTTAGTCAAGTTCTGGTCCGTTAGTCTAGCTTGTCTTAGCAGGTCCTGATATGGCCACGGTCGCAACCCAGCCCGAAGGCCGGGCTGCTTCCCCGGACTGGTGGTATTTACTTAACTCCCACGGGGTCAAGATGTGACACAAGGTCGTTTTACGTGGGAAACCCGAGCGTTTCCGCATAGGGTCACTGGTCAAATATTGGTCATAACATGTCCAAGCTGGTCAAAGCTTAGTCAAGTTCTGGTCCAAGTTAGTCTTAGCTTGTCTTAGCAGGCCTGGGTCAAGTTCGCAACCCAGCCCGAAAGCCGGGCTGCTTCCGCGGTCCGGTGGTATTTACTTAACTCCCACGGTGTCAAGATGTGACACAACGTCGTTTTACGTGGGAAACCCGAGCGTTTCCGCATAGGGTCACTGGTCAAATATTGGTCATAACATGTCCAAGCTGGTCAAAGCTTAGTCAAGTTCTGGTCCAAGGTAGTCTTAGCTTGTCTTAGCAGGCCTGATATGGTCGAAAACCAGATTTGCCACGGTCGCAACCCAGCCCGAAAGCCGGGCTGCTTCCGCGGACCGGTGGAATTTACTTAACTCCCACGGGGTCAAGATGTGACACAAGGTCGTTTTACGTGGGAAACCCGAGCGTTTCCGCATAGGGTCACTGGTCAAATATTGGTCATAACATGTCCAAGCTGGTCAAAGCTTAGTCAAGTTCTGGTCCGTTAGTCTTAGCTTGTCTTAGCAGGCCCTGGGTCCAACCCAGCCCGAAGGCCGGGCTGCTTCCGCGGACTGGTGGTATTTACTTAACTCCCACGGGTCAAGATGTGACACAAGGTCGTTTTACGTGGGAAACGCGAGCGTTTCCGCATAGGGTCACTGGTCAAATATTGGTCATAACATGTCCAAGCTGGTCAAAGCTGAGTCAAGTTCTGGTCCAAGTTAGTCTTAGCTTGTCTTAGCAGGCCACGGTCGCAATCCAGCCCGAAGGCCGGGCTGCTTCCGCGGGACCGGTGGTATTTACTTAACTCCACGGGTCAAGATGTGACACAAGGTCGTTTTACGTGGGAAACCCGAGCGTTTCCGCATAGGGTCACTGGTCAAATATTGGTCATAACATGTCCAAGCTGGTCAAAACTTAGTCAAGTTCTGGTCCAAGTTAGTCTTAGCTTGTTTCTTAGGCCGGGCTGCTGATCTGGTGGTCTTAAACTAGATGTGACACAAGGTCGTTTCGTGGGAAACCCGAGCGTTTCCGCAACCTGGTCAAATAGTCGTAACATGTCCAAGCCGAAGGTCAAGTTAGTCGGCTTGTCTTGTCCTGGGTCGCAACCCAGCCCCCGGCTGCTTCCGCGGTCTGGTGGTATTTACTTAACTCCCACGGGGTCAAGATGTGACACAAGGTCGTTTTACGTGGGAAAACCCGAGCGTTTCCGCATAGGGTCACTGGTCAAATATTGGTCATAACATGTCCATTTTGGTCAAAGCTTAGTCAAGTTCTGGTCTAAGTTAGTCTTAGCAGGTCTTGATTTGGTCCACGGTCGCAACCCAGCCCGAAGGCCGGGGCCAGGCAGCCCGGGCTGGTGGTATTTACTTAACTCCGACGGGGTCAAGATGTGACACAAGGTCGTTTTACGTGGGAAACCCGAGCGTTTCCGCATAGGGTCACTGGTCAAATATTGGTCATAACATGTCCAAGCTGGTCAAAGCTTAGTCAAGTTCTGGTCAAGTTAGTCTTATCCAGGTCTTATGGTCCAGGGCGTGGGTCGCAACCCAGCCCGAAGGCCGGGCTGCTTCGCGGTCCGGTGGTATTTACTTAACTCCCACGGGGTCAAGATGTGACACAAGGTCGTTTTACGTGGGAAACCCGAGCGTTTCCGCATAGGGTCACTGGTCAAATATTGGTCATAACATGTCCAAGCTGGTCAAAGCTTAGTCAAGTTCTGGTCCAAGTTAGTCTTAGCTTGTCTTAGCAGGTCCTTATACGGTCGCAACCCAGCCCGAAGGCCGGGCTGCTTCCGCGGTCCGGTGGTATTTACTTAACTCCCACGGGGTCAAGATGTGACACAAGGTCGTTTTACGTGGGAAACCCGAAGGGCGTTTCCATGTCCAAGCTGGTCAAAGGGTCACTGGTCAAATATTGGTCGCAACCCATAACGGGCTGTCCAAGCTGGTCAAGATGTGAAAGGTCGTTTTAGTCAAGTTCTGGTCAAATATTGTCCAAGCTGGTAGTCAAGTTCTGGTCCAAGTTTGTCTTATCAGGCCACGGTCGCAACCCAGCCCGAAGGCCGGGCTGCTTCCGCGGTCCGGTGGTATTTACTTAACTCCCACGGGTCAAGATGTGACACAAGGTCGTTTTACGGGAAACCCGAGCGTTTCCGCATAGGGTCACTGGTCAAATATTGGTCATAACATGTCCAAGCTGGTCAAAGCTTAGTCAAGTTCTGGTCCAAGTTAGTCTTAGCTTGTCTTAGCAGGTCCATGGGTCGCAACCCAGCCCGAAGGCCGGGCTGCTTCCGCGGTCTGGTGGTATTTACTTAACTCCACGGGGTCAAGATGTGACACAAGGTCGTTTTACGTGGGAAACCCGAGCGTTTCCGCATAGGGTCACTAGTCAAAATTTCATAACATGTCCAAGCTGGCTTAGTCAAGTTCTGGTCCAGTTAATATCGCAACCCAGCCCGAAGGCCGGGCTGCTTCCGCGGACTGGTGGTATTTACTTAACTCCCACGGGTCATGTCGTGGGAAACCCGAGCGTTTCCGCATAGGGTCTGGTCAAATATTGGTCATAACATGTCCAAGCTGGTCAAAGCTTAGTCAAGTTCTGGTCCAAGTTAGTCTTAGCTTGTCTTAGCCAGGCCTGGGTCGCAACCCAGCCCGAAGGCCGGGCTGCTTCCGCGGTCTGGTGGTATTTACTTAACTCCCACGGGTCAAGATGTGACACAAGGTCGTTTTACGTGGGAAACCCGAGCGTTTCCGCATAGGGTCACTGGTCAAATATTGGTCATAACATGTCCAAGCTGGTCAAAGCTTAGTCAAGTTCTGGTCCAAGTTAGTCTTAGCTTGTCTTAGCAGGCCACGGTCGCAACCCAGCCCGAAGGCCGGGCTGCTTGCGCGGACTGGTGGTATTTACTTAACTCCCACGGGTCAAGATGTGACACAAGGTCGTTTTACGTGGGAAACCCGAGCGTTTCCGCATAGGGTCACTGGTCAAATATTGGTCATAACATGTCCAAGCTGGTCAAAGCTTAGTCAAGTTCTGGTCCAAATAGTCTTAGCTTGTCTTAGCAGGCCTTATATGGTCGCAACCCAGCCCGAAGGCCGGGCTGCTTCCGCGGACCGGTGGTATTTACTTAACTCCCACGGGGTCAAGATGTGACACAAAGGTCGTTTACGTGGGAAACCCGAGCGTTTCCGCATAGGGTCACTGGTCAAATATTGGTCATAACATGTCCAAGCTGGTCAAAGCTTAGTCAAGTTCTGGTCCAAGTTAGTCTTAGCTTGTCTTACTTTGCCACGGTCGCAACCCAGCCCGAAGGCCGGACTGCTTCCGAGGTCCGGTGGTATTTACTTAACTCCCACGGGTCAAGATGTGACACAAGGTCGTTTTACGTGGGAAACCCGAGCGTTTCCGCATAGGGTCACTGGTCAAATATTGGTCATAACATGTCCAAGCTGGTCAAAGCTTGGTCAAGTTCTGGTCCAAGATTGTCTTAGCTTGTCTTAGCAGGGTCCTGGGTCGCAACCCAGCCCGAAGGCCGGGCTGCTTCCGCGGTCCGGTGGTATTTACTTAACTCCCACGGGGTCAAGATGTGACACAAGGTCGTTTTACGTGGGAAACCCGAGCGTTTCCGCATAGGGTCACTGGTCAAATATTGGTCATAACATGTCCAAGCTGGTCAAAGCTTAGTCAAGTTCTGGTCCAAGATAGTCTTAGCTTGTCTTAGCAGGTCCTGGGTCGCAACCCAGCCCGAAGGCCGGGCTGCTTCCGCGGATCGGTGGTATTTACTTAACTCCCACAGGGTCAAGATGTGACACAAGGTCGTTTTACGTGGGAAACCCGAGCGTTTCCGCATAGGGTCACTGGTCAAATATTGGTCATAACATGCCTCCAAGCTGGTCAAAGCTTAGTCAAGTTCTGGTCCAAGTTAGTCTTAGCTTGTCTTACTTCCAAACAGGCCACGGTCGCAACCCAGCCCGAAGGCCGGGCTGCTTGCGCGGACTGGTGGTATTTTACTTAACTCCCACTGGGTCAAAATGTGACACAAGGTCGTTTTACGTGGGAAACCCGAGCGTTTCCGCATAGGGTCACTGGTCAAATATTGGTCATAACATGTCCAAGCTGGTCAAAGCTTAGTCAAGTTCTGGTCCAAGTTAGTCTTAGCTTGTCTTAGCAGGGCCATGGTCGCAACCCAGCCCGAAGGCCGGGCTGCTTGCGCGGGACTGGTGGTATTTACTTAACTCCCACGGGTCAAGATGTGACACAAGGTCGTTTTACGTGGGAAACCCGAGCGTTTCCGCATAGGGTCACTGGTCAAATATTGGTCATAACATGTCCAAGCTGGTCAAAGCTTAGTCAAGTTCTGGTCCAAAGTTAGTCTTAGCTTGTCTTAGCAGAGTCTTAGTCTTAGGCCACGGTCGCAACCCAGCCCGAAGGCCGGGCTGCTTGCGCGGACTGGTGGTATTTACTTAACTCCCACGGGTCAAGATGTGACACAAGGTCGTTTTACGTGGGAAACCCGAGCGTTTCCGCATAGGGTCACTGGTCAAATATTGGTCATAACATGTCCAAGCTGGTCAAAGCTTAGTCAAGTTCTGGTCCAAGTTAGTCTTAGCTTGTCTTAGCAGGCCACGGTCGCAACCCAGCCCGCAAAGGCCGGGCTGCTTTCGCGGTCCGGTGGTATTTACTTAACTCCCACAGGGTCAAGATGTGACACAAGGTCGTTTTACGTGGGAAACCCGAGCGTTTCCGCATAGGGTCACTGGTCAAATATTGGTCATAACATGTCCAAGCTGGTCAAAGCTTAGTCAAGTTCTGGTCCAAGTTAGTCTTAGCTTGTCTTATTTGCCAGGTCCACGGTCGCAACCCAGCCCGAAGGCCGGACTGCTTCTGGAGGTCCGGTGGTATTTACTTAACTCCAAATGGGTCAAGATGTGACACTCCCAAGGTCGCGGGTCTGG
The DNA here is from genome assembly GCA_903632075.3 of Acanthosepion pharaonis. Taxonomy (NCBI): domain Eukaryota; kingdom Metazoa; phylum Mollusca; class Cephalopoda; order Sepiida; family Sepiidae; genus Acanthosepion; species Acanthosepion pharaonis. Next base: position 120,252 of record CAHIKZ030002949.1, read on the forward strand.
TCGTTTTACGTGGGAAACCCGAGCGTTTCCGCATAGGGTCACTGGTCAAATATTGGTCATAACATGTCCAAGCTGGTCAAAGCTTAGTCAAGTTCTGGTCCAAGTTAGTCTTAGCTTGTCTTAGCAGGTCCTGGGTCGCAACCCAGCCCGAAGGCCGGGCTGCTTCCGCGGTCCGGTGGTATTTACTTAACTCCCAAGGGGTCAAGATGTGACACAAGGTCGTTTTACGTGGGAAACCCGAGCGTTTCCGAATAGGGTCACTAGTCAAATATTGGTCATAACATGTCCAAGTTGGTCAAAGCTTAGTCAAGTTCTGGTCTAAGTTAGTCTTAGCTTGTCTTACTTTGCCACGGTCGCAACCCAGCCCGAAGGCCGGGCTGCTTCCGCGGGTCTGGTGGTATTTACTTAACTCCGACGGGTCATGATGTGACACAAGGTCGTTTTACGTGGGAAACCCGAGCGTTTCCGCATAGGGTCACTGGTCAAATATTGGTCATAACATGTCCAAGCTGGTCAAAGCTTGGTCAAGTTCTGGTCCAAGATTGTCTTAGCATGGCCTGGGTCGCAACCCAGCCCGAAGGCCGGGCTTCTTCCGCGGTCCGGTGGTATTTACTTAACTCCCACGGGGTCAAGATGTGACACAAGGTCGTTTTACTTGGGAAACCCGAGCGTTTCCGCATAGGGTCACTGGTCAAATATTGGTCATAACATGTCCAAGCTGGTCAAAGCTTAGTCAAGTTCTGGTCCAAGATAGTCTTAGCTTGTCTTAGCAGGTCCTGGGTCGCAACCCAGCCCGAAGGCCGGGCTGCTTCCGCGGTCCGGTGGTATTTACTTAACTCCCACGGTGTCAAGATGTGACACAAGGTCGTTTTACGTGGGAAACCCGAGCGTTTCCGCATAGGGTCACTGGTCAAATATTGGTCATAACATGTCCAAGCTGGTCAAAGCTTAGTCAAGGTCTAGTCCATGTTAGTCTTAGCTTGTCTTAGCAGGCCACCGTCGCAACCCAGCCCGAAGGCCGGGCTGCTTGCGCGGACTGGTGGTATTTACTTAACTCCCACGGGTCAAGATGTGACACAAGGTCGTTTTGGAAACCCGAGGGAAACCGCGGGCGTTTTGGTCATAATGTCACTGGTCAAATATTGGTCATAACATGTCCAAGCTGGTCAAAGCCCTTAGTCAAGTTCTGGTCCTTAAAGTTAGTCTTAGCTTGTCTTACTTTGCCACTGGTCGTCAACCCAGCCCGAAGGCCGGGCTGCTTGCGCGGACTGGTGGTATTTACTTAACTCCCACGGGTCAAGATGTGACACAAGGTCGTTTTACGTGGGAAACCCGAGCGTTTCCGCATAGGGTCACTGGTCAAATATTGGTCATAACATGTCCAAGCTGGTCAAAGCTTAGTCAAGTTCTGGTCCAAGTTAGTCTTAGCAGGCCACGGTCGCAACCCAGCCCGAAGGCCGGGCTGCTTGCGCGGACTGGTGGTATTTACTTAACTCCCACGGGTCAAGATGTGACACAAGGTCGTTTTACGTGGGAAACCCGAGCGTTTCCGCATAGGGTCACTGGTCAAATATTGGTCATAACATGTCCAAGCTGGTCAAAGCTTAGTCAAGTTCTGGTCCAAGTTAGTCTTAGCTTGTCTTGGCAGGACACGGTCGCAACCCAGCCCGAAGGCCGGGCTGCTTGCGCGGACTGGTGGTATTTACTTAACTCCCACGGGTCAAGATGTGACACAAGGTCGTTTTACGTGGGAAACCCGAGCGTTTCCGCATAGGGTCACTGGTCAAATATTGGTCATAACATGTCCAAGCTGGTCAAAGCTTAGTCAAGTTCTGGTCCAAGTTAGTCTTAGCTTGTCTTAGCAGGCCACGGTCGCAACCCAGCCCGAAGGCCGGGCTGCTTCCGCGGTCCGGTGGTATTTACTTAACTCCCACAGGGTCAAGATGTGACACAAGGTCGTTTTACGTGGGAAACCCGAGCGTTTCCGCATAGGGTCACTGGTCAAATATTGGTCATAACATGTCCAAGCTGGTCAAAGCTTAGTCAAGTTCTGGTCCAAGTTAGTCTTAGCTTGTCTTGGCAGGTCCACGGTCGCAACCCAGCCCGAAGGCCGGGCTGCTTCCGAGTTCCGGTGGTTTTTACTTAACTCCCACGGGGTCAAGATGTGACACAAGGTCGTTTTACGTGGGAAACCCGAGCGTTTCCGCATAGTGTCACTGGTCAAATATTGGTCATAACATGTCCAAGCTGGTCAAAGCTTAGTCAAGTTCTGGTCCAAGTTAGTCTTAGCTTGTCTTGTCTCGCAACCCAGCCCAGGTCCTGCGGACTGGTGGGTCGCAACCCAGCCCGAAGGCCGGGCTGCGTTTCCAGGGTCCGGTGGTATTTAGTTCTGGTCTTAACTCCAAGCTTGTCTTAGCAGGGGGGTCAAGATGTGACACAAGGTCGTTTTACTCCACGGTGGGAAACGCGAGCGTTTCCGAATAGGGTCACTAGTCAAATATTGGTCATAACATGTCCAAGTTGGTCAAAGCTTAGTCAAGTTCTGGTCTAAGTTAGTCTTAGCTTGTCTTACTTTGCCACGGTCGCAACCCAGCCCGAAGGCCGGGCTGCTTCCGCGGGTCCGGTGGTATTTGTTTTAACTCCCACGGGGTCAAGATGTGACACAAGGTCGTTTTACGTGGGAAACCCGAGCGTTTCCGCATAGGGTCACTGGTCAAATATTGGTCATAACATGTCCAAGCTGGTCAAAGCTTTGTCAAGTTCTGGTCCAAGTTAGTCTTAGCTTGTCTTAGCAGGTCCTGGGTCGCAACCCAGCCCGAAGGCCGGGCTGCTTCCGCGGTCCGGTGGTATTTACTTAACTCCCGAACGGTGTCAAGATGTGACACAAGGTCGTTTTACGTGGGAAACCCGAGCGTTTCCGCATAGGGTCACTGGTCAAATATTGGTCATAACATGTCCAAGCTGGTGAAAGCTTAGTCAAGTTCTGGTCCAAGTTAGTCTTCTTACGGCCACGGTCGCAACCCAGCCCGAAGGCCGGGCTGCTTGGTCCGGTGGACTGGTCAAGATGTGACACAAGGTCGTTTTTTACTTAACGTTTCCCCACGGGTCAACTGGTCAAATAAGGTCGTTTAACATGTCCAAACCCGAGCTTTTCATGTTCTGGTCACTGGTCAAATATTGTCTTAGCAGGTCCTGGGTCCAACCCAGCCCAAAGGCCGGGTCAAGGTGGTGGTATTTACTTAACTCCCACAGTGTCAAGATCTTAAGGTCGTTTACGGGAAACCCGAGCGTTTCCGCATAGGGTCACTGGTCAAATATTGGCCCGAAGCTGGGGCTGCTCAAGTTCTGCGTGGACCCAGCCCGAAGGCCGGGCTGGTATTTGGTGGTATTTACTTAACTCCCACGGGTCAAGATGTGACACAAGGTCGTTTTACGTGGGAAACCCGAGCGTTTCCGCATAGGGTCACTGGTCAAATATTGGTCATACATGTCCAAGCTGGTCAAAGCTTAGTCAAGTTCTGGTCCAAGTTAGTCTTAGCTTGTCTTAGTCTTTGCCACGGGTGGTCCACGGTCGCAACCCAGCCCGAAGGCCGGGCTGCTTGCGCGGACTGGTGGTATCTACTTAACTCCCACGGGTCAAGATGTGACACAAGGTCGTTTTACGTGGGAAACCCGAGCGTTTCCGCATAGGGTCACTGGTCAAATATTGGTCATAACATGTCCAAGCTGGTCAAAGCTTATTCAAGTTCTGGTCCAAGTTAGTCTTAACTTGTCCCAGCGAAGGCCACGGTCGCAACCCAGCCCGAAGGCCGGGCTGCTTGCGCGGACTGGTGGTATTTACTTAACTCCCACGGGTCAAGATGTGACACAAGGTCGTTTTACGTGGGAAACCCGAGCGTTTCCGCATAGGGTCACTGGTCAAATATTGGTCATAACATGTCCAAGCTGGTCAAAGCTTAGTCAAGTTCTGGTCCAAGTTAGTCTTAGCTTGTCTTACTTTGCCACGGTCGCAACCCAGCCCGAAGGCCGGGCTGCTTGCGCGGACTGGTGGTATTTACTTAACTCCCACGGGTCAAGATGTGACACAAGGTCGTTTTACGTGGGAAACCCGAGCGTTTCCGCATAGGGTCACTGGTCAAATATTGGTCATAAACATGTCCAAGCTGGTCAAAGCTTAGTCAAGTTCTGGTCCAAGTTAGTCTTAACTTGTCTTACTTTGCCAAACGGTCTGGCAATATTGCCCGAAGACCGGGCTGCTTGTTCGGACTGGTGCTATTTACTTAACTCCCACGGGTCAAGATGTGACACAAGGTCGTTTTACGTGGGAAACCCGAGCGTTTCCGCATAGGGTCACTGGTCAAATATTGGTCATAACATGTCCAAGCTGGTCAAAGCTTAGTCAAGTTCTGGTCCAAGATAGACTTAGCTTGTCTTAGCAGGCATTGGGTCGCAACCCAGCCCGAAGGCCGGGCTGCTTCCGAGGTCCGGTGGTATTTACTTAACTCCCAAGGGGTCAAGATGTGACACAAGGTCGTTTTACGTGGGAAACCCGAGCGTTTCCGAATAGGGTCACTAGTCAAATATTGGTCATAACATGTCCAATTTGGTCAAAGCTTAGTCAAGATCTGGTCCAAGTTAGTCTTAACTTGTCTTACTTTGCCACGGTGGCAACCCAGCCCGAAGGCCGGGCTGCTTGCGCGGACTGGTTGAAAACCTCTGCGAAGTCTCTGGGATATAGGTATGACGGTTCATACAAGAGAAAGCGGTGACGCTAAACAAGTAAATGAATAATAATTAATTCCAGGCCGTATTAATTACAGTCAAACGTGTGTTCCGTGTTTGTTGACTCTATTTACATCAACTTCGGTTAGGAATTAATGGTCTTTTATTTTTGTTTAGTGGCGAAAATTGAGTTTTGTGTGTTTCTGACACTTTGAAAGGATGTCGTTGCTATTTTTAGCACACAAGGACCGTGACCTTTCTCTATCAGCAGGCATCGCCGGGGTTGTTTAAGAAACGGATGGGAGTGGTGTTTGGGCACACTGCGACATACGTTCCTTGAAACTTAAAGGCTTGGTGATAAAAAGCCAACCTCAATAATTCACTAACTCATCATGAGAATGGACGACAGCGAAAATTAACATTAGCTGCCATATTTAAGTAGAATTATATGAGATATCTACAATGCTGGATAACTAAATTTGTTTTTAGCATAGGACAATTAGACATAATAAAACTTAATGTAATTGAAGTGAAAAAATAAAAATAAAATCCCATTCCCATCCCTCGGTATGTATCTCTTCATCTGTCATCCGTGGCATTAGAACCAATTTCTGCAATGTGGAATTTTTCCTCATTGCGAATTGTCCGGATATACTGGCTCTCTCTGAGACCAATCTTGACTTGTCAATCCCCTCCTCTGACCTCTCGATTCCCGGCTACCGTCCTCTACTTAGAAAAGACTCTCAAACCCATATGCATGGCTTTGGGGTTTACGTCAAGCATAATCTCCTGCTGGCTAGAGAGCTGTCTCTTGAATCTTCAGACAATTCATACAGGTGTCTCCGTCTATCTCTTTTCAATGCTATAAGCTACCTCTTCTTTTTTTTATCGCTCTCCATTCTCCCAAAACTGTGGTGGAATCGAATGCATTTCTGACAGCATCTCTATCCGTTTGCTTACATATTTGTGTTTGGTGATTTTAATGCCCATCATACCAAGTGGCTTAAAACGCTACTACTGACCTTTATTTCGCTCACTGGGGTAGACTGTTCTAGTTCCACTTGCCATATTTGATGGATGTCAGCTAACTTTTATCTCCTGTTAATTTTCCCCCTGAAAGTTCTCCACTGCCTTACCCGGGTATTGAACTCACACTCCTTGCGAACACATGGCACAGTGGATAAAGGCGTTAGTTATGTCCAGTGACAGCGAAAAAATGGTTCAGTTCGACATTCCAACAACCTGAAGTAGGCCGGAGCCTACAACGGCCGAATCGTTGTGATAAATATGGCGACAAAGATGAAGGCAATAGTCCGAATAATGTAAATAATGTACATAATACCTCATCTCAGAAGTATAGACAGACTATGTATATACATATATACATAAATATATGTATATACATATATATATAAATAAATATATGTATATACATATCTATATAAATAAATATATGTATATGTATATATAAATACAAATATATGTGTATACACATATATATATATACAAATACATATCTACGTATATATATGCAACTATATATATATAAATATATAGTGTATATATATATATACGTGTATATATATATATATATATACACACATATATATACATATATATACAAATACACACACACACATATATATATATATATATATATATATATATATATATATATATATATACAAATATCAAACAATAGGATTTAAGATTGCATTAGTTTAATGATAATTACATGCTTATCTATACTAGTGCAATCGTTATTCCTATTGTGTGATATTTGTACACACACACACACACAAATATATATATATATGTATATATATATATATATATAAATATAAAAGTGAACATAGAAGTCAACACTTAGAGGCGACAGTCTGTTTCATGCTATATGCAATCATCAGGCCTGACGATTGCATATAGCATGAAACAGTCTGTCGCCTCTAAGTGTTGACTTCTATGTTCACTTTTATATTTACACACGCTCTATCTCTGATATTGAACACTTTATCCCATAAATATAGCACACCTTAAGGCTATATTTCTTTATTATATATATATATATATATATATATATATATATATATATATATATATATATATATATATATATATATATATATATATATATATATATATATATATATATATATATATATATATATATATTTATATACTTTTCTATTGAAGACTCTACTTATGGGACGGTTATTTTTGAAATTTTTATTTTCAATATTTAAGAACACTTGTCCAATGTTAATTTTAGATAACCTCCAGAAGTTGTGGGTGAACCATATTATTTTTTTTCTACGCTTATTATTACCCTTATCTACCTACTTGTACGATACTATTTTTTAAACCACTTTCTTGAAGTGCCCTATTGTACGATCATTTGTTTTAAATGGAGATATATTTATTAGAGGATAGTTTAGTAATCTTAGTTCCTACGGTGATAGGTATCTGCCTTAAAATATTATCAGGTTGTTTCGAGTCTACATCAATCTAGTTCAGAGTTTCATTATCGTTATGGTAAGGTCTAAAGGTTTTGGTGTTCAGGTTAAGCGTGCTACATAAACAATCTAGAATTTTTAAGTTAGGTGAAATTTCTTTATTGAATCCCATAAACTTGAAATATTAATTTTTTTTTTTTTTTGTATTTTAATAGTAAGTGGACAATTGCTATTAGGAATATAAATGAGTCCGTCGTCTCTACTTGCATCGTGTTCACGATTCTACCAAGTATCTTAAGAATATATAGACACATAAAGTCAGCAACTTGGCCCGAATCATACGCCTCCATTGGAACGTTAAAATCATCACTCTTGCATTTAATCCAAGTGTAATTGTTAAATGTCAAGACTGATTTCCTGGCAGTAAATACAACATTTATTTCATCACCAGTTACATCTATGTAGTTGTTTGTAAATTTTATGGAGTCAACAAAAATATTCCTGGATATAGATGGATAAATATCAATAATATCAAATTTAATGAAGGGGGCTTTCTTTTTACCACTCATATTATGGAACCATTTATTTGTATCAGAAGAATCCTTTCAAATATTGGCCCCTCTAGTGATCACAGCTCTGACAGTAATTTTTGTAAATAATATTTTTTATAAATTAACCCTAGCTCTGATTTAGTAGCCTGAGTCATATTCGAGAAGTTAGGTTTATGATATTTGAACAAAATATAAGCATTTTTTGTATAGATTTTCCCCATCTTAATTCCTATTGTATGAAATGTATTGCTATGTTTAATTAGCACATGAAGCTCTATGTGTGAATCAGTTTTAATATTTCATATTTTATATTGCATTAATAGGATTCCCTTGGATTGTATACAACGGATTATCACACACACACACAACACACACACACACACACACACACACACACACACACACACACACACACACACACACACACTATTGGCTGATTCCCCGTCAGAGAAATAATTGTACTATTCGGCATAGTCGTTTCGGCTCCACTGTCTATGACCAGGGTCAATCTCAAAACAGTATAAAAACAATTCTCTCGTTTTGATTTCAGTTTTATTTTCCTTTTCCGTATTACTTGATGTAACCTTCAGATCGGATGAGACAGATTTGCCAGTCTCTCATCGGTGTGACCTTAGCTTAAAGGAAACAGCTTCATACGCCTTCTAATATTGTCTTCAGGTGCGCCCTTTCTGGGATTATATCGGCGAATTGACGACTTGTATCACTCCCGAAGGGCTCGTGTCCACCGATCGCGCGTACGCGTGTGACAATGTCTCGCACCCGTTCTCCAGGTTAAAACGGATGGTGTTTTTTACGCTGCTAGTTGTGACAAGGATGGTGGTGTGGACGTCGCGAAAGGAGGGAATGTTGCAGAATGAAAGTTATTTGTGTCAGGACTTGCTTGGTTTCTTCAAGCATCAGATCATATCTGATCGAAAGCGTTTAAATTCGACAGATCTCAGCGAAAGGTGGGTGACTGACGTGAAACTGCTTTGTGTGAATAGGGCTAGCCTTAATTTTTCTCTTTAAAGTCTCCTTAATGTAACGGGTCGGTTTCTTGTGAAATTTGTCAATTTGTTGTGTTGTTCCCGGTCTGTTCCCAGCATTTTCTTTTTTATGATTCATGTCGAGATTCCCAATCTCCCCAGTTTGTTTTTGTCTCCTGTTTTCATCTCGACTGGGTCAGCTTTTGATTTTTTTCATTCTGTCAATTATTTTTCCTCACCATTCCATTAGCTAGTGTGCTTCTTGATTCTGTCTATCTCCAGAATAGAGCGGCCACTCTTATTATTTTGATGGGTAGGGGATTCCTACTAACATTTGTTTACTTTTAGTTTTATCTTTGTGTTATATTTTTAGTTTGGCTTCTGGGTTCATCCCGACCATCATTTCATGTATCATGAAATTTTTATACATTTTTGGACATTATAATCTTTGAAAATTTTATGTCATGAGGTTTTTAGTCGGTCCCCTGTGTATATGTGGTATTGTGTCATGTGCATGATTGAGAATTGATGGATGAGTTCTTGTGGTGAACGAGTAAATTGTAATGAATCAGTGGGTCGTGATTCGGATTAACAAAGACTAGTATAGCTAATGAAGTACAACGCCTTCCTTTTTTCATCCCCTTTCGGACATATGCTACAATTTTGTAAAAATTACAAAATAAATAGCCGAACTCTTTTACCATCCTGAGTTGTGCTTACTCATTCTTATATTTAAAGGCATTAGAAATAATCTATGTCAGGGTCCATACAAACCCCTCTGTAAAAAGAAAGGAATGTCTGTTGGTCCTTGACGTTATTTCAATCTGATTATTCCACCTTTAATACATTACATTACTTTTATATTTTATATTGTGACATTTATTCCATCGATTTCAGCTCTGTTAATGGCGAAACCGGTCGGTTGGTTCTTTTTATTTTTAATCATGACATGTAAAATTGGTCTTACCTTTTTTAATTCCATAATAAATTTCTGTACCCAAAAGAAAACTACGATATATATAAACTATACTGAAGATGGGTTTTTCTTCTAATCAAAGTGAAGCTTCGTATATGGTTGGATTGAAAAGGAGACGATTAGCTTTTCTCGGGAAACCAAACTATTCATTAAGTAGTCTTCACGGTTAGATCAATGGGACATAACCGAAACTAATCCTTATGGCCTAAACCTCGACGAGAAATATACAAAATTAATATTCAATCAGGATAAATAGACCAGACTCGCTCAACATTTTTACTCTTGTGGAATCCTTGAAATAGTTTTCATATTGTAGAAAATTAAGGCAATGAGTTGTGGATGCGAGAAACACTTAACGGTTTATTCTCTTAACAATTAGGTGGGTAAAAGGTAGAAAAGGAAAGAAAAAAAGAAGGGAATAATAACGATTGAGGTCACTGCCTTAAAATCACAGCACTTCCGGTGGTAGGTAACTTCCGGAACAAAATTTACAAGGCCTCGAATCTCCCCAAAAGCAGACTACCGACGACATTCCCCGTCGCTTTTAATGGCATAAGACCGTTGACAAAAACCCGGATCTGGAGAAGATAAGCCCGTATCTGAGTATGGAGAAACTCTTATGTGACTATGTATAAAGTTGGTGTGTGTGTCCTGTCATTTTTCCGACTTGTATTTTATTTTAATTTACTTTTTTGATAAATTTATTTCCTGATGCACCTTTCAGTTGCATCAGGTGCATTTCCTACGTAATTATCTTTGAATATAAAATAGAAATTCCAATTGATGGGCAACCATAGAAAAATCAAAATGTTTATTGATTTTTTTTTCTTTACATATTCATCATAAAAATAATCGATTTCCCTTTAAATGATTCATAATTCAAAGAACGAATAAGATTTCTTAAATATGGTTTTTGGATGAGTTGTTGCCTGGAAGAAAGCGGCTTAAAAATCTTAGAAGTGTAAGGTAAATTTTAATAACGAAGCTGTTCTAACTATCGATCAGATCGTTACAGAAATCATAGCCTCACTACGGCAGTATTACTGCTATGGTTTCTATAAGAAATGGACATTTTACTGGGTGGAGTTAACAGCCCCATGTCTAACTGCTTTTGAAATTAGTTATTGATATCTTAGACTGGTTGCCAAACCAAAGTTAGTGAGCCCAGTCTACCCTGCTATTCAAGTAGAAATGGATTCATACTTTCCCAAATAGTTTTTGTGTGAAAATGAACGCAACAATTTCGGCTCCTCGGAAGTGGGATCGTCATGTGACCCGACTTCAGTTTCGATAACCAGGACTCTATGTTCACATCCACTCCGTGGGTAAAAGGAAAAACTTCCTCATTTACATTTCATTGTCACTATTTTTTTAATGCAATATAATGACTTATTTCTTTTTATTGGAGCGTTGTAGTCACACCTTGTTTTTTTTTGTTGTTTTTTTTTTTCAAACAGTGACGGGTCTTGAGATCCAAAATCTCGATAAAGAAAATATAATTCCCGGCGTGGAAAGTGGAATCTGTGAGCTGAATTACAAAAAAACAAAATACCTGTTGATACGAATTGCAGATTTTGATTGACTGATTTGTTTCTTTTTACAATTTATCAACCTTTAGCAGATTATTTAAAGCCTGAAAGAAATTTTGAGCGTAAGAATTTTGTGGAGACAATACTGATTTACTGCTATAAAACCTACTAATTAACCCGTAGATGGGAGGAAAAGAGGTTGATTTGTACCTTTCCCAAGAATAATTGTGTACAGGTGAATATAACGAACCCGACTGGAATTAGAACTTGAAACTCCAATTTCTAATTTCGAGCCATTATTCATTAAAACATCCACCCACACATCCAAGCTTACATCACCTGGCGGGCCCCCCATGTTGGTACTGATTAGGCTTGACATTGCTTAACTTCGGTGATCGTACGAGAACCGGTGTATTATAGTGAAATTAAGCTAAACCAATTTTCATATTTTCAATTCTATCCTGAGATTTGGTATTTTATTAAAATAAAATGTTGATTGCAGTCATTTAATTGACTACAAATAATTAACTTAAATAATCAACCAGTTCCAGAAACGTTCGAGTTTCCAATTCAAACGTCATATATGTATTTTGAATGAACATTCCTGTTGAAGTTATATGATGTCGCTGTAGACTTTCCATCTTTTTCCGTGGCTTGGTATTCAGATTCGTTCTTCTACTAGACTGGCTGCCATCTAAGGCTACAATCTACCCATAGCTGTGAGATTGAAGAGATTGTTTCGTGATTTTCTTAAGGGAGTTTGTGCGAAATGGAATGCAACAAATAAACTTAGAATTTGAATTTGCCGATTTTATTCGATGCGCCGATAACCATTACACTGACTGCATAACCTCTACAAATCAGATGGAGTTAGCGATCTGACAATTAGGAAATCGGTCGTAAGGTATTTATAATAGCGGACATGTTCGAAAGTGCGTTGAGGACAAAAAACATACAGACAAAGCGATTCGGTCATTATTTCATTTTCAGATAAGATACTGATGAAGAATTATTATCATTTAAATACTGAATGGAAACAGCAAACATTTATAAAAAGAAGTAATAATAATCAAGATTAGATTCCAGTTTTAGATTCGTACGGAGGTAATGTTAAAACTAATTAATTATTGTAAATAGAATTGTCTTGTCTAATAACCAAACATTTTATCTCTATCATGACGAAAAGGAATTTTGTTAGTGTCATCAAAGCGTTGTAAAATTAATTACTATCAACTTTTAAATTCAGTAGATTTGAATGTAGAAATCGTTGAGTGAGCGATTTTGTGGAAACTGGCGTCAACTCAGACAATATATATTTAAACAACTGGCTTATTTAATTTTTCCTGTGCAGTCACGCTATCAACTGTATCCAGAATTATAAAAATGTTCTCATTTTTTCTTTTGCCATTCGTTCTACAAACAAACAACACAGTCTATTATTAGTATTAATTATCATTATTATTATTATTATTATTATTATTATTATTATTTGTGATGTCATTCTATGATTGTTATCACTGCTATATTTAATGCTCCTCTCCTCACACAGTACCAAATTCTACAATGTGCTTTTTAGTGTAAAAAGATTCAGAGCCAAGCCAAGTTCTGTTTGAATCGATTACTGTTTATCTTTTATATGCGTCCAATCAGTATCTGTTGAATGCCAACACTCTAGTGTTTCTCATATTTCCATTCAATTTTGCTAATCTTTTTGCAATTGTCATTAATGTTCCTCTAACGATAGCACCATGTATAATTTGATTTTCGCACTTTTTCGATTCGGATATTGTTTGTTCTTTCGTTATTTTTTTCTACTGCATGAAATAATTAAACTTATTATTATTATTATTATTCCATTTGTATCGTTTTTATCGTAGAGAATAATTAGAATTTTCTCTATTCATTATAATTATTCATAAACTTTTCATTTCGTCGTATACTGGCAGTGCAGTAGACACTATAAGAATTCACGCACTTATTAGACTTTAAAAACATCATTAATAGAACTAGCATAGAAGTGATCACCATATTATTAAACAGAAATAACTCTCTCAAAGAGGAGAGTAAAAAAAGAAAACAAGTTGAGATCATTCTTGATTATTTATTACATATATATTATAAAAAATCTATGTAAATACACATATGAACACACATACAGACATAAAATATATTTATCTATGCACATATGCAATTATATATAGTCTCTCTTAGGTATATGTTTATGTTAAGGCAGGTCGATTTTGGAACCGTGGTAATGCGATGGGTATGATAGTTGGGGTTAAATAATGACACAGAATATTTTTCTCCAAATCGATACCGATAGGCGAGCAAACGACTTTAAATATTGAAAATTAGATCTTTTGCAATTTCTTCAGGTAATCAGTGAAAGATTTACCGTCGTCAAAAAATTCCGTACCGTTGGGAAAAGAAAAATATGTAAATTTCATTTGATAAAAACAGTTGTCAATTGAAATATTTTCAGTTTTCTCAAGAAATCAAATAAAACTAAATAATGATTATAAATAATGAACAATATTAACTCGTAAAGGTGAAATGGTGATGTGACAAAAAAAGATTATCTCCCTTTGACTAACCCTTTAAAAATCTAAAAATAGATATATAGATAGTCACGTGAACTGTCCGAGAGATCGTTAGGCGCAAAAGTCAAACATCGTCTTTTTGTTCTTGGCAAAGAGTACCTAATATTATATTTTATTTCATATATCAAGACCCTTACAAAAAAAACATATGCACACCTTCTATGAACATTTCATATATATATATATATATATATATATATATATATATATATATATATTCAAGTGTTTTTATATGTTTTTTTATTTGTGATTTATTTGAACTTTTTTTTTATATGTTTATGTTGTATAGCTATTCACTTTGTTATTGAAATCAATACCATATATTCACGCACAACATATTTGGCCACCCCGACGACCAAAAGAGCCACCACATTTTATAAAAAAACAAACAATATACACAAAGCCAGAGATGCTAGACAAATTAATGTCCACCTCTATTATTACAAGCCGACCATCATTTTATCTACAAGGAATTCTGTCATTTGCATCGAGATTAGAAATCAGCAACGAAATTGTATTACACATTTTTTTCAGGTGTTGCAGTTTTCCATAAGTCCTGTGTTAGCCACACAAAAAGACTTAATTCCGAACGGTCTGGAGCAATTGGTGGATGAGTTAATGTCTTTAATACAAAGAAATACTAGAGCAAGCATATGCAATCATATCCAGACAACAGGAGTGCCTACTAAAACTTCAACAAAACTACTGTATGATCTTAAATCTTTTCAAAACAAACAACTACAGAAGATATGTAGGGCACACATTTATTATGCGGAAGCAGAGCACACATGTAAACACTGTTGCAAATGGCCAAACCAAAAAAGAGAGACAATACAACAGCTAAGTTCGTGTCCAACTACGCCGTCTCCAAGTGAAGCGGGAAACTAAATGGACAGATGACTACTTCCCCACCCACTATGTCTGACATTACTACAGATACCAGCAATGTTGAGGACAAACAAATTCTCATTTATTATAGATACCCACGACAGCCTATCTATTATTCCACATGTCCACATTAAGGGTTTATCAACGGATCCAACACCAGTCACTCTAACGACAACTACTGGGTCTAAAATACACTGCTACGGGCATCTTAAAGCCGAAATAAGCTGACACTTGGACGACCTTTTCTTTAGACGTTTGTAGTAGCGGACATCCAATACCCACTACTAGGATTAGATTTCTTGAATAATTTCAGATTACTAATAGATTGTCTACTGAAAAAGATTGTCGACCCCACAACAGAGTTTTCAAAGTAATTGAAAATATTTAACGACTCAATCAACTTGGTCGTAAATAATAATATGCTGGAATTAAAGGCTTGATAAAAAAAAAAAAAAGTATCTCAATATTGTATCCCATGAATGCCAACACAGAAAGCACGTATGCAGGAGTATACCACAGAATTTACAGAGACAGCCATGCTCCTACCTTTGCTAAAACCATAGAGCTGTCAGAAGAAAAGGCCATGCTATTGAAGAAGAAATTTTCCAGGTTACAGAAAAATGGTGTTATTACACTTTATGACAGTGAATGGGCCATCCCCACTACACGTTGTTAAAAATCTGAATCGAAGCTTCAGATGTTGCGTTGATTACCGTGCATTAAACAGCATCACGAAAAGTAATAAATAGCTTATCCCGAATATTAACTCAATTGCTGATAAACTAGCTAACAAAACTAGATTCAATAAAAATTGATCTGATATCAGCATATCACCAAATCAAAATGCAACCAGATGACATTAACAAAAACAGCACTTATTTCTCTTCTCGGTTAATATGAATATAAATACATGACGTTTGGATTAAAGAATGCAACCTCCACCTTTCAAAAGTACATGGACAAGATTTTTCATCATGTTCACTGTGTATTTACATACATTGACGATATTCTCATTTTCAGCGACGATTCTTCCTCACACATAAAAGACATTGAAACTGTTGTAAAAATATTACACGATCAGAATTTTAAAGTTTCAATAGAAAAGTCAACTTTTGATTTTTTTTAGGTAAGTATTTCTTTTTTTTCTGATTTTGTCTTGCTTCAAATTAAATTTTCTATGAAGACTTTTGCTGTAAAGTGCAATATAGAAAATTGTCAACCAAGGCACACAGTCTGTACTAACAAATAAGTAATGTTTATTTTATGGCAGCTTTTTGTTTTCATTTGTTTAATTTGAACTAAATCATGTCATTATTTTCAAAATTTAAATTGAAAAGTATAAATTTAACTCTGATAATCTTCCTTTTTCTGGTAAATAATATTGTAATATTTTCCTTAATATTTGTCATGTATTCTAGATCCGTTATTAAACAAATGAACATTTTGAAATTTCAGGTTCCCAGTGAAGAGAAAGAATAAAGGATCCGAGAGAGAAAACAGGACCAAAAGGCAGTTTCGAACTTAGACATATCGACAAAGATGCTATCAAAAATACAAAAGACTCGCTGAAACAGAGAGATTAGATGAGCAGATTGAAAGACAGCATCAAGATTTTCCACATGTTTTTTCTGAACATATAAATCTTTTTCAGAGACATCTTCCAGTTAAGAAACAACCGATGACAGTTTTGAAAGAGGGAGACAGTCCTTTAAAATTCCCTAGATATTCCATTCAACTTATTATAGGTGATGTATCATCTAACCTTAAGGATTGCTTTGCTAATGCCTTTCTATTAGATCTATAACAAATAAACCTTCTTCATCCAACCATTAATGTAACAGATATTATAATAGAAAATCAAAAATAGACAGGAAAAGGGAAAGAGTGAAAGTAACTAGCCATCAAAAACCTGTCCAAGACTATGAACTTTAACTTTAGCCATCAGATTAGTGTGATTGTGAACCAGAGTTGTCTATTATGCTCAGATAAATTACACACCATTATTAAAATTTATAATTGAAATATATATCGTTAGTTTATTTGAAATCAAATGGCACAATACATTCTTTAACCAATAACTTTATATCTTCAGAGAGTGAAGCAACAGTCTGCCGAAAACCAGAATGTTGCATTAAACACATTTACAGTACAATGCTTTTGCTTTGCTTCCGGAAAACATTTTGTTGTCAATGTTGAAGTTGAATGAATTGGAGGTGAGGCCATACAAGAAGGTTTTGTCAATTAGATAATTGACATTTATTTATACTTGATTAGTTGTGTCAATTTACAAGAATAATTTTAAGTTTCGTTCAAATTAGATCGAAAATATGAAAAAGTATATTTCAAATTTTCTAATATAAACATTATTTTTTTTTGGTTTCAGAAGTAGCAAACCACCTACGAAAAGATGAAGAAAATTACTGCCATCAATTTTGAAGCCGAACATTGGTCAACTTTGGTGCCTGTGAATCTACGCTTGCAGAAAGTTTTTCAAACAATGAACTCCTAGAATCTTCAGTGAATGGGACGGAATTAGAATTTCCAAATTTACCTGCACATTCAAAAAGCATGGAAAGAGCCGTCAAATTAACAACCGAAGCTTCACAAACTAGCTGTACCAACCTTACAGCAAGCGCTGTCTGTCGAATTCTCTGCTTTGCAGGGAGGAACCCGGGCGAAGCTTTGCCGAAGGGCAAGGTTTCGTTAGGGAAGGTTATGACAGCTCTCGAACCCGTCTAGGCGGGTCGAAGGCTATATTTTTGGCCGGGCCTACGGGCTCGGGTGACCACATGCGACCCCTCGTAGGGTAGGGGGGGACAGCTAAATATAGCTTCACAAACTGTTTATGGACAGGAAGCAAGTCGCAAGCTTTTTGTAACCAAATCATTGTGCCAACAAACAAAACTTTAATTGACTTTGAAGGGAAAATACACCGGACAATTTAGTTCTATTATGACATAACTTTATATAGTGCAGTAGGTTTTAGCGCGTTGTTCAATAAAAAATTCAAATTTAAAACATTTGTTCCTATAATTTGTGCCCAGTAGTATTATTGTATCATTATATCTTATTTTATCTATATATTTGTTAATCTATGACCATAGAATTATAGGAGACTTAGTAAGTGATTAGCCTTTTTTGTTATCTTTTACCATTGTTATAGTTATCGTTTATTAAAAACAGTAAACATATGAAATATTTTGCTAATGGTGATTTATGTTTTTTTGGAAATGACTGTCGTGATGAAGTATAAAAAAGAAAAGAAAAACGTTGTACGTTGTTGTGAAACAACTTATTGTAATGCATATATGTATTTCCTACGGAAAGAGAAAAGGAGAGTGAGATAGTGAAGGTTAAACTATATGCCTATGCGTATGATTTTATATTAAAATACGTTTTCTGAATAAGAGCTCATATTTTTGACGGGAGAAAACCTCGGACATAAACATGTTACAGTTATATATATATATATATATATATATATATATAGTTTATGAAAAACTAGGTAATGCGTATGGGTAAACCTAAGGAGACATATGTTTAATACGGCCCGTCAAAAATGTGTAAATTTTTCTTTTCATTTTTTTGTTTGGAAGTAAAGTCTGATGATCCGCAGTGCTTTTAAAAGGGCTGTGGTGAAATAATTTATTACATGGAACCAGAAAGTGGTCTGTTTTTATTTAATATATATATATGCGTGTGTGTATGTGTTTATATATATATATATATATAATGAGAGAAACAACAGTTTGGATAAAAAAAAACATAGTTCGTAGCATTTATTTCTAAAAAGTGTGCTCAATACAAAATAGAGCAACATATTATAACAACACATTTTACATCGCTACACAAAAACTTTCATGTTTCGGTACTGAGGTGTTACGTAATTAGGCGATGGCAGATAACTAATGATAAAAATGATTTATCAGGAAAATTTAAAAAAAACAAATCATTACCTCTTTTCATAAGTAAATGGGGGACATAAGTCAGAATTAGAAATATGTTTATAAGTATATCTAGATAAACCAATGAACATCACGTCTTCGCTAACATATAACAATAAGGTCAGAGCTTTTAGGTGGGTGGGTCATTATCACATGTCACGAAGACATATGCTTAGACATGTCATTCAATGATGCTAGGGGTGTAATATTGGTCTATTCAAAAATGATTTAGCAATTTGTTGAAGTGGACATCATGATTTTTTTTTAATTATTTAAAAAAATCAAATAGGAAGCTTCTTGAAGGGGTCTTTGGATAAAATTAAATGTGGAAACAACTATCTATATGTTATTCTTTCTTTTTATGTGCCATGTCCGTCCTGGACGTAGAAGGTCATGACTCTCCACGCCCCTCTATTCCTTACAGCTCTCAACAAGTTCCTTCCCTCTGATACCTCCTCCTGTCAACCATTTGCTTCAGTCCGCTAGGTATGTCATGCGTTGTTTTCTCTGGTCTCTCTTCCCTTCTTTTCGATCCGTGAGTATCAGATTCCCTCCTTACTCATTATGTGTCCCAGAAACTTCAGCTGACTCTTCCGGATGTTAAGTATAAGCCTACTCCTTGTTTGCATCCTCTCTAAGACCTCATCGTTGCTCACACGATTGGTCCATGATATCCTTAGCATCCTTCTGTAGAACCAAATCTCTGTCACCTCGAGTCTCTTCTTCAACTTCTCCAACATTCGCTGCTGTAAACAAGGACAGATGTCACGTAACAGCTCAGTATTCTTTCCTTTGTTACCAAAGAAATCCTCCTGTCTCGCAATACTCTGCCCAGCTTTTGGAATGTGTCCTTGGCCATCCCAATACCTCTACGGATCTCAGTGTCTCACTTACGGTCCAATGTCAAGACAATTCCCAGATATTTAAACTCCTGCATATTGATTCTAGTGTTTCTGACCTGCAGATCGCATTTCGGGCTCATCCTCTTACTAATAACCATGCATTCTGTCTTCTTGTAGTTTATGCTTCTCATTCCCCGTCGCTACCTTCTGCAGGAGATTTTGTAATTTCTTTTCCGTGACTGCTATCAGTACTGTGTCATTTGCGTATCTTTTGTGGCTGCCGATGCTAAATCCCGATAGACTTTCCAATTCTAGAATCGCCTCCCTGTATAGGTTGAACAGGTCGGCCGAGAAGACGCATCATTGCCTTACGAACGTTTCTATTTTTTTTATATTCACTGAACTTGTTCCATATGCGCATGCATTTTGTTTGCTGTCATTATAGGTTATTGATTCGTCTGATATCTTTTCCGGATATATGGATGTTGCTAGGCAGTTCGATCAGATTCATGTGGCGTAATTTGTCGAAGGCCATTGCGGAGTCTATGAAACATAGGTACACGTTCTTCTGCATCTGTAACGTTCTTTCGCATAACATTCTGAGCATGAATATCACGTTCCTTCTTCCGGTGTCTTTAACAAACCCGCACTGTTCTTGTCCTATCAATAGTCTGATTCGGCGGCGCGCTCTGTTCATCAGAATACGGATTATGAGTTTTGTTACGTAAATCATTAGGTTTATTTTTCGGTAGAGTTCGCATTCGTTTGCACCTGTTTTTTTAGGCATAGCTATGAAGATAGACCTGCTGAGGTCTTCCTGTATATCTCCGCTGTTGTCGATTTCATTTGTTATTTCGGGGATTTTGTCTATTCCAAATTCATCAAACGCTGTCAGCATTTTCGTTAAAATTCCGTCTGTCTCAGCTACCTTGTTTCTCTTCAATTTAGTCAGTACGTCTTTTGCTGAGGTTTTAGAATTCCAGATCCGTCAGTAGTTCTGGGTATTGCTGGTTGTTCTCTTTCGTCTTGAAAGAGTTCCCCAATGTACTCGTTCCAGCGTTGAAGAATTTTTTTTCTTTCTGCCTAAAATCAAAGGAGGATACGCTCATATTAGAGCATATCATCCTTTCATTTTAGGCAGCCTGTTGAGCATGTTTCTATCCTGTTGTCTTATTTGTTTGTGCATGTCCATTTTCTTCGTAGTACTCAGTCTTTCTATTTCTTCATATTTTTCGTTTAGCTTGCCTGCATTTGGTCTTCATTTCCCTGTGTAATTTTCTGTATTCCGTTCCGTATCTTGGTAGAGTTTTCTCTGTCTTTTCTATCATGTCGAGAATCTCATTAGTCATCCAATCGTTTTTCTCTCTTCGTCCAACTGTTATATATCATACATATCCTCATAATATTCAACCCTTAATTCCCCCCCACCACTTATATGCCATTATGACATTTTTATTCAGTAATCCTTTACCTTGAATGATACTTAGACATTGTATTGGGTGAACAAAAAACTTGTATACCTAAATATATAAACTGACATACAAAAAGTCATGGGATAGAAGTCTAGGAAGAGAATTATAGTTGCTGACACTTTACCTTGACGTCATACAACTGTCCACATCTACATCAATTGGGTACTGACATCTAAGTCTATTTAAACACCGGATAGGTTGCTAATGGCAAAATGATGTGAGTTATTGGAATATGAATGGAGCATAATCAAAGGTAAGAGATTTACGGGATATCCCATTCGTGAAATAGTGGGAGACATTCATCGATCTACAGGGTTAAGTGTGTACCGAGAATACCTGATAGAATACATTAGTACCTATTGTAGTTAACACAATGGCCGACCATGGGACCGTAATAATCAGTGGTGTCTGATAAAATTATCTGCAAGTGACACTGGCTCAAATGACATCATCCAAAATGCAACAGACATCCGCCGTATCGGTTTAGCGTTCCTTAGCTTCAATTAGACATGGGAGCAGAAAGTTCAAGTGGGTCACCCCAATATCGGACACAACGTCTAACTTGGGCTCATAACGTCGCTGATTGGAATCAGATGAACTGATAGGGAGCGAGAAGTTATATTTCTAGTTAGTTCGAACTAAAGGAAAGGTTCTGGGGTGGCGCATACCATATGATGGTCATGTCAACAAAACACCATGCAGGATGTTGGTAGTTCTGTAATGGTATGGGTTGTATTCATTTGGCATGGGTTGAGTTCACCAGTCCAACTGAAAATGTCGTTAAATAGTGACATCTAATTTACCTGGGCTTCTTGATCCATTACATCCATTCATATATATATATATACACACACACCCACATATAGTATATGCAGATACATATATATACAAATATATATACATACGCACACACATATACACATATATATATATATATATATATATATATATATATATATATATTAGAAATAATTAGAAGGATTTGAAATAATCCTAATTAAGTAATTCATCGAGTCTAGATGAAACCTCAACAGAATGCAGAAAACACCAGACGCCCGTTTCGTCCTATATTTGGGTCTCATCAGCAGCTCGTATCCACTACCGAGAATTGAAACCCGAACAGTTACGATAGGAGGTAAACGCCATACCATCTGTACCAACGGGTATCGAAGAGGTAACGAATTAGACTCGATATAGCGCCGCTCGATCACATATTCCGTGGTGGAACTCCTCCGTGTTTTCCTTACCCATAGGATTGTGCCTCCACGAGCTACGACTACTATCCGCAAGCCGCTCAGTCCAGGGCATTAGAAGCCTTTTCATTTTTGGTAGTGGGTGCAAACTGCTGATGAGTCCCAAATATAGGAAGAAACGGCCGTCCAGGGTTTTTGGCTTTTTTCTAGACTCGATGAATTACTTAATTATGAGTTATATATATATATATATATATATATATATATATATATATATATGAGAGACAGAGAGATGAGAGAAGCCTCCCCGTCATGGTGATTTTAACATTGCAATAAGAGAGCATAGCTTCGGTGTAATAGCGGTCGATGCCAGCGTGAAAATAGTCGTGGTGACTGGGCGAATATTTTTGTTGGTGTATTATTTAAAAAAACAAAGGCAAACAGTGATGAATATTTAATTGAAATAATTTTAGAAGTAATTACGATTCACATGCACGAACGGATGACAGTTTGATGTAAATTGCAGCATAGAATAAGATTAGCAAAATGAGCAATTAAAAATAAAAAATAAACTCGATAAAACATTTGATTTTCATTTTTATTCAATAAGCAAATCCTATAGAAATTTTGATATTTTAATAGTCTTCTCTGTAAAACTGTTTTCAAAATAAAGATGCGTCTTAAACGGTGATGCGTTTTATAATAAAAAAAATAAGGCATAGATAGATAGATAGATAGATAGATAGATAGATAGATAGAATATAAAAGGCTCAATGATGATCCAATTCATCAGACCTACAAATTCAAAAAGTAAACAGAAAACGTAACAGTGGGTATAAAAAAAACAAAATTTCCGTTACAGTGTATGCGTGGGAGTGAAAAACAAAAATGAGAGAGAAATGTATAAACGCTCTAGGGAGTGGGGTAACGGAAGAAAGAAAAACAGGAAATTTGTTTTTAAGTTAATTTTATCCCTCTATTTTTTATATGTGTGTATATATGTAAAAATGTTCGCATGTATGGCTATTCATGTATATGTTTTTTATATATAAATGTAGTTGTGTGTGTATATATATATATATATATATATATATATATATATATATATATATATATATATATATATAATTATTTATTTAGAAATTATAACATAAATATGTTATAAAATCATTACAAAAATAGCCATACGTAGACAAAACGTGTCCATCCATTCGACTGGGAGACCACTTCTCCTCACAATTTTGCAAACACATCTTTTCAGTCTGTATACTAAGACATTTGCCAAACGTCCGGCCAGACTGCAGGCCTGGCGAAGACTAACTTTGTCGTTTCAATGTTCGTTTCCGTTTCTTTCTTGTCACGAGGTCAATTTTCAAAATACTATCTTTTTCCAATTATGGGTGGAATTGGGTCATCGACTCCCTCTCTTATCTTCAGAGTCAGAGAAAGTTTAGTTTAAAATGTTTCAACCTATCCCAACCGGAACCTATCCGCGTAGATCATGCTGTCAACACCTTGACCAAAAGAGGAGGAATCATTGCCGCCACGAAATCTATCTACCTATATTTTGAGGTTTACTATCTTTACATTTTCTGCAAGTACTGGGCTCTTTATTTTAGAATGCTTGTAAAATATAAGCAATGGTATAGTTTTTAATAAAAAACTTTTTTATAATACATTTAGATCGGGGTTCGTAACAATATAATTATTTATTTAAAAATTATAACATAAATATGTTATAAAATCACTACAAAAATAGCCATTTCGTTTCAACACCTCTGGTGTCTTATCAAATGATGATGTTGAATGTAGATTGTAGAATAAAGGTTTTAAAAGGTTCAAATTAATTAACCACCCCTCGTAAGGGGAATCGCTGTCACGTGAGCTGGAATGACCAATCAAAATACAAGTATAAGAGAAAAACTTGACAACGAAGTAAGGTTATAATATCTATTAAATGCTTTAAAGTTGGGGTTATACTAAAATAGAATTTATTCTAATAAGTATTAAATTGTACGATAAAATCTTAAATTAAATTTAAAAACTACCCATTTCAAAAATGTAAATTTAATCTATTATGTTTAAAATTTTAAAATTGTTGAGGAAAAAAGAAAAAATACATATGTTATTATTTTGTTTCTATTGGAATAAACGTTAAGATCGACTGCCCCGCATTTAATGACAACATGGATACAAGTGTAAACATAGGATTATGACATCTTGCGAAAGACATTCTATATCAAAGTCAAATGCCATCAATCTTATTGCCCATCTTAGTATCCTCGATGTCGTGACTTTGGGTAATTCTTTCCTTGGGTTAAATATAAACTAATGGTCGATGATCACTTCTTAACAGAAATTTTTTCCCAATTAAAAATTGTCGGGCTCTAGTAGTTGTCCACACAATAGCCAATGCTTCTTTCTCTATATTTGAATAATTAAATTCGGTGTTCGTTAGACTTCTTGATAAATAGATTATCGGAAGTCCTTCTTGTGATAATATTCCCGATATCGAATGTTCACTTGCATCTGTGGTTAACGTAATGTCCTTTTTTGGATCAAACTACTGGCTTCTTTGCCATAATTACTATTAATCTATCAAAAGCTTTTTGTTGTTTCTCTGACCACATAAATTCAACATTCTTCTTTCTTAAATTTGCAAACGGTTCAGTCAAGTACGTGCATTTTGGTAAATATCGCCTGTAAAAATTTACCAATCCCAAAAAAAGACTCCAGTTCTTTATTTGTAGGTGTAGCTACTTTCAGTATTTTTCCTATCAAGGCCTGGTCTGGTGATATACCTTCTTTTGAAAAAGAATAACCTAAAAGATATTTTACTACAATTGCTTACGCATTTCTTTCTCGTTTATTGTCATTCCAGCATTTTTTAATCTATTCAAGATTAAGTCGGTTTTCTTATTTAATTCATTTTCATTAGTAGCTCATATGCATATATCGTCTTGGTAAAAAATCATATTTTTCATATTTTCTAAAACCTGTTCGATGGCCCTTTGAAATATGGCGCTTGCGGTTTTTACTCCGTATGGCATACTTTTCCATCTTAGTAACCTAGGTACCTCCACGAGATCGCTAAAAAAAGAGCATAGCATGATGAAAAAGACGCCAAACTTGACGAAAACAAAATTTTATCGTCTAAATGTTTGTTATTATTAAGAGGAAAGGTCAAAAGTTTTTTGGGGTTTTTTTTCCATTTTTAATCGTTCTTAGCACGTCCGAAATTTTCGTTAAAAATCTAGTTTTTGAGTCAGCAAAATTGACCATTTTTTCCATTTTAAAAAAACTGGAAATCTGACTTTGAAATTTTTTAAATATCAATTATCATTTTTCAAAACTTATTTTAAGAAAATCAGAAATTATAATGTTTATTTAAAATATTTTGAACCAAACTTAACTTAGCTTTTGTGCCAAAAAGATGTAATTTGAAAATAAAACAAAGCAGGTCATAAACTTTCGTGTCTCTTGACATGTGATGAATGATATATTTACGAATTCCATGAGGCTAATTTGTTCTACGGAAGGAGAAAAGTGAAATAATTTACATGAACAAATTATTTACCCCGTTATTTTTAACGAACACTTTCATCGGTCTAATTTTTTTTTCTACTTAGCTTTCACCTTTACGTTTATGATGCTTTATGGGAAATATATTGTAAAGAAATTAAAATAAAACTTAAGAGTGACATTAAATTTCATATTTCTTAAGAAAGGTATCTAATTAATTTATAGGTACCTTTCTTATGACATTTTATCAGAATTGTACATAAAATACTATAATTTTATGTACATTTATTACATTCTACTATCATTTGTATTTGCATTCATTTTATTATTAATTTTGATATTTCATTTATGGAAAAATGTAACTGAGATTAATATAAAAATAAGATCATATAAATTTCATAAAATGATACTGATACTTGTAGGTACCCTTCTCAGTTGAAATTGAAAAATCAAATTAACTTCTCCAGTGTTTCGCAAAAGTAAAGGCTTTAACAGCGGAGAACAATGCTTAACTCAAATAACGCAACTTAATTATATTCTGGTTGGTCTTCCGTATTTTATAATTACAGCTCGATTATAAGCACAAAATTACATTTCTTAATTACTGGGTATCTTCTGATTAGTCAAAATGATACAATTTACAACGCGCTAAAAAAGATCTATCTCATAAAGACACTTATGAAAGCCGATGCGGCTTTTAACTAATTTTATAATATTTTAACAACTTAAATGTAAAATCTATTATAATTAATGAAATAACAAATAATTGTATTAAAATTCATTTTCATCGAAAAATTTTTTTGCTTTCAGAAAAATAGTCCATATTCATAAAAACAACTAAAAGCAAATAAAAACATTTGAAATTAAATAATATATTTGTTTTATTGAGTTTTGTATGTTACAATTCAGAGCTGATTTTCAGGTACTGCGTATCCAATTAAAAACAAAAAAAAAACATGATTTTCATTCCTCAAAGCCCTGTGCTTTTAATTATTGTAATCACTAAAACAGATGCGATCGAATTTCTAGCGTTTTCATAAAATTAGTTGGGGGGGGGTAATAAATATTTAAAAAATATTTCTACTATGACTTTCATAAAAAAAAACATTTATAATAATTTCGATCATCTGTGAATAGTTTCTGAAAGTTTCATTAACATACGATAATTATTTCTATTTTTGCACAATTTTTCAAATTAATGTGGGTCATACCAAAAAAACGTGCTAAAAATTGTCTGTTATTTACTAGTTCCGCTGATACAAATAGAAAAAAGGTTTTTTTAATCAAAATTTAGAATGTTCTAAAAAGGAAAATTTTTTAAAATAATAAAAAAAAACTTTGGTCTTTCCTCTTAATAATAACATAAGCATTTAGACAATAAAATTTAGTTTTCGGCAAGTTTGGCGTCTTTTTCATCAAGCTATGCTCTTTTTTTAGCGATTTCGTGGAGGTACCTATAATAACCCTATTAGCGTATTTATCGTGGTTACTTCTCTGAAGTTATCGTCTATTGGTATTTGGTCGTATGCCGTTTTTAAATCTATTTTTGTAAAAACGCTCATTCCTGCCAGTGCATGTAATGCAACTTCAACATTCGGTATTGGATATGAATCCGGACAAACTTTGTGATTTACGCCTATTTTGTAATCTTCACAAATACGTCAATCACCATATGTCTTCCTCAAAACTACAATGGGTGATGCCCACTCGCTACCCCCAGGGGGAGGAGGCATGTTAACTTTAGTAGTTTTGTTACTACTCATGGCAACATGTACTGGTAATTTTCGTGCGTCATAATATGAGGGGGGCATTTTCTTTTAATTTTAAATTCGCTTTATAGTTTAACTTTCCAGTTTTTTTCCCTTTTTTATATCATTAATTAATTTGGCAGAATTTATGTTAAGCACGTCGTTTCCAAGAAGTTCGTGGTTCTTTTTACAACTTGTGACAATTATAGATATTACTTCAATTTTATCTTTTAACTCCAAGGAACCTTCAAAGGATCCTAAGGTTTTTATGACCGACCCATCAAATTGGCGGTGTTGTAAACTGCTCTTTCGTAAATATGGCTTTTCAATGCGTTCCCAAAATTCTTTTGGTATCTGCGTTACTTCACTCCCAGTATCAATTTGCATATGTAAATTGCAGTTGTTGATTATAACCTTTAGTTTAATGTCTTTCTTTTGTTCAATTTTTTCTATATTCTTATTTTTTAATGTGAAGACTTCCATGTTGGTTTCGTTTTCTTCAACTCTTTCAAGGTATTTTCTTTTTGACTTTGCATACTGTTTGAAAGTGGTTCTTTTTTAAGCACTTTGTACGGGTTTTTCCAAATGCTGGGCATTTTTCCACTTTTTATTTCGTGTTCACGTCCACAATACGAACATTTTATCTTTTTAACATGTACGTATCAACGAATATTTGTTCGCTGGGTTAACTTTTTTGATGGTTGTTTTTCTGTTTTAATTCTTGTTGCTGGATAAAGTCAATCCATGTATTTAAAGACATATTTCCTATTTGTAGTTGTTCCATTATTTTATATCGGTGTGATGCCTTGCACATATCTTCAATTAACCTTAATTGAATCAAGACATCTTCAATAGTCTGTTCGTATTGTCAATTTTCAAATTCGCAATATCTACTTGCATTTCGTAGACGGTGTAGATATTTTACAATTGGTTCATCAATTTCTTGTTTCATCGACATGAATTTCGTTCTTTCTGCCACTACCAGCCTTTTCTTGGGTCTCATATTTCTTCTTATAATCTGATTTTTTTCAAAAGTCAGGTCTTCCAAATTTGTGGGATATGCCATGGTGGAGACTTTCATTATCGCCTCGCATCCAGCTGTAGTAAAAAATGAATCCGTAATTTCATTTTCGCCTTCCTTCTCCTTTTTGTATTACAGCTTTTTACTTCTAGCACTGGCAGAAAAACAGCGAATCCATGCATCCACGTAATCTGAATCTTCTAGAGACAAATGCGATCCTATAGGCGACGCCATTGTTGTGAAGTCGAAGTTTAGCACTAGTGAGTCTCTAAGCTGGTCTTCTCTTTTTTTACGTCATTCTCAGTGACCAGTTATATAGTCTTTCTCTTTCACTTATGAAAATTAGGCATATTAATTTGCCAGTATCACTACAGTTTGTTTATGTCTTTTTTTTCTTTTTATGTGCCATGTACTGAGTTGTTGTTTTTCCCTAGCTGCTTAAAGTATTTGCAAATTCAGAACGTAGTGTATTTTCTGTGTGCATGTGAGCTTGTTGAACCGGACATTACGGCCAACACCACGACGAGTTCCACCATGAGAGTGGAAACATGATATTCTCAAACAACTTAGGTATTAGAAGCAAGTACTGCTGCGGATCTGATATCGAAAATATGTTATTTCTTTAGAAGAATGAATAAATTTACATGTGTGAGTAGTATGATTACTTCAGATCTTGTGAAATTTGTTATTTCCCTTTGTTTGGTACTCAACAGTGCTTGTACGGTTTGGGTGCGATAATTCTCGGAGGAAATTTCTTTTTAGGGCCGGCTCCGAAAACATATCTACATCGACCAATGGGAGCCCCTACTATATTTTTGAACTCTGCGTCTGCAAAAAAAGGACCGTTTGACGCCCTCTTGAAGTACGGACGTCGGTTTGTCTTTCTGTTGAATATATTACAGTGTCTCTGAATATCTAAGAAAGGTTGACAGACCTGAAAAAAGAAGATATTTCTCCTCCTAACTCAAGGCAAGACCCAGAAAATATTGTGAAAGGCATTTTCCAGAGAAGTCTCCAAATTCTTGGTTAGGCCTTGTTATTAGTCATCATATTTCTGCAGATGCCAGAATTTCTACTTGCAACGTTACGTTTGTTCAGCTGTACGTGATAAGAGCATCATCCTTTTTCTTCTTTTAGAAGTCATTATTAATATCTAGTTAATGCCAGGGAAATTAGATTATTTGGCTGAAAGCCTCTTTTTCTACAAGGAACCTTTTTCCTCCACTTTCTTTTAACTGTAAAGTTTCTTCACAAGAACTTTGTCATACACCGCGTTTTTGCTACACGGCTTTTAAAACAACATCTTTTGCTTCCCAAAAGCACGAACTCTGCCCGAGAGAATTTTCCTCACATTATTTTGCAAGAACTATTTTCTTTGTTCGTGAACTTTGGATAGGTTTCAATTCTATTTCTTTCTCCTTTTGTGCGTTACTTTGTGCCAAGAACTATTCTTGTGGCCGCATACAAGAAATTGTTTGCAAGCCTGATTTTTATTTTGTGTTAATCATTGTGACGTCGTCCCCCGGTCGCAGCGCCAACTGTGACGTTCTATCCTGATCTACCACGGCGCTAGTTGTGACGTGGCCGTTCCAGGGTCCTATCCCAGTCACGACACCAGTTGTGACGTCTCTAAACAGCACCAATTGTGACGTCTTCGCCGCGGCGCCAGCTGTTTGCTTCTCGCTGCTCCGTCCGGGTGTCGCTGCTCCAAACGTGACGTTCGCCTGTTGCGTCAGTCGTGTTGTCTCCTACTGTGACGACCAACTGGCTTGGTATCGGTCGCGGCACCCAGATGTAACGTTCTAACCTTCTGGTGATTCGGGTGGGAATATGGTTAGATTTGATATCAGCCTCGCCGTTCCCAACTCGCTTCCAACGCCTGGTTACCAAGGTAACTGCACTGATCACCAGTCTGCCTACCCACGTTGTTAATTGATCTTAGACAGACGAGATAAAACAGGGTTTGGGGCCGTAATGCAAATTGAGTTCAACGGGGGTGATAACACACAAATATGCATAAAAGAAAATAAAATGAAAACTCAAAAAGTTCAAAGTATCAAAGAAAAAGTAACAAACTTTATGTCTAGTTGTTCGATACCTAGGAATGCATCTATCTCCCGACCCGTTATGTAGATTGTGACACGTCGCTTTCGCTAGGCAAGTTTTAACGCTTCAAGTTGTTTGCTCTCTAAGAAATTTGTGTTTTGGTGTGTCTTTAGACGAAAGTCGAAAAAACATATTTTTGTGGTCTGGTTCTAAGTCGCTCTTCAAAATGTTTGTTCTTGGTTGAAGAGGAGTCCAAAGTTTTGCGTGAATCTTGGTCAGCTATCTTCGTCTATCATCTCTGCCGCCAGGGCCCGTACTCTCTGGACACTCAACTCTGCCGTCCAGGACTGAACTACTGGGCACTCATCTCAGCCGTCAGGGCTCGAACTGTCTTCTGCCCGCCAGGGTCCGAACGAACTCGGCACTCATCCCTGCCGTCAGGGTGCAAACTACTGGGCACTCATCTCTGCCGTCCGAGGCTAAACTGTATTCTGCCCGCCAGGGTCCGAACGAACTCGACACTCATCCCTGCCGTCGGGGCGCGAACTACTGGGCACTCATCTCTGCCGTCCGGCTGGTTAGGGATTTTCCACTCTTTTCCATTTTTGGTAACTTTTTTCTCACTCCCACTTTCTCACCATGCTTCTGAGGGGCGTGAACTGCCCTCCCCACTTCTTCGTAGCGGCTTCTCATACTTATACTCTGGATGGGGGCGTCGACAGTCTTCTTCGTGCGTCATGTGACCACTCTCGACCAATGAGGTCTTGGTCGGGTATCTTTCCTCCTCCTTCGTGCGTCATGTGATCACCACTTGACAATGACGTCTTAGTCGGGCGTGAACAACCCGCGGCTTTGTTTTGGAAAAGAAATACCTTGTTTAACTAAAAAAAATTAATGATCTCTTCTCTTTCTCTTTTTCTTTCTTTCAAATCGCCGTTATCATGAACGGATAATGTGACAACTCTTTGTTCAACACGTGGCGTTTGTCAAGCAGTTTATCGGTAATGCATCAGATGGCTGGATTTTCCGACATGGTCTAAGAAAGGAATTTTCTCCAAGTTCTCAGCCAGTCTGACGTCTCCGAGGCAGCAATAAAAACATTTCTTATTCCATTCATTTTCCTTCGGTTCATGTGTCTGATAACAAAATTTTATTATCGCAGGGCAAAAGCCTGTTTTGTCGAAAAGAGCTTAACTAGTGAGACTACTTGTGTGGGGTTTTAATTTTCCATACCCAGCTAAGGCTCCAAGCTACACCTGTGTTTTGTCAATTATCAAAATCTAACGTTTTCAAGTGGACTTTCTTTGGTGAACATTTCTTGATAACACAATTCCATTCGCGCGGACAAGTGGGGAAATTGGTCAATGCTTGCTCGCCGGTGGCCTTTTAATTTTGATAGTAAGATGCTTTCTCGTACCAATAGTTTAGATAACACTTCCCTACCCACTCAATCTCATTGTCATTGTAATGACACTCCTTTCGGCATTTGCCACTTATCCAAAATAACCCTTTTCTTTCTTTTTGCCTCTTAAGCCGTGTGTGTGTGTTCGCCTATGATCCGTCTCGCATTACTTCTTCCTCCCTTTCTTCTTTTTCTTTCTTTCAAATCGCCTGGATGCATGGTGCAACATCATTGTATATTTTTATACTGTTAATTTTTTTAATACCCATTTCGGAGACTCCTTTTAATAAATTCTTTGTCAATCTCAAACAAAACCTTTAGCGTGTTAAAACCTTTTGCTTTCCTTAATTTGACGCAAAGAATTTGTGATTCAGCGGTCGAATATATCAGGAAGAAAGCAAAATTATGTTGCGTCAGATTTGTAAGTCAGATGAGAAGAGAAAAGTTGCATTGTAAATAAGAATTCGATGTTCAGATCCTTACTTATGTTCGAACACTCATTTGTGATCCCGATAAGTAATATGTCAGTATCTCAATTACGAGGCAGTTTACGACACAATGCTATTGCGTGTATATGAGTGTGTAAATATTTACTAATTTTTACTTTAATATGCCATAGGCGGTGGGGGGTAGCATAGCAGGAAGACTGTGTTCCGTCTATTTGAAAAAAATAACAATCTAAATCATCGCTTTTACTGCTAAATCGACTGTCGAAGTAGACTTCTATGTAAGTTATTTACTAATTATATATGTGTGTATATAAACCAACAGAGTTTTTATATGTGTAATAATACTTTTGTATTGCACGATCACTTGATTCTATTATTATTATTATTTTTGACTCAGCGAATACTATTATTCGAAAGTGATTTAAATGTATTTTATATGTAATAGTTTCTTTCGACGGCAATTTTTGTACAAACTAAACACCAAAGTGGATCACAGAAGCCTTGAATAATTCTCCGACTTCTGATTGGCTAATATATCTAAAAAAAGATTACAACGCCTACGCAGTTTACCGCCTAAATCTGTTTATGCGCTCTCGAGCCTACCACATGATTCACATTAATTATAAATACTTTGACACGTCTTCATTATTATACTTTTCTCATTCTCAGACTCACAGTAGAGAGATCGCTTTTTTTCCTTTAAGGGAAGACGCTATGAAACGTCATCACACACACACACACACACACACACACACACACACACGTACGTACTAACATCGCACATATTTGCACATGTACGCACGTCTACGAACATCTATTCACTCCTTCAACTACAAGGACACAGAAATTTTTATTCAGTGAGTTGATACGACTTCCCGGTTTGATCAACCGCAGAGGCGAGATCGTACCAAAGGGTACCACTCAACGAAGGCGAAATCGCTAAAAAGGGCGGAAGTCAGTAAGGTGACACGTCCTCCAGGGCTGATCAATACTAGATGCAGGGTCGCGCTGAAGGTTACCAGTCAAAGAAGGTGAAATCCCTAAAGAAGGCCGAGTCAGTGAGGACATACATCTTCCGGGCGGATCAGCTGCGGAGGCGGGATCACGCCGATGGGTACCACTCAACCAAGGCGAAATCCTTAAGCAGGATTGATTCAGGGAGCTGATACAACTTCCAGGGCTGATCAACTGCATAATCGTTATCTCACACAAGGGTAACACCAACGAACGCTAAATCCCTAAACAAGGACGAGTCACTGAAGTGATACGTCAATGGTGGTGGATAAAATGGTTCTACCACGGGCGTCATCACTTAAGAGATGTAGAGAGGAGGTAGAGGAAGAGGAGACGCCAACACAAAATCACTCCGGGCATAGTAGGGTGGAAAGGATCAAGGTCAAAATCAGGTCCCTATCCGTCTCTGCTTCCCCTAAAGAAGCAGAACTTGTAGCCAAAGGGAGGAGCCTCCATTCCTCTCTTTCCCGTGCTCCACCCCCTCTCCCCCTAATTCTTCCATCAGTTCACTATCCACACCCCCTCACACGTCCACTTCTTTCCCTCCCTCCACATCTCGGGAGAAAAGGAAAAAGAAGAAAAAACTGTTCGATCTGCAGGGTAGACAAAAACGATTTTAGGTGGGGCCTGTCTAGCTTTTTAAAATGAACAAGCTAGACGGGAAGACCATCATAGATCCCCACAACGTCCCCAGTGCCACAGGTGTAATCACCTGTATAAGAAAGACTGGGCCATATTTAAAAGTGTTGGACCATTTGGATGAATCGAAAGAAGCATTCCAAAACATCCGAATGGGATGTCTCCATACCTTAAAACGCTCAGACAGTATTGTGTCGGAAGGCTCTCTGTTTTGATCCATCCTTCACTATATAGATGTCTTAAACTAACGTATCCCACGGACGTCGGTGGAATTGTCCTGGAAGGACGGATGACGTCAAAGTCGGGTGTAGGGAGCCTGGGACAATCCGTCTGAGTCCTGAAAAACGCAGATTTCCGCCCTGTATGGGAATAAGGTGGATTATATTTTCTTTTTCTATTGTTTCAGACTTAAAAGATGTCTATCAAGTTAGAAAGTTTGAATGTTAATACCTTGAGGAATCGGGGTAAGCTCCGTGATCTCTTGTCTTTCGGCGTTGATGTCGCCGCGATCGAAGAGACCCACATTTTTGCAGCGCCGATGCGTGTATGTTACCTAAAGACTTTGTCATTTATTCAGCATACGGAGACCGGGTTGGCAGAGAAGTTTCTTTGCTGGTGAAGCGTACTCTTGATGCCAAGGGCTGGTTGATCGTAGCCGATATTGTCGTGAAAAGTGGTTCGTTTCGAGTCGTTGCGGTTTATGCGCCCAGTTGGGGCCGTTCCTGGTAGATTCAACGTGGGGGACTGGAATGCCATCCTGAACCCCAAGTTAGATCGGGGGCGGGGTGCGATCGTAGCTTGGTTGATCTGATGAACGATTTTGGTCTCGTTGATAGATACCGGGTTGATCACCCCGGGGGTAAAATGTGGACTTGGGCTCTTAGTTGGCCTTCTGACAAGGTGGTCAGCTATCTTGACAAAATGTTAGTTAGAGGAGCCGACGTAGTCCCACGTTCCACTGGGTAGGCTATTCAGACCACAAACTCGTTTATGCCCGGATGGCGTTAGATCGTAGGCCTAGAATGGCTGGTTACTGGAAGTTCAATCTGTCTTTACTGGACGGGAGCTAGTGGGGGCGGTTATTGGGAAAAGATGGTGGGTTAGAATAAAGTGTAGAGTTAGGAACTGAGAAGGTGAAGATGCTTAAGACTAGTCTTTCCCGGGCGCTGGCTGGGGGGGCCCAAAGAGATAGCCTTAGGTAGGGAGGCCGTGCAGCGTTCGAATAGCGAGTGCTACATGGGCCAGGTAATTAGACATAGGTTAAGCAAGCTGTCTTCCGAATCTGTGAACACTGGTACAGATTTGCACAATAAAGAGATTCGTTATATTCAAAACCACAGATGGGGCATACTCTTCGGGCCACTGATGATATGTGTGAGGCGTTTCGGCGGCATTTCGAGATCCGCTTTACCAAAGAGCCTGGCGAGTTTCACAGCTATTTGGCTGACTTTACTCGGCTTTCCCCGACTGAAGCGGATAGCTACGAAGGAGAGATCACGGACGGTGAGGTCTACGTGGCATTGAAGAAGGTCGGTAGATGCAAGTCGCCCGTTCCGGATGGTTTGCCCTGTGAATTGTACTTGAGGCTGTCGCACATATTTGTCCCGATTTTGACAGCAGTGTTCAACAACTGGTTCCGGCAAGGGTCCATCCCCAACCGGCTCACCAGGGGTGGGATCTCGCTGTTGAAAAAGTGCAAGGTTGTTGGAGGGGATCTAGATGATTACAAGCCCATAATTCTGCTAAACACATAGTTAAAGACTTTGGCCAGGAGCGTTTGCAGTCAGTTGCCGAGTCTCTTTTGGGTCCTCAGCAGACTTGTTCTATGAGGGGCCGAACAATTCAGAGCAACCTGCATCTGATCCGCACGATCATAGAGGGTGTAAAAGACGATGATCAGGCCGCATTGACCAATTTAAGGCATTTGATAGCGTTGACCATCTCTATCTTGCTGCTGTCCTGCAGGCGCGCCGAATTCGCACCCGACTTCTGCCGCTGTCTAGCCTCCTGTGCCGCTCCCCCAGTGCTGTGGTACAGGTGAATGAGAAGCTGTCGGGCGCTGTCTAGGTCGGTTCGTCAGGGTTGTCCACTGTCGCCCATAATTTATGCTTTGGCATTGGAGTCTCTCTTTTGCCTTCTGAGGGACAGGGCGTGCAGTCCGGCCCTACTCGTAATCGCCGTTCCTGGAGGGACTCGAGCCAGTGATTCTGCGTACGCCGATGACGTATCTGCTTTCGCGTCGTCCTGAAGCGACATTGAGGTGGTAATGAAGGCGCTTAATCGATGCGAAATGGTGACAGGGGCTAAGATTAACCGCGTCAATCATACGACTTGCGGGTAGGTGCCTGGAAGTAGATCGATCTTCCGGGGCCATTCGGTTGAACGGAAGGTCCTGTCCGCATTCTGGGAGTGTGATGTGGGCTCGTCCTCCAGCTGAAGAAGAATTGGTCTGAAGTACGAGCAAAGGTCGACGCGGCCCGTCAGACTTGGCGTCGACGGAGGTTGTCCATGAAAGGAAAGGAAAAGGCGTGTACTACGTACGTTTTCCCGATTGTCCTTTATCAATTGTCCTTAATTCCTCTCTGTGACGACTATAGGAAGCCGCTCGAGCGCTTCCTATCCTCTGCGGGAATCGGGTCGACAGATGAGTCTGTACACAACTTCCGTGTCATGGGGGGATGGGAGTGCCACACTTGGAGAGCCACAAACGTGCCTCGAAGTTGGCTTTTCTACGCCGTGCATTGACGGGAGATTCGATTATGGCGGGGATCGGTAGGGACGCGTTCCCTTCCCTTACTACCAGTCCCCTCATTTCGCGGGTTGAGCACCATCGTAAACTCCTGGATCAATCGGATTTCCTTCGCGAGTGTCGGTCGGCATTGTTAGCTGTTCCTCGGTCCAAAAACCTTTCTAGGCATAGGAAGGTCTTCCATCGTCTTCTAGTGGAGAGGGTCGCGAAGGATTCTCTACTTGAGGAGCTCGACTTGTCGGAAGAGTAGTTTCGCTCTTACTGGTCTTAGGCGCCAGCAGTGGATTATCTCAGTAACCCTGAGTTTTCGCTTACCTGGCGAATAGCTAGGAATCGGCTGCCTCTCAAGTACAAGGTCTTCATATGGGGCTTGGTGGATTTGCCAGACTGTGAACGGCGTAACCTTGGCTTCGAAGAAACGGCTTCACACTCCTTTTACCATTGTCACCGGGTCCGCCCCTTTATGGGACCATGTCGGCGAGTTGACGGCTGGTCTAGCTCCCGAAAAGCTCCTACGCATGTGACAATGTGTCGCCCCCGTATTCCCGGGTGAAACGAATGATGTTTCTGACGCTGTTGGCCACGGCCCGGATGGTGGTTTGGACGAGTCGACATGAGGAAGATTTGCTAGGCATCCGTGTTTCACATCAGGAAATGATCCGATTCTTTGAGCATCAGCAAGATTAGATCTGATAGAAAACGCCTGCATTCGACAGTCTTCAGCGAAAGATAAGTGACTGAGGCGAGCTTGGTTCGTTTGAACGGGCTAGCCTTGATTTTCTTTTTTTGGTCAACCCACGTCACTGCGTGGTGGTTTCCTGTGGAGCCCTATCCTTGGTTAGGTTAAACAAACTTTGTGTACCTAGTTAATGTGAGTATATGTTGTTCCTGGCCTGTTCCCGGTAGAATCTTTGGTTATGATCCAAGTCGAGATTCCCAACCTCTCCATTTTGTTTTGGCCCCTTTTTATCTCGACTGGGTCAGCTTTATATTTTCCCATTCCCGTATAATATTTTATCTTTTTCCCACTCCCTTAGCGAGAGAGTCTCTTGATTTTGTCCAATGGGCAGAATACAGCGGCCTCTGAGGGTTTAGATGGCTGGACGGGCCCTACTAACATTAGTTATGTTTAGTTCACTTTGTGTTTATGTTTAGTTTGTTTTCGGCTTCATTTCCTCCCCTCTCATTTTTCATCATAGAAAAATATTATTTTATTATCATTAAATTTTTATGGCTTGGGGCGCGTTTTGTAGCCCCCCCCCCCTTGTGAGAATGCGGTATTATAGGGTATGGAGGATTGATTGGATTATGTGCAAGTTTTTGTGGTGAATGAGCAAATTGTAATGAGTGAATGGGTCGTGAATCGGATTAGCTAGGTATAAGATATTTAGTGAATATTCGCCTCAACCTCTCCCCTTTATTGGTCTTGTGCCAGAATTCATTTTTTATACAATAAATATAGTCAGCCATCAAATTTCAAGATATCCATACAAACTCCACGCTGTTCAATATACTGACTCGCAACCACTTAAAATTTCTCAACAAACTCAACGCAGCATTCAAATAACCATTGTCCGCATTGATATTCATCACCTACAATTGACTTAAAGAGTGAGCATTTTCTCTACTTCAAAATAATTGTACATTCATCAATTTAGCCTATCAGTTAAATAAAGGACGAATTGACTACGTGTACGTCTTCTATGTACGACTTCTGTCAAACTCTCTGTTTTGGCAAAGTTTCGTCCGGGGAGGTAGACAGGTTCTGTACCCGTCTAGGCGGGTTCAAACGGTATATTTTTTGGCCGAGCCTATGGGCTCGGAGAAACCCATGTTAAACCCGGCCTTGTGCCACATAAATTCCTCGTGGGCGGAACTGTTAACTCGTGAACGAGTTGACTACTGTACTTATCCGTCAGACGGACGTGCAACACTTCTGTATTCGCTCTTTTAGTTAATAATACGTTTTCCCTGAATTACTGAGTTCGAGTTTTCTTTCGGACCTCTTCCGGGTTCACAACATTATATATAAAGTATGTGCGACCTTACTTCATGTAACATGTAATAACCTGAAAAAGGATTATTTTTTTTAATCATTTAACCCTAAGCAATGCAATAATGTCATTATGACGCAAAGGGTTATTGGCTGAGATATTGCATGAAACAGTAAACCTAATCCTAAATATGAAACAAGGGATACACCTATACTCCTCTTCAAGCGTGTGTACCGGAAAATAAACGAATCTAATAATTAGAAGAATGCAAAGTAATCAATGCAATGTAATTTCCAAAGATGTTGCAGAGTAGAAATTTTGTGTCATTCGATCTGTCCCCAAAGCCTTGTGAAATCTTCCATATTAACCATCCACCCCTTTCGGAAAAAAAGGTTCCTTCTATAAAGAAAAGCCTTAACAAAGCAACATTTCCTTTTAGTAAAATTCAATCTCATATTGGTTAAAAGTGTAGCAAAGTCACAACAGAAACTTTTCCCGCCGAAGGATCCTGGAGCCGAATTTTAAACACCCAACTCTATGTAAACAAACACATGACTCAATTAAAGTCAGTCAGTCATCAAATTTCAAGAGATCCATACAAACTCCCCGCTGTTCAATTTACTGACTCGCAACCACTTTTCTCAACAAACTCAACGCAGCACTCAAGTGACCATTGTCCTCGTGAATATTCATCACCTACAATTGACTTAGTGATTGAACATTTCAAACTAGGTCAAACTAATTGTACATTCATCAATTTAGCCTATCAGTCAAAGGCAAACAAATCTTAGCAAGTTTAATTCTGACTCATAAATAACACGCGCAAACACACACACTAACAGTTGAACAATACATTTTGATACCTTATTACGCAGAAAAAAATATTTTAATTTTAATAACAAGTCAAAAGCATCAACATTTACTTATCACAATTCTGCACGAACATTCTTCACAACATTATCTCAATTACCAAACCAACAAAAAATTATGTTTATTTTTGCATGTGTATTTATTGTATATAAAAATCTCTTAATTGTTAATCTCTAATCACGTTGTTCAGTCATTTCTTTGCCATGCAATTGTTCTTATGTTCTTTGTGTAATCTGTTTGTTGTAGGATAATCCAAATTGCAAACACGCATAACTTTCACCTGATAAAAATTTACCTTCTGATACACCTTACTCAATATGCGACCCGCAACAGCATTATGCAAACGTATATATTATATTACAACTACTACTACTACTACTACTACTAATAATAATAATAATAATGACAACGATCTAGAAATTTTAAAAATATAATGTTAATATAATAATAATAATATATATATATATATATATATATATATATATATATATTAATGAAAATAATAATAATTTACCTGAGTTACACGTCTCGGAATTATTTCTAACTGTGAAGCGTGTGGCTGACATACGCGTTTCTATATCGGGCTTCGTTGTCACTTTAATGGCAGATTGTCCTCTCTAAATAATAACAACAATAAGAATAATGACTAAAATAATGCCATATATGATAAACTTAATATAAATATTGATTACAAAAAGAGGGACAGAAGAATGGAAACAGAAAGAAAAAATCGTCATCGTCGTCGTAATAATAGTAGAAGTATAGAAAAATAAAAACTAAATAAAATATTTAGGGAGGAAAAATTCTTATTATTACAAAACTAAATATTTACAACTTTGCAAGGAATCAGTGGGAAATCTTTCATAGTGTGATAAATCCGTTTTCCAACGCACGTTGAAATTCTTCAGGACCGAAGTTGTAAAAGATTGTCGCAATAAGTTACAATGTTTAATATATAAGAAATTTGGTTATTCTGCCAATTCTAATGTTGTTGGGAACGTTCTTGATTTGACATAGCAGTAAAATCTGTCACATATAACAACTGGAAAAGTTGATAGAGAATGAAAAATGAAATCATAACACCTTTTCTGAGAACAGAAACTGTAATAACAAAGAAAGTTGACTAACGTATCGACCAGCACTTGGGTGATTCGAATGACCCGAAAGACGTTAGCAAGGAGAGTGAGATTATTAAAGGTAGATAATAAAGTGGAAATATTATAACAAGGCGATGTTGAGATCAATGTTAATACGGAAGAATTAGAGTAAGTTGAAGACAGTTCCTGTTCCTTTATTCTGAGAATCGCCATCAGCACGCACATGGTAGATGTGTGAATTAATTTAAAAAGAAAATGGCAATGCAACAAACTCTGTCAAGTCTATTTTATGTTTGTACAGGCTTTCGAGATTTTGATATCCAGACTTACCGCCACATCAAAGCTAGAAAACCATTGTAGCATCCTAGATGTACCCTCTAAAAGAATATAAATAGATATAGTTTACCCTAGTTTAGAAGAGCACCTGG
This sequence comes from Acanthosepion pharaonis, assembly GCA_903632075.3. Taxonomy (NCBI): domain Eukaryota; kingdom Metazoa; phylum Mollusca; class Cephalopoda; order Sepiida; family Sepiidae; genus Acanthosepion; species Acanthosepion pharaonis. The sequence goes on from CAHIKZ030002949.1 coordinate 161,387, forward strand.
GGTATGATTGTGATTAACCGGCTTCATATCTCAGGGCATAACATAGCCTAGTTTATTGGCTCCACCAATCCATTTTCCAATTAAAAAAACAAAACAACATAGCATGATAAAAAATGCCCCAAACTTAATAAAAACAAAGTTTTATCGTAAAAATGTTTATGTTATTATGAAGAGGAAATACCAAAATATATTTTAATTATTTAAAAAAAAAAATTAAAATAATTTCTAGCATGTTAAAAATTAATGATAATAATAAAATAAAGAAGACAAAATAACGGAAAACGTAAGGATTATAATAAAAAACAGGTGCAAAAACAGAAAAGAATGAGGATAATAATAATAAAATTAGTAATAAGTACGATGGTCATAAGGATCATGATGAAATTATATATATATATATATATATATATATAATAAAATGGAAATCACAAATTACCCCATTCAGCATAGCTATTTTAGTTGTCGGCTTAAAATTTGAACATTTACATAATAAAGAAAGAACACGACGAAGATAATATATATTAAAGACATATTTTTATGTTTAACGTTGTTATTTTATAGATACAAGTATTTAAGCAAATGCTCTGTTTATGATAAACAGTATTAAATAACATTTACCGGCCTGAATGTCCGAGAAATTTTCATAGAAAATTTTCGTTCTTTGACAGGATTCGAACCTGCATCCTATACGGAACCGTCATATACGCTAGAAACGTGCCTTTACTAAAATATTTGAGCTACAAAGAACCAATCGGTAGACAAGGTCGAATTTACTGCCTATAAACTCCAACTTTCCATGAATATGGGACTACACAATACAACAGACAGAACAATAAAAACCAACCGGCCAGATATTTCATTCACAGTGCCTCCTTATTGATATAACTGCTGACTGGCGTATCGAATGTAAACAAATGACGTCATATATATTAAGAAATGGACAAGGTCCGAGTTTATTTATTTATTAAATTTTTTTTTTGTTTAATAATAATAATTGTTACGGAAAACATAAATTTTTTTTGCAAAAACAGAAAAAAATAATAAATAAATTCATAAGGATCATGGATTATTATCCATTTATTATATATATATATATATATATATTAACTGATGTTTAATTTTTTTGAAACAATTGTCTAGTGTCAATTGAATTCGCAACGCCAGAAATTTGTTTACTACATATATATATATATATATATATATATATATATATATATATATATATATATATATATGTGTGTGTGTGTGTTTTTATTTTATTTTTTGCATGAATCTTAACCCTGTGTATAATAAATTACCTGTGTATATTGCAAGCTAATGGTTGCATAAAAAAACTGATCATAAAAAATCACAATAACAAATAAATAATGAGTTCAATCCTGTTACGTTCTTTTGTGTATATATTGTATATAACTAGAATATTTATTCTGTTCGGTTACAGAATTGTGGCACGAGGCCGATGAAGGGGAGGGGTAGAGGCTGTTCCAAACTAACTGTCCTATACCGAGCTAAGCAGATTCATGACCCATTCACGCATTACAATTTACCCATTCACCAAAAGAACACGTCCATCACCACTGAATCCTCCAATCACCATAATACCACATCCTCTCCCGGTAAACCTATCAAAAAGGCGCCCCAATCCATAAAACTTTGATGATAATACATAAAATACATAAAATTCTAATAATGATACAATGAGAGGGGAAGGGAGATGAACCCATTTATCAACTGAAAATGTAAAATAATTCAAACTAAACATAACATATATTAGTAGGGACCGTCCAACACTCAAAACAGAGAGGCCGCTGTATTCTGCCCAGGGGACAAAATCAAGAGACACTCTCGCTAAGGGAGTGGAAAAAGGATAACATATTATGCGGGAATGGGAAAATATAAAGCGGACCCAGCCGAGATGAAAATGGGACCAAAACAAACTGGGGAGGTTGGGAATCTCGACTTGGACCACCACCAAAGAGCAGATGGCATACAGGCCAGGAACAACACATACTCACATTAACTAGGTACACTTAAGCTTGGGGAGGTTTCCACACGAAGCCACCCAGATGTGCAATGGGTTGACCTAGAAAAGAAAATCAAGGCTAGCCCCGGTCACAGGAACCAAGCTCGCCTCTTTTACCTACCTTTCGCTAAAGACTGTCGAATGCAATCGTTTTCTATCAGATCTAATCTTCATCTTGAGCTGGTGCTCAAAGAATTGGATCAGATGCTGATAAGAAAGACGATTTCCCCGCAAGACTTCCTCCATCCGCGTCGTCCAAATCACCATTCGAGCTGTGGCGATCAGCGACAGAAACACCATCGTTTCACCCCGGAATACGGGGGCGATACATTGTCACACGCGTACGCGAGATCAATGGACACAAGCTGTTCGGGAGCGAGACGAGCCGTCAGCTCGCCTACATGGTCTCATAATGGGAAGACCAGGGGCCAATGATAAAAAGGCGTGCGAAGCCGTTTCCTCTAAACCAAGGCCGCACCGTTCACAGTCTGGCAATTCCGCCAAACCCCATATGAAAGGCTTGTCATTGAGAGGCAGCCGATTCCGAGCCAATCGCCAGGTAAGCGAAAACTCAGGGTTACTGAGGTAATCCGCCGCTGGCGCACAAGACCAATAGGAGCGAAACTCCTCCTTCGACAAGCCGACCGTATCACGTAGCGAATCCTTCGCGCGACTCTCCACTATACCACGATAGAAGACCTTCCTAGGCCGTGAAAGGTCACTGGACCGAGGAATGGCCTTCAAGGCCAACCGACACTCGCAGAGGAAAACCGACTCACCCCGGTGTTTACAACGGCGCTCAACGAGCGAGATGAGGAGGATTGATAGTAAGGCTAGGAAAGGCGTCCCTAACAATCCCCTCCAGAATCGGATCTCCTCTAGTCAATGCGCGGCGTAGGAAAGCCAACCTAGAGGCACGAATGTGACTCCAAAGATGCGGCATTCACAGCCCCCCATGACACGGACGTTTGGTGTAGACTCGTCTGTCAACCCTGTTTACGCGTCCCCTCCATAAAATGAAGAATAGCGATCGCTCGAGCGCCTTCCTACGGTCTTTACAGAGAGGAAGTACGGACAATCGATAAAGAATCAGGGGAAAATGTATGTAACACACACCTCCGCCCTGCCCTTCACGGACAACCGCCGTCGATTCCAAGTCTGACCGGCAGAATCGACCTTTGCACGTACTTCAGACCAATTTTTCTCCAGCTGGAGGTCGGGCCCGAACCACACTCCAAGAATGCGGACAGGACCGTCCGTCCAACCGAAGCGGCCCGGAAGAGCGACACCCTTCCAGGCACCTAACCGCAAGCCGGACGACTTGTCGCGGTTTATCTTGGCCCTTGTCACTTTCTCGTACCGATCAAGCGCCTTCTGTACCGCCTCAATGTCGCTGCGGGACGACACGAAGGCAGACACGTCATCGGCGTACGCGGAAACCCTGGCTCAAGACCCTCCAGGCACGGCAATACCACGTAGGGCCGGACTGCCGGTCTCGTCCTTTAGCCGGCGAAGGATAGGCTCCAACGCCAAAGCATAAAGGAGAGGCGACAGCGGACAACCCTGACGAACCGACCTAGACAGCACGAACGCGTCCGACAACCTTCCGTTCACCTGTACCACAGCACTGGGGGAGCGATACAGGAGGCTAATCAAGCGGCAGTGGTTGGGTGCGAATCCAGCGGCCTGCAGGACAGTAGCAAAGTAGCGATGGTCAACCCTATCAAATGCCTTGGACTGATCCAAATTGATCAGCGCGGCTTCTTCGTCGTCTTTTACACCCTCTATGATCGTGCGGATCAGATGCAGGTTGCTCTGAATTGTTCGGCCCCTCACAGGACAAGTCTGCTCAGGGCCCAACAGAGACTCGGCAACTGACTGCAAACGTTCCTGCAGGATCTTGGCCATAATTTCTAACTCTGTGTTTAGCAGAGTTATGGGCCTGTAATCATCTAGCTTCCCCCCACAACCTTTGCCCTTTTTCAACAGAGTGATCACAAACCTGGTGATCCGATTGGGGACGGATCCCGACCGAAACCAGTTGTTGAACACTACTGTCAAAATCGGAACAAAGATGTGCGACAGCCTCAAGTACAATTCATAGGGAAAACCATCCAGACCGGGCGACTTGCCTATGCCGACCTTCTTCAAAACCACGTAGACTTCGCCCTCCGTGATCTCTCTCTCGCAGCTAACCGATTCAGTCGGCGAAAGCCGAGGAAAGTCAGCCAAATAGCTGCTAAACTCCTCTTCACGGAGACCAGGCTCCTTGGTAAACCGGCTCTCGAAATGGCGCCGAAACGCCTCGCACATGTCATCAGTGGCCCGAAGAGTATGCCCCTCCGGGGACTCGATTTCACGAATGTAACGATCGCCACATCGACGGACCTCTTCCCTGCGCAGATCTGCGCCCAAGTTCACGGCTTCAGAAGACATCTTACTTAACTTATGTCTAACTACCTGGCCCATGTACCGCTCGCTATTCAAACGATCCAGGGCCGCCCTAGCTAAGGCTATTTCTAGGGGATCCCCCCCAGCCACCGCCCGGGTGTAACTAGCTTTAAGTGTCTTCACCTTTTCAGCTCTATCTAGAGCGAGCCGTTTGCTGAAATCAGTGGTGAAAGACCTAATCCTAGACTTAAGACGTTCCCACCACTTATTCCCAATAACTGCCCCCACTAACTCCCGCTGCACCAATATAGTTAGCTGTTCCTGGTAGTCCCTCCTGTCCAGTAAGGACAGATTGAACTTCCAGTACCCAGCCATTCTAGGCCTATGATCTAACGCTACCCGGGCACAAACAAGTTTGTGGTCCGCGTAGCCTACCCAGTGGAACGTAGGGCAATCTAGCAAATCTATGTCGGCTCTTCTAACTTACATTCTATCAAGGTAGCTAACCACCTTGTCAGAAGGCCAACTAAGAGCCCACGTCCACATTCTCCCCCCGGGATGATCGACCCGGTATCTATCGACGAGACCATAATCGTCGATCAGATCGACCAGGCTGCGATCGCCCCTCTTCCGCTAACACCCCGCCCCCTGTCTAACTTGGAGTCCAGGATGGCATTCAAGTCCCCCATTAAAACTAGGCGCGTTGAATCCACCAGGAATGGCCCAACTGCCGAAAAAACGAGACCCGCTCCACCTGGTCATTGGGCGCATAAACCGCAACGACTCGGAACGAACCGCTTTTCACGGCAATATCGGCCACGATCAACCGGCCCTCGGCATCGGTATGCACAAGGTCCACCTTCGCATCAAGAGTACGCCTGACAAGCAAAGAAACTACTCTGGCAAACCGGTCCCCATATGCTGAATAGACAACAATGTTCTTCTCCAGCACACACGTATCAGCACTGCAAACAAAGTGGGTCTCCTCAATCGCGGTAACATCCACATCAAGGGACAGAAGGTCCCGGAGGAGGCGGGCAGCCTTACCCCGATCCCTTAAGACCCTCACATTCAAAGTAGCTCTCTTGGCTTCCATCTTCTAGGCCTGCAAAGAAAAAGAATAAACGCAACAACCTTATTCACATACGGGACGGAAATCTGCGGGTGAAAGGACCCCGACAGATTGTCCCAGGCTTCCGGTCCCCAACTCCGCCGTCATACAATCATCTGGAACAAGTCCACCGACGTCCATAGGGAACGTTAATTTAGCTGCCCTATATACAGAGAGATTGAGTAATACAGGGACCCTCCCTGCACAGAAATGCGAAAGTTTTTTAAGGTCTTGCGAGCCAGTTACGAAGATCCTAATCTCCGGGAATACTTCCTTGCATTTCTGAAGAAAAGGCCAAATTTTTAACTCCCCCCTAGCATCCCTAATACAGGTAACAATACCAGGGGCTTTAGGGAAATTCCTGGGGTCTTTAAATAGTGGACCTGGCCGGGCTTTCTTATGCGCCGACAAGTCCTTTTCCATCTCTCTCCTGTCCACCTTGCAGATAGAATCGGGGCCAGGAAAATATTTTTTCTTTTTATTTTTTTTCCTTTCTTTATCTGGGGAGGGCGTGATAGATGTGTGAGGTAGGGGAAGGGGGCTGGAAATAGAAGCAAATGCGGAGATGGGCGGAGCGGGAATTGAAGCACGGGAAGGGGAGGAAGGAAGACTATTTGTTATAAGCACTGCAGGTTTGGGGACCCAGGGACGGATCGTTGCCTGAATCTATCCAAGTCCTCATCCTTTCTACTAATGTGCCGTTGTATTGGTTCAGTGTCTTCTTCCTCCTCCCTATTCCTCTTTAATGAAAAGACTCGAGGAGGAGGCATTTGCTCCACCTGCATTTCATTGTCCGATTCTGGTTGGCTCTTCTCTTGTTTCTTTTGTCCTTGCTGCTGTTGCTGCTTGGGGGCTTGTTTTTCCTTTTGCGGCCTCTTCTGCTTTGTTGGTAGTTTCCCAGGACTTTTCTGCACCTGTCCCTCCTTGGGCTGCCCCTGGGGTTGCCGTTGCTTTTTGGGGGCCGACACATTTGTTTTGAAGGCGACGGTGCACTTTCCTTCCTACGCCCTTTCACCGTCTTCCACTCGCTGTCCGGAGCCTTCTCCTTCGCCACTTCCGGAACTGCCGTTTTGGCTGCTGCAGTTGTTGCAGGGGGGGCGCTGGAGGCTGAGGGTTCTTGGTGGGACACACCTTTGCCATGTGTCCCAAAGTTCCGCATGACCAACAGTATGGTTTGCGTCCCTCTACGACCACCAACATGCCTCTTTTTCTACATGTCAGTACGTTTGGTACGTCCCTAAAAGACTCTTTATTCATTGTAACTTGTAGACTATGTCCCCAGTTGCAATGCCCGCCTTGCTTTTGATTGTGTCCACCTCTTCTACTAGTCCATATTTAGAGAAGAAAGCTCCCAACCTATCTTCGTTGATATCGACGGGAACTCCGTGGACGGTTATCTTCATCCGCCTAGTGCCCATGTATTTGGTTTGGAGCCTCAACTTTGGAGTAGTTAGAGTGCTCCCTGCCACTCCTTTTGCTTCCTCCTCGCTCCCGAGAAGCATCTCCCACATTGCATGGGATTTCCGTACTAATACTTTTGGAGTAATCTTCAACTTCCTCAAAGCATCCTCAATTGTCTCCCTACTGACCCCAACCAGCTTGCGACTCTTTATGTCAAAGGTCAGCAGGTAGATGACTTTCACATCAATTGCCTCCAGGGCCTCCAGGATTGTAAGGAAATCATTTCCCTGGAGAAATTTGTCTAAATTCGGCCTCAGCTCTTCATAATAGGCTGCATCTTTTTTGGTCCGGTTTCCCGTCAAGACCGTATTCGGTGACTTCTCTGGTGTTGACACCGATGACTCATTGTCTTTGAAATTGTCCACCATGGTGAAATTTTCTTCCACCATGGCTTAAAATTGTAACTGTGTCTTGATTGGTTTGTTTTTTGCCACGAGAAACAAAGAAAAATTAAAACAAAAGGGGTAAAAAGAAAGCAAATACATAATATGTAAACTAAAAGTTAATACGTAAAAAATTACAATAAAAATAAAACTGAAACAAAAAAGAGCACAACAAAGGATTAAAAATGAAACAAAATCAAATCAAAAACAAATGTACAAGGCAAAGAAAAACTTAAACAAAAACTGAAACTTTCAACAAAATAACGAAAATAACTTATTCAAAAGTCTTTTAGCAAGGGTGATGTAGCACAAAAGAATACACTAGAATACTCCACACTACAAGAGAGGGGGTATATAGTATATAACTAGGGTATTTATTCTGGATGAATACAGAATTGTGTCACAAGGCCGAAAAGGGAAGGGGTATAGGCTGGTCTACACTAACTATCTTATACCTAATCTGATTCACGACCCATTCATACATTACAATTTACTCATTCACCACAAGAACTTATCCATCACCAATCAATCCTTCATGCACCATAATACCGGATTCTCACAAGGGGGGCCTATCAAAACGCGCCCCAAACCATAAAGATTTGATGATACATAAAAACTATACATAACATTCTAAGAATGGGAGGGAGATGAACCCAATAATAACTAAAAATCAACACAAAAAGCAAACTAAACATAACATATGTTAGTAGAAACCGTCCAACACTCAAAACAGAGTGGCCGCTGTATTCTGCCCTGAGAAAAAAATCAAGAAGCACTCTCACTAAGGGAGTGGGAAAAGAGGATAAAATATTATGCCGGAATGGGTAATATAAAGCTGACCCAGTCGAGATAAAAAGGAGGCCAAAAAAAACTGGGGAGGTTAGGAATCTCGACTTGGACCATAACCAAAGAGCAGCCAGGATACAGGCCAGGAACAACACTCACATTAACTAGGTACACTTAAGCTTGTCTAACCTAACCAAAGGGAGGGTTCCATAGGAAGCCACCCCGATGTGCTATAGGTTGACCTAGAAAAGAAAATCAAGGCTAGCCCCGGTCACACGAACCAAGCTCGCCTCTTTTACACACCTTTCGCTGAAGACAGTCGAATGCAATCGTTTTCTATCTGATCTAATCTTCATCTTGAGCTGATAATCAAAGAATTGGATTAGATGCTGATAAGAAAGCCGGTTGCCCCGCAAGACTTCCTCCATGCGCGACCTCCAAATCACCATTCGAGCCGTGGACATCAGCATCAGAAACACCATTCGTTTCTCCCCGGAATACGGGGGCGACACATTGTCACACGCATATGCGCGATCAATGGACACAAGCTGTTCGGGGGCCAGACGAGCCGTCAGCTCGCCGACATGGTCCCATAAAGAGCGGGCACGGAGGCAATGGTAGAAGGCGTGCGAAGCCGTTTCTTCTAAGCCAAGACCACAACGTTCACAGTCTGGCAAATCCGCCAAACCCCATATAAAAGCCTTGTCATTGAGAGGCAGCCTATTCCGAGCCAATCGCCAGGTAAGCGAAAACTCAGTCTTACTTAGGTAATCTGCCGCTGGCGCCCAAGACCAATAGGAGCGATACACCTCCTCCGACAAGCCGACCGTATCACATAGCAAAACCTTCGCGCGACCCTCCACTAAACAACGATAGAAGACCTTCCTAGACCGTGAAAGGTCACTGGACCGGGGAATGGCCTTCAAGGCCAACCGACACTCGCGGAGGAAATCCAACTCACCCCGGGGTTTACAACGGCGCTCAACCCGCGAGATAGGGGGGACTGATGGTAAGGCTAGAGAAGGCGTCCCTAACAATCCCCTCCAGAATCGGATCTCCTCTAGTCAATGTGTGGCGTAAGAAAGCGAACCTCGAGGCACGAATGTGACTCAGAAGGTGCGGCATTCACAGCCCCCCATGACACGGACGTTTGGTGCAGACTCGTCTGTCGACCCTGTTTACGCGTCCTCTTCATAAAATGGAGGGTAGCGATCGCTCGAGCGCCTTCCTACGGTTTTACAGAGAGGAAGTACGGACAATCGATAATGAATCAGGGGGAAAATGTATGTAACACACACCTCCGCCCTACCCTTCACGGACAACCGCCGTCGATTCCAAGTCTGACCGGCAGAATCGACCTTTGCACGTACTTCAGACCAATTTTTCTCCAGCTGGAGGTCGGGCCCGAACCACACTCCAAGAATGCGGACAGGACCGTCCGTCCAACCGAAGCGGCCCGGAAGAGCGACACCCTTCCAGGCACCTAACCGCAAGCCGGACGACTTGTCGCGGTTTATCTTGGCCCTTGTCACTTTCTCGTACCGATCAAGCGCCTTCTGTACCGCCTTAATGTCGCTGCGGGACGACACGAAAGCAGATACGTCATCGGCGTACGCGGAAACCCTGGTTTGAGACCCTCCAGGCACGGCAATACCACGTAGGGCCGGACTGCCGGTCTCGTCCTTTAGCCGGCGAAGGATAGGCTCCAACGCCAAAGCATAAAGGAGAGGCGACAGCGGACAACCCTGACGAACCGACCTAGACAGCACGAACGCGTCCGACAACCTTCCGTTCACCTGTACCACAGCACTGGGGGAGCGATACAGGAGGCTAATCAAGCGGCAGTAGTTATGTGCGAATCCAGCGGCCTGCAGGACAGTAGCAAAGTAGCGATGGTCAATCCTATCAAATGCCTTGGACTGATCCAAATTGATCAGCGCGGCTTCTTCGTCGTCTTTTACACCCTCTATGATCGTGCGGATCAGATGCAGGTTGCTCTGAATTGTTCGGCCCCTCACAGGACAAGTCTGCTCAGGTCCCAACAGAGACTCGGCAACTGACTGCAAACGCTCCTGCGGGATCTTGGCCATAATCTTTAACTCTGTGTTTAGCAGAGTTATGGGCCTGTAATCATCTAGCTTCCCCCTACCACCTTTGCCCTTTTTCAACAGAGTGATCACAAACCTGGTGATCCGATTGGGGACGGATCCCGACCGAAACCAGTTGTTGAACACTGCTGTCAAAATCGGAACAAAGTTGTGCGACAGCCTCAAGTACAATTCATAGGGAAAACCATCCAGACCGGGCGACTTGCCTATGCCGACCTTCTTCAAAACCACGTAGACTTCGCCCTCCGTGATCTCTCCCTCGCAGCTAACCGCTTCAGTCGGCGTAAGCCGAGGAAAGTCAGCCAAATAGCTGCTAAACTCCTCCTCACGGAGACCAGGCTCCTTGGTAAACCGGCTCTCGTAATGGCGCCGAAACGCCTCGCACATGTCATCAGTGGCCCGAAGAGTATGCCCCTCCGGGGACTCGACTTCACGAATGTAACGATCGCCACATCGACGGACCTCTTCCCTGCGCAGATCTGCGCCCAAGTTCACGGCTTCAGAAGACATCTTACTTAACTTATGTCTAACTACCTGGCCCATGTACCGCTCGCTATTCAAACGATCCAGGGCCGCCCTAGCTAAGGCTATCTCTAGGGGATCCCCCCCAGCCACCGCCCGGGTGTAACTAGCTTTAAGTGTCTTCACCTTTTCAGCTCTATCCATAGCGAGCCGTTTGCTTAAATCAGTGGTGAAAGACCTAATCCTAGACTTAAGGCGTCCCACCACTTATTCCCAATAACCGCTCCCACTAGCTCCCGCTGCACTAATCTAGTTAGCTGTTCCTGGTAGTCCCTCCTGTCCAGTAATGACAGATTGAACTTCCAGTACCCAGCCATTCTAGGCCTATGATCTAACGCTTCCGGGCACAAACAAGTTTGTGGTCCGCGTAGCCTACCCAGTGGAACGTAGGGCAATCTAGCAAATCTATGTCGGCTCTTCTAACTTACATTCTATCAAGGTAGCTAACCACCTTGTCAGAATGCCAACTAAGAGCCCACGTCCACATTCTCCCCCCGGGATGATCGACCCGGTATCTATCGACGAGACCATAATCGTCGATCAGATCGACCAGGCTGCGATCGCCCCCTCTTCCGCTAGCACCCCGCCCCCTGTCTAACTTGGAGTCCAGGATGGCATTCAAATCCCCCATTAAAACTAGGCGCGTTGAATCCACCAGGATCGGCCCCAACTGCCGAAAAAACGAGACCCGCTCCACCTGGTCATTCGGCGCATAAACTGCAACGACTCGGAACGAACCGCTTTTCACGGCAATATCGGCCACGATCAACCGGCCCCCGGCATCGGTATGCACAAGGTCCACCTTCGCATCAAGAGTACGCCTGACAAGCAAAGAAACTACTCTGGCAAACCGGTCCCCATATGCTGAATAGACAACTATGTCCTTCTCCAGCACACACGTATCAGCACTGCAAACAAAGTGGGTCTCCTCAATCGCGGCAACATCCACATCAAGGGACAGAAGGTCCCGGAGCAGGCGGGCAGCCTTACCCCGATCCCTTAAGACCCTCACATTCAAAGTAGCTCTCTTGGCTTCCATCTTCTAGGCCTGCAAAGAAAAAGAATAAACGCAACAACCTTATTCACATACGGGACGGAAATCTGCGGGTGAAAGGACCCCGACGGATTGTCCCAGGCTTCCGGTCCCCAACTCCGTCGTCATACAATCATCTGGAACAAGTCCACCGACGTCTATAGGGAGCGTTAATTTAGCTGCCCTATATAAAGAGGGATGGAGTAATACAGGGACCCTCCCTGCACAGAAATGGGAAAGTTTTTTAAGGTCTTGCGAGCCAGTTTCGAAGATCCTAATCTCCGGGAATACTTCCCTGCATTCCTGAAGAAATAGCCAAATTTTTAACTCCCCCCCAGCGTCCCTAATACAGGTAACAATACCAGGGGCTTTAGGGAAATTCCTGGGGTCTTCTACCGACTTGCCATTCACGGCAGTCAGTTTAAATAGTGGACCTGGCCGGGCTTTCTTATGCGCCGACAAGTCCTTTTCCATCTCTCTCCTGTCCACCTTGCAGATAGAATCGGGGCCAGGAAAATATTTTTTCTTTTTATTTTTTTTCCTTTCTTTATCTGGGGAGGGCGTGATAGATGTGTGAGGTAGGGAAGAAGAGCGGGGCTGGAAATAGAAGCAAATGCGGAGATGGGCGGAGCGGGAATTGAAGCACGGGAAGGGGAGGAAGGAAGACTATTTGTTATAAGCACTGCAGGTTTCGGGGACCCAGGGACGGATCGTTGCCTGAATCTATCCAAGTCCTCATCCTTTCTACTAATGTGCCGTTGTATTGGTTCAGTGTCTTCTTCCTCCTCCCTATTCCTCTTTAATGAAAAGACTCGAGGAGGAGGCATTTGCTTCACCTGCATTTCATTGTCCGATTCTGGTTGGCTCTTCTCTTGTTTCTTTTGTCCTTGCTGCTGTTGCTGCTTGGGGGCTTGTTTTTCCTTTTGCGGCCTCTTCTGCTTTGTTGGTAGTTTCCCAGGACTTTTCTGAACCTGTCCCTCCTTGGGCTGCACCTGGGGCTGCCGTTGCTTTTTGGGGGCCGACACATCTTGTTTTGAAGGCGACGGTGCACTTTCCTTCCTACGCCCTTTCACCGTTTTCCACTCGCTGTCCGGAGCCTTCTCCTTCGCCACTTCCGGAACTGCCGTTTTGGCTGCTGCAGTTGTTGCAGGGGGGGCGCTGGAGGCTGAGGGTTCTTGGTGGGACACACCTTTGCCATGTGTCCCAAAGTTCCGCATGACCAACAGTATGGTTTGCGTCTCTCTACGACCACCAACATGCCTCTTTTTCTACATGTCAGTACGTTTGGTACGTCCCTAAAAGACTCTTTATTCATTGTAACTTGTAGACTATGTCCCCAGTTGCAATGCCCGCCTTGCTTTTGATTGTGTCCACCTCTTCTACTAGTCCATATTTAGAGAAGAAAGCTCCCAACCTATCTTCGTTGATATCGACGGGAACTCCGTGGACGGTTATCTTCATCCGCCTAGTGCCC
>CAHIKZ030002950.1:0-127500 GCA_903632075.3 Acanthosepion pharaonis
AAATAACGCATATATAAAATTCCGTAGTTTTTTTTTTCATTTGAAAAAAAAAAAAACAAACAAAATAATTACGGGATTTTATACAAAAGTTATAAAATAGCTCCATAATAATTGTCAACGGGTCTTTGAACTGAAATTCCAAATAACGCATATATAAAATTCCGTAGTTTTTTTTTCATTTGAAAAAACAAAAAAAAAACAAAATAATTACGGGATTTTATACAAAAAGTTATCAAATAGCTCCATAATAATTGTCAACGGGTCTTTGAACTGAAATTCCAAATAACGCATATATAAAATTAAAATTTCAAACGTACGGGATTTTTTTTTTCAAATTTCCATAAAAAACGGGTCAAAAACAAACAAAAACGCATATATAAATTCCGTAGTTTTTTTTTGAAAAAACAAAACAAACAAAATAAACGGGATTTTATACAAAAATCAGCTCCATAATAAGTGTCAACGGGTCTTTGGAAATGTTGAATATACCCGGTGTAACAGGAAAACTATCCAAATCGTGTAACAGCATAATTGTCCACCCCGCAAATTGTTTAATATCTAAAAAAACCCTGAAATAATTGAGTTTCTTTTCCCTACGTTTTTGGATAAGTTTTTTCAACCATCTTGACAAAATATATCATAAGAATTACTGAAAATCCGTTTGAGTTATTCAGCTAGAAATGGAACAGGTTAAAATCGTTTTGTGTCAGCACCACTGCCTCTCCAACTGAGCAATGGTGAAAGGAAAAAGATCATTCAGGTCTTCGGCAATGGTACAAATATTCATACTCTGGCTTTCATCCATTCAAGAACCATCAAGAGAACGGTGGATAAGTTTAAAAAAATGGAACAGTACAGGGAAAACTGGATCAGGAGGTCACAACAGGAAGAGGGATCATCATCTCAACTTAGAGCTAAAGAGATCAATTAGAAAAAGATCCAACTCAATCCATAAGACGTTTGGTACGTGAGAGAGGAGTTTCCGCTATGACAGTACAAAAGAGCAGCGAAAAAAAAACTTGAAAATGAAATCGTACGTGAAACGTGTGAGGCATCGTGTTGTTCAGGAGAGAAAGTTAGAAGGTTAGAGGGCGAAGATCATTTTGAATAAGTTGGGAAATGATCCTGGAATTAATATATATATATATATATATATATATATATATATATGAACTTTATTTCAATCCTTCAGGTGCTTCCGATCCTTAGCTATGAATAATTAATGATGAACATATTATTTTCGTTTATGATCGATTCTTTTGTTAAGTTTAGAGAGTAATTATATGTTCTTATTACTCAAAGTAGATTCCAATAGTGTTCTAAAAACCTCGGAATTCCTGTAATATATATTCAATCATTTCTAAGATAGTACTGTTCAAACCTCAATCTGTGGGGTTCAGCGTACCCGGATTAAAGGAGAATTTAATACGGGATACCCTGCCCACAAAATACAACGCAAATTTCAAGAAGAAACAACACGATAAGGAACGTTTATAGAAAATAGAACATTGTATATTTATTATCTTGTGAATAGGGTAAAAAGATTAATGTTTTAGTTCGTTTAAGCAAAATGTGATTTTGATGAAAATGTCTGTGTTCGTTGTCTTTTAACAGAGTAGCAGAGTAATATATATTTGTATAGTTGCAAATGAAAAAGGGGCGAGCAATTTAAGTAGAAAAAGAGAGTGTGAATGAGGAATAAAGATAAAAGGAAAATGTACTTATGAATTGTTTTGGAGTCAGTTTTAAATTTGTTGTTGTAGTTGTTCTTTCCTACTCCACTTTCGGCTCTTTGTGTGAGTTTGAGTCAGTGATGAAATTTACTGTCAATCTTCTGTGATCTTTTGCGCCCTTCTCTGACTGACTGACTGGCGACTGACTTGAAAACTCTGTATTTATTGTTGACTTTTTTTTTCACACTGGCTCGTTATCTTTTTTTTTTTGGTTTAGCAAATCGCCTCCTTTCATTGGTCAGAAAATTAATTTCACACCTTATTGTGAAATCTGTTTTTGGTCGTTTTGATCCAATTTTGCGGATGTGCAAATCTACTTTGTGTTTTTTTTAGTCATTTGTTGGAATATAGGATTTGTATCCTATAAATCTAACAAATGCTCAATTTTCTTTTTGCACGATTTGGTCAATTTTGCTGTTATTTGAATAAAATTTAATTGTAATTTATTTTGGAAGAAAATTGATAATCAGGAAAACACATTATTTATGGCTCAACCTAACAGGTTCACAATGATAATAGGAAATGCCGAAAATCATCGAGGAGTTCAACTGATTTTGCAGCATATACAACAAAACTTAAACTTTTGCAAAAAATATATTTTCTGCGTTAGGTTTAATATGAAGGACGTTCTGTTATGGAGAATTCTGGTTCATTTAGAACTTGTAAGTCATCAGCTAAAGAACAAAGCCCATTTACCGGACAAGGAAATAGAAAATAATACATTGTGTTTTAAGGCGTATCAAAACGTTTACCCCTGACGATGGGGCCTAGAATAAACCGAGACCTTCTTTTCAATACTGATATGTTCCACTAAACTGGGCATATAGCAAGTAAACGTCCGATATTTACTTATTCTTAAACCATGAACATGCTTATAGAATAAGAAATAAACGACCAATATTTACATATTCCCAAACCAAGTAAATTCTCAATGACGTCATCGACCACTAGCTATTTATAACCAAAGCAAATACATGATTATAGAATCAAGTATAAACGACCAATATTTACTTGAACCGAGTAAATGCTTCGAGAATCAATTATGAACGACTAATATATACCTATCACCAAACGAAATAAATTTCATGTTCAAATATAAGCGATCAATATTTAGCAATTCTCAAACCAAATAATGACTTCCAGATTAAAATATAAACGACCAATATTTAACCTTTCGCGAACCAAGACTCGAAAATTTGCCTATATATGAAACAAGTAAATATTTATGGACTCAAGTATAAAAAAATTATATTTACCACTTCCCAAACCAAAAAGATGCTTATAGACTCGAATATAAACGACGAAAAAAACTAAATAAAACCTCATAGAATGAAATATAAATAACCAATATTTACCGATAGGAAAACCAACTAAATGATTCGAGACTCATCCGAACAATATTATCTATTCCTAAACCAAGTAAATTCTTAGACTAAAATATAGGCGACCAATATTTTCCTTCCTACGAAACAAGTAACTGCTCAGGGACACAAATGTAAACGGCCAATATTTATCGATAATCCAACCATGTAAATACCCAGGAAATCAAATGGAAACACTCAATAGTTTCCTATTCCCCAAAACAAGTAAATGCTTAGAGACCCACATATGAACTATGAATATTTAATAAAAAATAAAACCAAGTAAGTGCTTAGAGACTCAAATACGAACGGACAAGTCATACCTGTCACCAAAAACAAGTAAATGCTAATAGATTCAAATGTAAACGACCAATATTTCCTTCTACTTGAAACAACTAAATGCTTACAGACTCAAATATAAAAGACGAATATTTACCTATACACAAACCACGTACATTCTTAGAAACTCAAATATAAGCGACCAATATTTGCCTCGAGTAAGAAGGTTTTTATAGATTCAAAAATAAAAAACACATACACACACACACACACACATATATATATATATATATATATATATATATATATATATATATATAACCAAGCCAAGTCAATGCTTATATACCCAAATATGAACGACCAATAGAAACCTATCGACAAAATACGTACATTCCTTAAGATTCAAATATAAGCGACCAATATTTACTTATTCCCAAACCAACCAAATGCTTAGAGACTAAAATATAAAAGAGAAATATTTACCAATTCCCGGAACAACTAAATGATTAGAGATTCAAATATAAACGATGGATATTTCCCTCTATACGAAACAAGTAAATGCCTATAGACTCAACTGTAATTAGCTCTCTACCAATTCGAAGTATGTGCGTACGAACTTCAATATAAACGCTCGAAATTTACCTATTCCCAAAGGAACATCATAATTAGAGACACAAATATGATCGCCCGACATTTTCCTATTCCCAAAAAAGGTAAATGATTATTTACTCAGATATAGAAAGAAGAAACAGACTGATTTCGACATGAAATATCCCCTCAGTGTGTGAAACATCGTAAAATCAATCAATCCAAGCGAAACCTGTTGAAACTTTTCTTTTTGTCGACTGAGAAAACCTATGGAATTGAAATGGGAAATATTGTCAACACGGGATTATCATTTGTTTTAATCAATGTAGCATTCATTATTAGAAATTTCTGGGTGTCTGCCAGCGTTGCTGTCATTCTATGAGTGCTACTGATATTGTAATTTAGTAACTGTTGCATGGCTGGTTTATCGGCTGTTTAAGATCATGGTTTACTATTTATTAAATTGCGACATCCTATTTTGAGATCACTTATTGGAATATTCAGGTCATCGGTGACTAAACCGGTTCCACCGGCAGTCTTTTGTGGTGATAAGGTACACACAGCGGAATTCAAAGAAAAAAAAAGCCGGTGAATCTTCTTGCTGACTATTTCTATTTGAGTCTCCAATCATTTCGGTGTTTCCGGAATAAGTCGTTTATATTTGAGTCTATAAAAATATGTATTGTGAGCTCTTACTTTGGCTATGCACAGGCTGACCTATCATAAAGTGTAACCAAGTCAATGATAACTAGCAATGTTATTGATAAAAAATTAAATTCTCTGGAAATGTTTCAGACAAGCTTCTGGATGCTACTGTTTATATAAATGCAACTCATGCATTAGCTAGGCAGAAAAGCCATTTTCGATCGTCATTCGATTAGAAGTGTCAACATAGTGACGCCCGATTGGCATACTCGATTATAAGAGTTAGGCACACACACACACACACACACACACACACACACACCTCTCTCTCTCTCTCTCTATATATATATATATATATATATATATATATATATATATATATATATATATATGAATTAAGTTATGAAGAACTTGGTAATCCGTATGGGTAATCCCAAGGAGGATGAAATCCTGAGAGCTCAATGTAAATCCAGAGCTAATATTTAAAAGAAAAACAGACAACTTTAAGGTACCATTATAATAATTTATTCCACCAGAGCCCTTTTAAAGAACGCCGGATCATCAGATACCACTTCCAAAAATGAAATGAAACGTCAAATTATAATAATGGTACCTTAAAGTGGTCTGTTTTTCTTTAAAATATATATATATATATATACACCCACGGTGGAGTAATGGATCGTGGCTCGGACTGAGGAATGGGAGAGATGAGTTTCAATTCCAGTCAAATTCATTACTTTCACTTACGTGCTAATACACTTGGGAAATGTATAAATCCATTTCTCCCCTCCCCACCACCACCAAGCTATGATTAAATAGCAGGGCAGACTAGATTCTATAGCCTTGGCTGGTAACCGCTCTAGGTGAAGGAAAACTCTGAATTCAAAACCTGCGGAGACTCGTTTTGGTGGCCTTGTGGCACACTTTGCATCAGTTCTCTTTTGCTCTTCCCAAAAAGTGTGGTTGGTTCTGCAAGCCTTTACCATTATAATCAAATAATACGTGTAGGTAATCTGTCTATTGTTTCAAAGAACTGAGCTGATTAACCCTCATATGTCGATAACGAGAGGAGACTAATACCCAATATATATATATATATATATATATATATATATATATATATATATATATTGGGTATTAAGGCAACAATCCTTCATTTATACATTTTTCATTAAAGACGACAGCCAAGCTACTGCGATTAAGCATTTTTTTGTGTGTGTTCGGACAAGTGTTTTCTGAATACAAAAGTGTGTAGAAATTGTCCAAATGTTCTGTAATTCCGAGCGCTTTCGGCTATACTTTTAGTCATTATCAAGAATTATTTTTTTTTGCTTTTTTAACTGGTGTGTGGGTTATGTGTATGTTTCTAGAGTTATAGGAATGTTTTATTTTCCGAACACAGTCAGCACATTGTGGCCGTGTTCCTACTTAATATTATTGAGTGTTGGATTTTTCTTTTTTTATTGCTAAGGCTTCCATTATTTTTTAATCTTGGCGTCTGGATAGTCATGTTGTAGTGTGACCGATATAATTATTTATGAATTCGGTTTGATCAGGAACACAGTTCCTTTAGGAGCATTTGAACTCATGAATAATTTTCATTGGTTGTAATTTTTATTTTGCCGATGTGTTGTTATTTTTTAGTGTTTGTTGTTTTATATTTTTTGTAGTAGATAATTAATTTGATTTTTTTTGTTCAGGTCAGTTGGGTAGTGTATTTCTTTATGATATTTCTTAGTGAAGATTCATCTTGTTTGGAGTTGACGTACATTTGGTTTTTGTAGACAATATTTATGTTATTTTTGACTGGGTGTTCATTATTATTGTTATTTACTTTGGAAAAGAAATAATCTAATTTGGTGGTCGATAAGGTGGTTAAATAAGCTCAACAACATGTCACATTTACATAAACAGCTCCATTAGAACCCATTTAAATACAAACACAAACTTATCTGACTCCATCCGAAATATACTAGTAGAAAATACAGACATAATAACGTCATCCACGACAGACAAGGTCTGTGATTAAGCTTTTATTTAATTTTTTATTGTTTTTGAATAATTTTTTTTCTTTTCTAAACAGTGTGTCGAATATATTTTGAGAGAAGCGGTGAACACTAATTAAGGTCCGGTTAACTCGCATCTTTTCTCTCAAAATTTCTGATATGACTGTGACGATAGTTTACTCACTATAGGTCATTCATTATTTTCATTGATAGAAACAATAGTTTAGCTGTAAAATGATATATCTCTTGTTAGCCGAGAATCGGTGTTCTCATTGGCAGTATCACCATTGACTATTTGTCATGAAAAATGTCTCATTTACGATAAAATTAAAAAAAAAAACGACGTATAACCTATAAATTTCCCGCGTCAGTCCTTTTAAAACATGAAATTCCTCGCCTTCTGATATACCATGTCAGACGATAACATTCATGGATATCTCTTGTCAGCCCTTTTTTTGAGTCGTTTCATATCAGGTAATGCTTTTAAAATCATATCAGGTAATATCAAGTAAAATCATATCAGGTAATACTTTAAAAATAAGTTATAGAATTGAAAGAAGAAAAAAAAGTCGTGAGATTATTGGAAATCCAGTTCTAAAAGTAATCTATTCTGTTTTTACTATTGCATAAAAAAAAAACATTGCGTCAAGTAAATAGTTACATCAACGATTAGATGGACTGCGAAAAACGCCGAAGAGATACAATTACATCATATCGATCGTTACCCTTGTTCAAATAGGGTCAGCAGAATCTATGGGAAATGCAAACATGAATTATTCAATAACAGCCAGACAGCATTTGTACGAGGCTTTAGTCGCTCGTGTTTCGTTAAAGCGCCTGCACAAAGTACAGCGAAATATCAAAAGTTATACGACACTTTCCCGAAAGTTATTCAGTCATTTACGACTAACGAAAACAGATTCAAACAGGGCAATAAAGCGTTAATTGTTTTCGAAATTACCAACAGGACGTCTTGCACTAATTAATGTGTTCCTGTTTCCAGCTCTAACCTGACCAGGGATCGTAGCACCTGTTGGAATCACAGCTATGGGTAAATAATTTATCCCACAAAAAAAAAAAAAAAAAAAAAAAACTGGGATCAAGACACTATAAAAGCATGACAATACATTTTTATATTAAAATTCCAGCAATACATTTTATAAAAAAAAATTACCACCAATACATTTGTAAAGCAAAATTACCACCAATAGATTTTTTAAAGCAAAATGACCAGCAAAACATTTTAAAGCAAAATGATTGATCAGCAATACATTTTATAGTAGAATTACCAGCAAAACATTTTATAGCAAAATGGGTAACAATACTTTCTATCTGTAGTTGACAGCATACAATTGCGTTCAAAATATATCTAGTTGAAGACATAAAAATTGTGCTTAATGTATTTAGATTGTGGTATATTCTTATGTTTTCTTGTACACGTCAGTGGTCCCCATAATTTTGTAGGGTATTCACTAACACCATAGGAGTAGTGATAGTAGAATTCTAGGCTTGTTTTTACGAAGATAAAAACAGGAAAAACAAATGTGCACAATACAGAGAAAGCATGAATAGTTGTATGGTCATTTCACACAATTTTATTTATGTATTTGGGTGTATTGGTGTGTATGTGTGTTTCACGTTACAATTGTGATAATGTTCATGCTATAAAAGGGAGTAAGTTACTCCGTAATATCACGGCAGGAAGTTACACACTTGTAATCCCGACAGTTCTTGGGCAAAGAAAGAGAATCTCACGTTTTTTGGCGGAATGTACATATTTCCGCCAGGAACACTTATTTGTTGCATGCTGGGAGTAATTTTATTTTATTTATTTTTTTTTATTTAATTCATGTTAAACAAGGTTTAAATATTATCATCTTTGTTTTATTTATCATTTTCATTATTATTATTTTATTTATTTGCAACAATAATAATATCCCTACAAGATTTCATCAATAAATGACCGATACAGACGTTGATATGTTGCTAAACAAAATCAAACAGCCAATCAATCACGGCGTTCCTTTCAAATTTTTCGAAACGGTCTGCAAATTCCTATTAAGAATAACCATCGGCTGATTTGAGTTCAATTAAAATGGGAGG
The DNA here is from genome assembly GCA_903632075.3 of Acanthosepion pharaonis. Classification (NCBI taxonomy): domain Eukaryota; kingdom Metazoa; phylum Mollusca; class Cephalopoda; order Sepiida; family Sepiidae; genus Acanthosepion; species Acanthosepion pharaonis. Next base: position 8,716 of record CAHIKZ030002950.1, read on the forward strand.
GTTATCAATTGATGCTTTATTGCAGATCAACCGATATAATAAATTAATTACTTTTTTTTCTCCAAAGACACGTGATCTTCTCGCAACCCTATTTCATAAAACATCGCTTCTCTCCGACGAGAACCTTCTTCTTACTGAGACTTTGACTTAGCTATGAAGGCCCAAACTGGGAAATTATTGAATGTAGCTCGTCAGAGCATTTTTTCGTCAGAGCATTTACGGTCGCATCACGTTAAAACATCGCTTCCCGGACGATCATCAAAATTAAAGCAACGTCGAGCCTGGTCAGTACCTAGATGAGTGACCATTAGGAAATACCCAGTGCTGTAAGCTTACTTGTTTGGGAGGTGTAATGGATAATGGCTCGAAATTTTTAATCAGAGAGCCGAGTTGCAATTACGGTTGGATTCATTATATTCACTTGCGCAAAAATATCTTTGAGAAAGATGTGAATCCACCTAATCCCCTCCTAGCTATGGATTAATTAATACAACTTGTAATCTAAATCATTAACTCTCCTCCCCGTAAAAAAAAAGATTCTTAAAATCTAAAAATATTTTCTGGCTTTAAATAACCTGGAAGGGTTGATAATCCGTAAAAAAAACGGATCATTCAATCACTTGCTATGGAAACAGCGATAGAGTAGCGAGAGTCTTGCGACCTTTTCGTTTGTGAGAAAATAATTCATCACCTACAAGTCCGAGGGGAACGCTTTTGCACTCTATCAAGGCAGATATGATAGTGGTACTTCATTTTTCTTCTGATCTTGGACCTTGTAAATATTGAGCATAGCAGGAGGTGTCAGGTACTTGCTGTAGTCGTACAAGATGGCAAACAGCAACGAAATTCAAATCGAGAAAAAACGGATTAAGGAAATTACGTCTGTTTTCTTTCAGTTACCTGTTTAAATGCCTCTTGTTTTAAAGCTTTTTGAATCGGTTTCGTGTTTACCTTATATAAATGAAAACCCTATGAAGAAAGAAAAGACTAATATAAGGTAAATAACTTACGAGTTAGCGTTATTTTCACAGGTGTCTAGAGTTATTAACAAAGAAAATTCGTTAATGTGCCATGTCCTTTACAGAGAGAGTGATCATTACTATCAACTACTTTTGTCTCTAGTTATGCCTCAAAATTACTTCTAGCAATTTATCATCCCCGTTTGTCCTCGTCTTGCTCTCCGCACTCGTTTTCTTCCCTTTGAGTGCTAAATTCTCGAAGCCTTCTTTCTTTATTAGAAGTTCCAGAATTGTCGGTTGTCTTTTTTATTGCTAATATCATTTTTCTTGTTCCTGTTTTGCTTAAAACTTCATTGCTCCCATATTCTCTTTTCAGATTTCTATGGAACTACAGCACCTGAAATTGCATCTTTATCTCTCAGGAAATTGTCTTGCCTTCATTAACATACAAGAAATTAGGCATGACACAGTAGATTAATACTCTTTATTTTGTTTCTTACATCAGTTTCCTGTATCTCAACAATCTGCATCGTTTTCGAAAGACATCGCTCGCTATTGATATACGCCTTCAAATTGCGATAACATATTTTCTACACTATGCACTTACTTTAATTTCTACACCTGCGTGATTTTGACGTTCCATAGCGTACCAAACACATTTGGGCTGATTCTTTCGTTGCTTCAAATAACTTTCTATTCTTTACCATTTCTCTATGCCATTGTTCTGCCTTATCTGTTCACTCATGCTTGTTTTGTAGGTTACTTACCTTACTCTTTCGTTTTTCTTTCCTTCATTTTGTATCGTGTGCGTTACATAGTCCAGAATCTTATTTACTCAGTATGTGTTTCGGAAATTATAGCTGTATCTTTCGGATTGTACGTATACGTTTCCTCATATTTTCTTTAAAACATCATCATTGTTTAAATTGTTCTGTCAATTATATTCCTGTTATTATTTGGTAGAACCGCATCTTTAAAGTTTTAAGACTTTTCTTCATTTGGGAAGTGATAGAATTCCTTAATTTTCCGCAGTATCGAGAATATATGACGCGTTTGGCAGAATAAGAGCGTATTCAACAAAAAAATCGAAAATTGCTTTATTTCACTGCAAATTATTCATTATATCATATCCAAGGATTTTACAAAAAAAAAAAAAAAAAAAAACAGCCGATTACACAATATTTCAAACTTAGTTTAGGTTTATAGTTCGTAACAATGAAATGAGAGTCAGTAACATAAACCGTACATTTGTCTGCGGAATATCATTACATTATTAATACATAATTATAGTGAAATCATTATTTTTTTTGTCAAAAGTATTTTGTTTTTTGGTCGTATATTATTTTAAAATATTCCTTTTTACAGGCTTTATTTTTGAAATGGAATAAGATCATTCTAAATTTCAGAATTTCACTATTGCCTATCAAAATTACTGGAAGAAAGCAATTATAAACAGCAATGGAAAAAGAGGTAACAAAGTGAAAACTAAATAGCTTCAATTATAGAAAACTTAGTATTGCAGCCAAAAGTATTGCTAAATGCTGCCAATGATACAAGAGAAAATAAAAAATACGTGACAACAAATTCAATATAGCATCAACATTTATATTATTTTTATTTATTTGTTATGTAACTAAATACGTAATTGTCAACAATTTTCTGTAATAAATTCTTAATAAATATTATTATTGCTATTATTTTATTTAAGTTTAAAGTAGTTTAGCGAACCATGAAAAGAAATGTTGTTCAAAAGTGCCTAAAACCTTTAAGTGTGAATTGTAGCAAAATTATCAAATATTGAATACGACCCTCCTCCTCCGAACGCATCATATTTATTTTTTGCCTTTTAGAAATTAATATGATCTGAAATGGGTATAGGTAGGCTGGTCTGCAATGATATTCTGGCTAATCGCAATCACTGGATGTGCAAGTGGTGTAATTAGATTGATTGATTGGTTTTTCACGGTCTTTCAACCTTTTTGATTATTTAACTAAATAGGTATCAGTCGTATCAGACGACGGAAAATTTTATTCAGAAACCCGAAGAGCAGTCGTGTATGATGCCTTCCAGAAACTAAGCAAGGTATTAAGCGATAGGAAAATGCCCTCAGAAACAAAAGAACAAAGTGCTGATATGCTATGTATTATCTAAATATATGGCAGTGAAAACTGGATATTCTCCGGTAAGATAAAGAATAGACTTGCCGTGATGGAACTAGTTTTAACGACGGCTGCTGGGAATACCATGAACAAAGCATGTGTGAAACGGGTAAGTTTTAAGGAAAATAGTTAATAGAAGAAAGAGACAGCAGAAATATTTTTGACCTTATAAATGATTTATAAATTCCAGTCTGTTATTAAGACTACCATTTATTGCGTACTAGATTAAAAGCTGCCCTATCGAGCGGCATTTAAGCTAGCTCCTGCAGAAGGCTGTTGATTAGGCCTTCATCACAATAGGTAGGGAGTAGTAAATGCGATAGGTAACAATAAACTACAGAAGAACTCAAAATTAATCGCTGTATTTAATAATTGCATTAATATTTAAGCTTACCTTCAACGATAATTCTCTTGTCGCCACTTAATGACAGTTCCATGTGCGTATGTCCTCACTTTCCGTACAAATATTTATTTTTATTTGATGGATGACTTTCGCGGGATTTCGCCGTTAATTTCGATCATTCCAAAATTTATTTCCAAGTTGTAAAATTGTTATCGTACAAAAATTTTCGTCGCAAAAAATCACGTTAAATTCGTCGAAAACAATCGAAGTAATGATTTTTTACGATCCAAAATTTTTCTTTTTTAATTTGTTCGGCCTGATTCCAAAATGGCATGATATTTTGCGACACGTCCTTGAGGTGTAAAGTTGAAAAACAAGGACAATTTCATTTTGAAACACTGTGATTTGAGAAGAGTAATTTTTTAAAATTGAACATGAGCTTTTTTTTTTTTAAGCGTTTCACCCCAAGCAAATTAGGGAAGCCACTAGGACGCAAGGGGTTACAGAAAATTTGGAGCAAGATCAGATAAGAGTGATAGAAGAAAGGATGAGGAGAAGAGTAGTGGATAGATCAAGGCAACTGGAGATACAGAGGCCAGAGAGAGAGAGAGAGAGAGAGAGAGAGAGAGAGAGAGAGAGAGAGACCGGAAACCCCTTCCTAAACAAGAAACAAGGCGTAAGCTTTACTCATGTCCAAGAGAAGGGGGATCTTTGTGTGGACCGGGCGGTAGGAAAGCCTACCTACTCCTATTACATATAACACATACAACAACAACAAAAACAGAGGAACGATGAGAGGGGGGAGGTAATTTGCAAAGAGTCCTGGCTGACACTTGGATTTACTTTTTTTGCAACATTAAGTTAAGTTTTATTGAAAAGTTGAGAGTTGTGTCCCTTTAATTGTTTTTATCAGTAGAAGCTAAAATGGTGGAATCCGAAAACAGTCGCAGTAATAAAAAACTTGGGAATCCAAAATTTCGGGATTGCGGGTCCGGATCCGAAAGGATGTTTTTAATTTGCTCACGGAGTCGGCCTGAATCCAAAAATTATACGATATGTTGGTCTTAAGACCTCTAGGAGTAAAGTTGAAAAAAGCGTGACACAGTGACACACTGACATTTGCATTTATTATATAGATAAAAGAAAACCTCACATGTTCCAATTATCAAGATGACCATATCTACCAGATATTTAATAAACTACAAGGAACTTTTTAAAAATAACTTTACTAATTAATTTGTCGAATAAACGTACCTACTTTCCACGGTATACAGCGAATTTTACGCAATTATTTGACTTCTAATCATCGTCTCTAATGATTTGAATTTGCCATTAGAGATATTAATTCTGTCCGACTTGATCAACATTCTCGATAGGGAAGTGTTACCAGTTGCACGTACATCAAACGATGACCTACCCTTCCTCTACTCAGCATTTCGTACAGGGACAATGTTCAAGGTTAATGTTTACTCAGAATATGATTAATGAAGCCTCGTACGGAGACACGACTCCTATTCCCAGAAAGTCTCAACTCTAGATTTATGATTAAGAACGCATTTGATCAACGCTAATAGATAAACAGATATCTAATATTTCAATTTCCTTGCCACCTGCCAACGGATCGCTTAGGCCGCGACTGCACAGCGCGGTGTCATGTTTTAGCAGCGATGACCCTATTAAAGTAACCGGGCGCATGCGCCTGGACTGAATTGCTTTGGTTATGATATGGATGATTTGCGTCTGTCGTCTCAACATATCTGTAGCGATGCCGCCTTTTCGCAGATAGCCGAATGAGCGCGCGAAAGCAGCTACGCATTACACTGTTATCAAATTAAAACGTATTCTAACAAAGCTGAGTTGGTTAAAGAAGAAAAGAATTATTACTTGTTTTAATAGACACTGAAACGTATTGAGTATACGGTGCTGCAATGAATTAGCATATATTTTATGTTTAATCATCCAGCTGGCCAAGCGTAGGTTCAATTGTATACAGCAGCCGCAAAAAAGGGAAACAAAGCAATACGTGTGTAGCTTTTAGAGAAACAATCGTAAAAAGAGGTGAATTCATGAAAAAATGAAAAAATGGAAATTTATTAGGTTGGTGCAAAAATAATGACGTAATAATGTCGTTTTTTGACGTTAAAGAATACGTCAAAAACGACATTATTACGTCATTATTTTTGCACCAACCTAATAATCACTGGGATATTATCTGTGGGCAGAGGGAAACAGTTCCAAGAGGCCACATCCAGGAGGTCCAAGAAAGGATATATATATATATATATATATATATATATATATATATATATATATATATATTCCTTTCTAGGACCTATATATATATATATATATATATATATATATACACGTTTATATTAAATAATATAGACAAGACAAGTTTGTCTATTTATTTTATGTAAATTTTGTTCGTAACATCTGATAAGTTTGATAACATTATCATTAAACGAAGAAAGAAATTCACAATATTGATCCATATTTTTTTAATATAATCTAAGCTTTCGGCTTACTTAAGCCATTATCAAAGATGTAAATTACAAACATATTAAACAATATATGGACACGACAGTGATGATAGTCTGTCATTGTTTACATACATAATCTCTAAGCAACGATAAACACGCGCATATAAGACGCTAGAAGCGAAAGTCGCACCGCATCTCATGACGTCACACATGACCACACGAGAGTGAATTGGAGAATGAAGTATGGAAAGCCGTTGGTATAAACCAATGGCTTCTGTTACCAATTATAAACATTTAAGAATATTTGTAGAGATGCCATAATTGATTTTGTTTAGGTTGGGTTTAAATGTTTGATGTATAATGCTTCAAGTATTTTTAGTTTTTGTCTATTGTTTTTTCATGTCGAAGTATAGTTGTGTTTTCGACAAGTATTTTTACGGAATTGTGTATGCGGGCAGGCATGTTGTTTTAAATGCCTAAAATGTTAGAGTTTTCATTAAAATGTAGTGTCAAGCGTCGTGAAAGCGAGTTTGTGGTGTGACCAACATAAATATTATTTAATTCGTTGGAGATACACTCTCCCAAAGGGCGTTTGAATTTATAAACTATGTTGGTTTTTTGCAAATAGCTAACCGGGGAGAAGAATCATTGCGAAGTATTAAGTTGGATATACTAGATTTAGTGTAGTATATGATTAATTTAATTTTTTTGCTAGGATCTGTAGTTGATATATTAGAATTTACTAAATTTTTTAGTATATTTTCATCTTGTTTAATATAATTAGTATGCATTTGATTACGATATACGAGATTAATATATTTGAGATCAGTAGAAGCATAACTATTATGTACGTTTTGAAGTAAATTATTTCTTATTGAAACAAAGAATAGGTACACAATATTTACAGTTAGTTTGGTATATTCTTGGGAAGACTGTTCCTGCATAATGGGTTGACTAAATCGCAGTCGGGCAGAGTCTCTGGATTCAATTTCTTAATCTCTACTATCTATTATTTATTGCACATATGTACAAATGTGGCACAAGGCCGAAAAAAGGGGATTGGGGTGAAGGACGGTCATCACTAGTCTTAGATTAAACTTAGCTAGCCACAATCACTGACCCTATCATACAGAACAATATTCCTTTCACCAAAACAACACATTTATCCATACCTTTCTTACTACAAACACCAAAATGCCTCTTTGACTCCATGAAAAACCTAAATAATCCCCTTATGTACAAAATATTTGTCCGTGGGGGAGGGGCATAAAAAACAACAACTTTTAAAAATGAACCCCAATGAAATTATACAAAATGACAAAATATATTTACAAGAAACCAAATAAAATTAGTGTTAGTAATAAAAAACCCCCACAAACTCTTGAATGTGGCAGAAATATCAGTTAACTGGACGAAATCGATGGGACTTATGAAAATAAAGCCACACTCATTCATCCCAAGCACTCACACAGGCACACACTCATTTATACACAACAACAAGTACGAAAAAAACACACACACGAAACGAAAGGCGCCCCACATCTACCAGAGAACTGACATTACTGACCACCTAAAAAAAACGAGGGAGGGGATGGGGAGTTAAACTAAAAAGAAAAAAAAAAAAGGGGACAGAAATAAAAGGGGACCAATGAGCAAATACACCTTAGCTAAGTTTACCAGAATAGAAAAAACTAAAAAAAAAAAATACAAAAACCTAATCTAACCTAACTCCGGGATGGGTTGCCTATGTTCAACCCAGGAAAACAATATCCTTAATGCCTAACCGGCATCCAAATGCCACTCAAGGTCAGCCCCTTTTACTCGGCACATTCGCGCAAGAATCACCCACCTTTTGCTGAATTCCGATGAGGTGAGCCGCCGTTTTTCCGTCCTGATCTTGACTTTAAGCTGATGCTTAAAGAACAAGATCAGTTGGGAAGAAGTGAACTTCTCGCCCTCATGGAATCCCTTCTGACGCGTCGTCCAAATCACGACTCTCATAACCCCTAGTAAGCAACAGAACACATAGTGTTCAGCCTTCGTCATCTGCGGCACCACATTGCTACAAACAGCTCTGGCATCCAGGACAAAAACCTTTCCATGCAGCATGCGAACCATGAGGCCCTCAAGAAACTTGCACAACGGCACTATCACCCTGCACTGAAAGAAGGCGTGACCAATAGTCTCGACTTCCCCCGTACAGCGACGACAGTTTGGACAATTCTCCAAGCCTGCTGAACAAAGTCTCTTGCTGACCCAGAGGGCTTTACGAATCACCAGCCAGGTGAGTGATGCCTCATCGTTATTGAGACATTTCAACCCGGGCGCCCAAGGCCATATCGAGCGAGCCTCCCGCTTCGTAAGACCGAGCTCGCCAATCAGATCATCTTGTACGGACCCCCTAACTAAAACTTGATATAATGCCTTGCGAGACAACGCCTGGGCGTTGGAGAGACCATCCGAAACCCGTAAGAGGAGCTTCAGAGCGCGACGACATTCACGATAAAAAGAGCACTCGGCACGTGGTAAACGGCCGGCCTCTTGTTCGCACGAGTGCACACTTTTCAGGGATGGAAAATGTTTCTGGACGTCTTCTTTCCAAAAGGCACCCTCCTCATTCGACCCACGACACATTCGGTCTAAAAAGGTAATGCGAAGCATATATTGACGGATCTCAATGCTAGGCATCCCCAGACCGCCCTCAGAGGGATGGAGGCAACAGACCTCGCGAGATACCATAGGGGCCTTGCCTCTCCACAAGAAAGAGAACAAGGTCCTGACTAATTGCATTAGTCGGGCATACGGGAGTGGAAGCACAGAGAGTCGGTAGAGGAGGATCGGATAGATGTGTGAAACACATACTTCCGCCCTTCCCTTCAGGGAAAGTCTCCTCCGAGACCACAGATTAACCGCGATCTCGGCCTTCCCTTGTACCTCCGACCAGTTCATTTCCAACTGGAGATCAGGACCGAACCAGACGCCGAGTATCTTGATCGGCCCATCCGTCCAGAGGAAAGGTCCGGGAAGAGAAACTCCCTTCCACGCACCCAACCGCAAGCCCACAGACTTATCACGGTTGATCCTGGCCCCTGTCACCATCTCATACCCACTTATTTCTTTTGCTGACTTCGTCAATCTCGGCTCTGCTCGACACAAGAGCCGAAACGTCGTCAGCATAGGCAGAATACCTGGCCGAGGTGGTAGCGCCCGGCAGGGTAATTCCGCGCAGGACCGGATTCGCCTTTAACTTGCGAAGGAATGGTTCCAACGCAAGAACGTAAAAAGCAAGGGCGATAGCGGACAACCTTGACGAATGGAGCGAGACAATACGAAAGGCTCCGACCTTACCCCATTCACTTCCACCAGCGCACCGGGGGTCGCATACAAGAGCCGGATCCAGGAGCGAAAGTCGGCTCCGAAACCGGCCGCCGACAGGACAGCCTCCAGAAACCGATGGTCAACCCTATCGAAGGCCTTGGACTGATCTAAATTGATCAGCGCGGCTTCACTGTCGACTTGTTCTAAGATCAAGCGTACCATATGAAGGTTATCCTGAATCGTCCTGCCCTTCACAGCACAAGTCTGTTCGGGGCCAATCAGACGAGACAGGACAAGCTGCAAACGGTTGGCTAAGATCTTCGCCAAAATCTTTAAGTCAGTATTTAACATCGTCAAAGGGCGAAAGTTCCCTAACCCATCCCCACCGTTCTTGTCCTTACGCAACAACTTGATCACACCCCTGGTGAAGCGTCGAGGTAAAGACCCCTGCCTCATCCAGTGGTTGTAAATCAGCTGCAGCAAAGGAACAAAAACGGGCGACAGCCTCAAGTACACTTCGTAGGGAAGTCCATCTAGTCCCGGAGACTTATCCAGGCCAACCTGCTTCAGCGCATCCCAGATTTCCGACTCTGTTATGGGACCCTCGCACCTAGCCGCTTCAGCTGCCTCAAGGCAGGGAAAGTCAGCCAAATAGGCATCGAACTGAGCAGAGCTCAGACCGGGCTCCCTGGTGAAAAGATCCTGGAAATAAAGCCGAAAGGCCTCGCATATGCCCGCGCTTGTAGTCACGGTCCGCTTATCCGGCAATGTGACGCACGCTATATGTCGCTTAGCCGCGTTCCGATTTTCCTCTGCACGCAATTCTGCGGCCATATTCGTCGCCTCAGAAGACATTCTCTTTAGCCTAGCCCTAACTACCAGAGCTTGATCCTTCTTGATAAGCAAGGAGGCCAACTCTGCCTTAGCTAAGACTATGTCCCCACTAACACGGGATTTGACGGCCCGATCAACTTTATCTTCTAATGCCGTTTGCGCCGCTAGTCTATCTAGATTGAGTCGACGACTAAAATCGGCAGCAAACGTTCTAATTTTTGATTTTAATTTTCCCCACCAGGCGTTTCCCACAACCGCCCCCGTCAATTCCCTCTGAATCATTAGTAGCAGCTGGTCCCGGAAATCCTGTTCACCGAAAAGTGAACAGTTAAATTTCCAGTAACCAGCCAATCTAACCTTAGGTTTATCTAAGTTTACACGGACCCGGACAAGCCTATGATCCGTGTAAACTATATAATGGAAACTTGGACACTCTAAGAGCCCTACGTCGACTCTCTAACTAACACTCGGTCCAGGATAGCTCGCAAGCGAGCCACTGGCCGAGTTGCCACTAGTTGTCCAAGTCCATGCTACCTCCTGAGGGTGCTCATTCCGGTACTTATCGACAAGATCAAACCTGTCGATAAAGTCCCGAAATGCCTTCACATCAGGATTGTTAGTACCCGGTTTTTTACCTATACGATCTATATCGGGGTCAAGGACGGCATTCCAATCCCCCGCTAAGACTACCCGACGAGAAGTCGTCAAAAACGGCTCGATCTGCCGAAACAAAGCAGGCCGCTCAGCATGAACATTGGGCGCATAAACCCCAATGAGACGTAAAGCCTTATCCTTTATAGTAACATCCAGCACGCAAAGCCTGCCCGCCGGATCTGCGAAGACAAGGGAACATGCAGCCTCCAAAGACTTGCTCACTAGCCAAGAGACACCCCTCGAACGACCATCAAAACATGCTGAAAAAAGGGCGAACCCCTTAGACAGTATATCCTCACGGTCATGAGAAGAAAAAACGGGTCTCTTGCACACAACAAACATTCACCCCGAGGCGCTGAAGGTCACGAGAGAGCCTCGCCCTGCGAGACTCGGACCTCAGGCCCCGCACATTTAACGTAGCTAACCAGAGAGACATGAGAAGTCCGATTAGGGTTGCTTACCAGCATTAAACATGGCCGGGGTAAGGATACCGACCGCGTCTCCCATAGACCCATGGCCCATCTCATTCTTGATGGTGCCGTCTTGGGAGATACCGCCGATATCCCAGGGGAAGGTCAATTTAAGAGCTCTATACAGGGATGGGTGAACTAAAACGGGGACCCTCCCTGCACAGAACTGTTGTAATTTTTTTAATTTGTCGTTTTCGACTATGGCGATGGGCAAAGCCATCTTACAGGCATTTACAGCTTCCTCCACCATCGCCCAAGTCTGATTGGCTGCAGGTCCTGACCTAATAACTGTCAGGACCCTCTGGGCATTTGGGAAGTTTTTAGGTTCCTCAATGTCTAGGTCAGCAAACTGTTTGATTGAGAGCAGGAACTTCAGATCTTTGACCCTGTTACTATAGTCCCGGGCTCTCTCGGCCTGGGCAGGGGAAATGCGGCATACCTCCTCTCCTGTGTTGAAAATAAATCTTTTTTTTCTATTTTTTTTTTCTTCTTTTTGTGTAGGGCTTCTTTGCCGCTTGGGAGCAGGAGGAGGCATCTCGGCATTTTTTGCCGGTGATTGCTTGGGGGTATGAAGGGGGTGGGTTTTTGTTTAACGGGGGAAGGAGTGGGAGTGTTCATGGGGGTATAAAAGGATCTATGCCTATAGGGGCTGGGATCCCTACTGGTGGGTTTGGCCTTAGATGGTGAAATAGCAGGCGATGAAGGGGGTTGTTTCTTTGGAGAAGGGGCGGGTCTACTAGAGGACGTAGAAGGGATTGGGTCTTTTCTTTCCGAATCCAGCCTCTTTTTTAATTCTTTGAGTTTTTCTGATTTTTTCATAACCGGGGTCGAATCTTTTTTGTTTTTCTTCAAATGATTCTTCAGAGGCCGGGGCATCGCCCTTAACGTTGTTAGAGGGAGTGGGGCTGTATGTGCCTTTCTTCCTAGGGGCTTCAGGGGACTGAGGACCCGCTGTCCGGCGCTTCCCTCTGGCCTTACCAGCAACCAGCCATTCCCCTCCCCTTCTCCACAACTGCACCGGCAGCGGGCGAAGGCTCTTTGGGGAATGTGGCTTTCGATGTTGCGCCGACCGGAGGATTAACCGACCCGGTCCCGGAGGCTGGTACGCCCATTACAGGCGAGGCGGAATTTAGAGACGCGGTCAGAGGGGGATCTTGGGTAACTGGCGCTTGACTTCCAGAGGCCTTCTTCTCTGGGCAGGAGGAGGAGAGATGACCAGTCACTCCACACCTCCAGCATACCGGTCTTCGACCCGTCACAATGACCGGTAATTTCAAGACGCCAACATCCAGACAGTTGGGGATGGAGCGGAAGGCTTTCTCGTCCAACATGATGTCAAAGCTCCACCCCCCGCTCAGGCTATCACAGGAAGCTCCCAGAATTTCGCCATACTGAGAGAAGAACGCCGCGAGATGTTCCCCGATAACCTGAGGAGGGACCTCGTATACCGTTACCCTGGTCTTACGTCGGCCTTCGTACTCTGTACGCAGTATTATTTCTTTATTAATTAGCTCACGGCTAGCCGCGGCGACGCAATCTTCTGATGTGGGCAACAGTACGTCCCCATGAAAAATTTAGCACCCTTAACTATTCTAAGGGGCTTGAACCCGAAGGATTCCAATGCTTTTAACACTGTGTTTTTCGTCGAGCGACAAATTTTGCGCGTACGCTTGTCCACGACGAAAACCGACACTATTCTTTTGTCAATTTTTTTCAATTCTTGGGGTCTTCCAAAAGTCCACCATCTACAACAAGGTGTGCGTAACTTTTGGCACGCTCCAAGAACTCCGCTAAATTGATAATGCACTTAGGAGGGGACGACCAACAAGAGGGCGATTCCCCGGCCTCAGGCTCAGTTTGCGGTTTTTTTTTGGAATTTTTCAGAATTTTGGCCATTATTGGCCTCCATAGTTGAGTCATTTTTGTTGCCATTCTGAGCTTCCGTAGAAGTAAATTTTATTTTTTTTTATTGATTTTTTTTTCCCCAACAGATTCCACACTGCTAGGGGAAGAGGTATTTTAAGAGCTGGAAACTCTTCCAAACTGTCTTTGTCCGGGGGTCTTTTTTTGGTTGGGTTGAACAGGTGCTTTTGAATAGCCTTTTTGGGATTTTTTTTTTTTTTAATAGCCAAAAAGGAGGGTGGTTTTTTATCCTTTTTTTTTTCTCCATTTTTAAAAAATAATAAAGGGGGGGGGGGGGTAAATACGGGGGGGAACCGCCTTATAGGCGGAGGGGGGAGAAAAAAAAAAAAAGGGGAGGGTAAAAAAAAAAGTTTGGCCTATCAGCAAGACAAACAATTAAACAAATATCAACAGACAAAAAAAAAAATCAAACAGGAGGACGTGCAAAAAATTATAACCACAAATATAAACAGATACAAAAAACCAAATATACAGACGAGAAAATGTGAACAAGGTTCATAAAAAATGAAGAAAAAGAACAAAAATTTAAAGGACAACAGACAAGAAAGCAAAACAAATTACACAATAAAACTAATAGTTATAAACGGAAAAAAAGAAAACGCAATACGAACGAAAAAAAAAAAAGTTACAATTTACAAAAAAAAAAAAAAAAAAAAAAACGGCAATAAAGAAAAAAAAAAAAAAAGAGGAGGGACAGAGATTACAAAAAAAATTAAAAAAAACGTAAACTTTTTTTTTTTTTTTTTTTTTTTAAACGGGTAACACAGAAATAATTAACACGTAAAAAATTAAAAAGGTAAAACGAGAAACGAAAAATAAAACAAAAAACTCCGGGGTGTGGGTACTGAAAAAAAAATGAACTCAGAACAGAAATAATTAATTAATAAAAAAGGAAGTAACGGTTAAAAGGGAAAGGAAATGAAAAAAAAAAAACAAAAGGTCAAAAAATGAGAAAGTTCGAAAAATGACAAGTTTTAACAAAAGTCAAAAAAAAAATACGTTAGAAAAAAAATGGTATAATTAAAAAAAAAAACTTAACTAAATTAAGGCAGTCTGAAAAGTTGAAAAATAGTCCTTTGGTAGACAAAATATGTCTAGCACCGGTCAGGAGAAAAACGGTGTAAACGCTTAATCTCGTACTATCTATTATTTATTGCACATATGTACAAATGTGGCACAAGGCCGAAAAGGGGATTGGGGTGAAGGACGGTCATCACTAGTCTTAGATTAAACTTAGCTAGCCACAATCACTGACCCTATCATACAGAACAATATTCCTTTCACCAAAACAACACATTTATCCATACCTTTCTTACTACAAACACCAAAATGCCTCTTTGACTCCATGAAAAAACCTAAATATCCCCTTTATGTACAAAATATTTGTCCGTGGGGGGAGGGGCATAAAAAACAACAACTTTTAAAAATGAACCCCAATGAAATTATACAAAATGACAAAATATATTTACAAGAAACCAAATAAAATTAGTGTTAGTAATAAAACCCCCCACAAACTCTTGAATGTGGCAGAAATATCAGTTAACTGGACGAAATCGATGCGGGACTTATGAAAATAAAGCCACACTCATTCATCCCAAGCACTCACACAGGCACACACTCATTTATACACAACAACAAGTACGAAAAACACACACACGAAACGAAAGGCGCCCCACATCTACCAGAGAACTGACATTACTGACCACTAAAAAAAAAAACGAGGGAGGGGATGGGGAGTTAAACTAAAGGAAAAAAAAAAAAAGGGGACAGAAATAAAAGGGGACCAATGAGCAAATACACCTTAGCTAAGTTTACCAGAATAGAAAAAACTAAAAAAAAAAAAATACAAAAAACCTAATCTAACCTAACTCCGGGATGGGTTGCCTATGTTCAACCCAGGAAAACAATATCCTTAATGCCTAACCGGCATCCAAATGCCACTCAAGGTCAGCCCTTTTACTCGGCACATTCGCGCAAGAATCACCCACCTTTTGCTGAATTCCGATGAGGTGAGCCGCCGTTTTTTTTTCCGTCCTGATCTTGACTTTAAGCTGATGCTTAAAGAACAAGATCAGTTGGGAAGAAGTGAACTTCTCGCCCTCATGGAATCCCTTCTGACGCGTCGTCCAAATCACGACTCTCATAACCCCTAGTAAGCAACAGAACACATAGTGTTCAGCCTTCGTCATCTGCGGCACCACATTGCTACAAACAGCTCTGGCATCCAGGACAAAAACCTTTCCATGCAGCATGCGAACCATGAGGCCCTCAAGAAACTTGCACAACGGCACTATCACCCTGCACTGAAAGAAGGCGTGACCAATAGTCTCGACTTCCCCCGTACAGCGACGACAGTTTGGACAATTCTCCAAGCCTGCTGAACAAAGTCTCTTGCTGACCCAGAGGGCTTTACGAATCACCAGCCAGGTGAGTGATGCCTCATCGTTATTGAGACATTTCAACCCGGGCGCCCAAGGCCATATCGAGCGAGCCTCCCGCTTCGTAAGACCGAGCTCGCCAATCAGATCATCTTGTACGGACCCCCTAACTAAAACTTGATATAATGCCTTGCGAGACAACGCCTGGGCGTTGGAGAGACCATCCGAAACCCGTAAGAGGAGCTTCAGAGCGCGACGACATTCACGATAAAAAAGAGCACTCGGCACGTGGTAAACGGCCGGCCTCTTGTTCGCACGAGTGCACACTTTTCAGGGATGGAAAATGTTTCTGGACGTCTTCTTTCCAAAAGGCACCCTCCTCATTCGACCCACGACACATTCGGTCTAAAAAGGTAATGCGAAGCATATATTGACGGATCTCAATGCTAGGCATCCCCAGACCGCCCTCAGAGGGATGGAGGCAACAGACCTCGCGAGATACCATAGGGGCCTTGCCTCTCCACAAGAAAAGAGAACAAGGTCCTGACTAATTGCATTAGTCGGGCATACGGGAGTGGAAGCACAGAGAGTCGGTAGAGGAGGATCGGATAGATGTGTGAAACACATACTTCCGCCCTTCCCTTCAGGGAAAGTCTCCTCCGAGACCACAGATTAACCGCGATCTCGGCCTTCCCTTGTACCTCCGACCAGTTCATTTCCAACTGGAGATCAGGACCGAACCAGACGCCGAGTATCTTGATCGGCCCATCCGTCCAGAGGAAAGGTCCGGGAAGAGAAACTCCCTTCCACGCACCCAACCGCAAGCCCACAGACTTATCACGGTTGATCCTGGCCCCTGTCACCATCTCATACCCACTTATTTCTTTGCTGACTTCGTCAATCTCGGCTCTGCTCGACACAAGAGCCGAAACGTCGTCAGCATAGGCAGAATACCTGGCCGAGGTGGTAGCGCCCGGCAGGGTAATTCCGCGCAGGACCGGATTCGCCTTTAACTTGCGAAGGAATGGTTCCAACGCAAGAACGTAAAGCAAGGGCGATAGCGGACAACCTTGACGAATGGAGCGAGACAATACGAAAGGCTCCGACCTTACCCCATTCACTTCCACCAGCGCACCGGGGTCGCATACAAGAGCCGGATCCAGGAGCGAAAGTCGGCTCCGAAACCGGCCGCCGACAGGACAGCCTCCAGAAACCGATGGTCAACCCTATCGAAGGCCTTGGACTGATCTAAATTGATCAGCGCGGCTTCACTGTCGACTTGTTCTAAGATCAAGCGTACCATATGAAGGTTATCCTGAATCGTCCTGCCCTTCACAGCACAAGTCTGTTCGGGGCCAATCAGACGAGACAGGACAAGCTGCAAACGGTTGGCTAAGATCTTCGCCAAAATCTTTAAGTCAGTATTTAACATCGTCAAAGGGCGAAAGTTCCCTAACCCATCCCCACCGTTCTTGTCCTTACGCAACAACTTGATCACACCCCTGGTGAAGCGTCGAGGTAAAGACCCTGCCTCATCCAGTGGTTGTAAATCAGCTGCAGCAAAGGAACAAAAACGGGCGACAGCCTCAAGTACACTTCGTAGGGAAGTCCATCTAGTCCCGGAGACTTATCCAGGCCAACCTGCTTCAGCGCATCCCAGATTTCCGACTCTGTTATGGGACCCTCGCACCTAGCCGCTTCAGCTGCCTCAAGGCAGGGAAAGTCAGCCAAATAGGCATCGAACTGAGCAGAGCTCAGACCGGGCTCCCTGGTGAAAAGATCCTGGAAATAAAGCCGAAAGGCCTCGCATATGCCCGCGCTTGTAGTCACGGTCCGCTTATCCGGCAATGTGACGCACGCTATATGTCGCTTAGCCGCGTTCCGATTTTCCTCTGCACGCAATTCTGCGGCCATATTCGTCGCCTCAGAAGACATTCTCTTTAGCCTAGCCCTAACTACCAGAGCTTGATCCTTCTTGATAAGCAAGGAGGCCAACTCTGCCTTAGCTAAGACTATGTCCCCACTAACACGGGATTTGACGGCCCGATCAACTTTATCTTCTAATGCCGTTTGCGCCGCTAGTCTATCTAGATTGAGTCGACGACTAAAATCGGCAGCAAACGTTCTAATTTTTGATTTTAATTTTCCCCACCAGGCGTTTCCCACAACCGCCCCCGTCAATTCCCTCTGAATCATTAGTAGCACTGGTCCCGGAAATCCTGTTCACCGAAAAGTGAACAGTTAAATTTCCAGTAACCAGCCAATCTAACCTTAGGTTTATCTAAGTTTACACGGACCCGGACAAGCCTATGATCCGTGTAAACTATATAATGGAAACTTGGACACTCTAAGAGCCCTACGTCGACTCTCCTAACTAACACTCGGTCCAGGATAGCTCGCAAGCGAGCCACTGGCCGAGTTGCCACTAGTTGTCCAAGTCCATGCTACCTCCTGAGGGTGCTCATTCCGGTACTTATCGACAAGATCAAACCTGTCGATAAAGTCCCGAAATGCCTTCACATCAGGATTGTTAGTACCCGGTTTTTACCTATACGATCTATATCGGGGTCAAGGACGGCATTCCAATCCCCGCTAAGACTACCCGACGAGAAGTCGTCAAAAACGGCTCGATCTGCCGAAACAAAGCAGGCCGCTCAGCATGAACATTGGGCGCATAAACCCCAATGAGACGTAAAGCCTTATCCTTTATAGTAACATCCAGCACGCAAAGCCTGCCCGCCGGATCTGCGAAGACAAGGGAACATGCAGCCTCCAAAGACTTGCTCACTAGCCAAGAGACACCCCTCGAACGACCATCAAAACATGCTGAAAAAAGGGCGAACCCCTTAGACAGTATATCCTCACGGTCATGAGAAGAAAAACGGGTCTCTTGCACACAACAAACATTCACCCCGAGGCGCTGAAGGTCACGAGAGAGCCTCGCCCTGCGAGACTCGGACCTCAGGCCCCGCACATTTAACGTAGCTAACCAGAGAGACATGAGAAGTCCGATTAGGGTTGCTTACCAGCATTAAACATGGCCGGGGTAAGGATACCGACCGCGTCTCCCATAGACCCATGGCCCATCTCATTCTTGATGGTGCCGTCTTGGGAGATACCGCCGATATCCCAGGGGAAGGTCAATTTAAGAGCTCTATACAGGGATGGGTGAACTAAAACGGGGACCCTCCCTGCACAGAACTGTTGTAATTTTTTTTTAATTTTTCGTTTTCGACTATGGCGATGGGCAAAGCCATCTTACAGGCATTTACGGCTTCCTCCACCATCGCCCAAGTCTGATTGGCTGCAGGTCCTGACCTAATAACTGTCAGGACCCTCTGGGCATTTGGGAAGTTTTTTAGGTTCCTCAATGTCAAGGTCAGCAAACTGTTTGATTGAAAGCAGGAACTTCAAATCTTTGACCCTGTTACTATAGTCCCGGGCTCTTTCGGCCTGGGCAGGGGAAATACGGCATACCTCCTCTCCTGTGTTGAAAATAAATCTTTTTTTCTATCTTTTTTTTCTTTTTTGTGTTGGGCTTCTTTGCCGCTTGGGAGCAGGAGGAGGCATCTCGGCATTTTTTGCCGGTGATTGCTTGGGGGGGTATGAAGGGGGGTGGGTTTTTGTTTAACGGGGAAGGAGTGGGAGTTGTTCATGGGGGTATAAAAGGATCTATGCCTATAGGGGCTGGGATCCCTACTGGGGGGTTTGGCCTTTGATGGTGAAATAGCAGGCGATGAGGGGGGGTTGTTTCTTCGGAGAAGGGGCGGGTCTACTAGAGGACGTAGAAGGGATTGGGTCTTTTCTTTCCGAATCTAGCCTCTTTTTTTAATTCTTTGAGTTTTTCTGTTTTTTTTCATAACCGGGGTCGAATCTCTTTTGTTTTTCTTCAAATGATTCTTCAGAGGCCGGGGCATCGCCCTTAACGTTGTTAGAGGGAGTGGGGCTGTATGTGCCTTTCTTCCTAGGGGCTTCAGGGGACTGAGGACCCGCTGTCCGGCGCTTCCCTCTGGCCTTACCAGCAACCAGCCATTCCCCTCCCCTTCTCCACAACTGCACCGGCAGCGGGCGAAGGCTCTTTGGGGAATGTGGCTTTCGATGTTGCGCCGACCGGAGGATTAACCGACCCGGTCCCGGAGGCTGGTACGCCCATTACAGGCGAGGCGGAATTTAGAGACGCGGTCAGGGGGGGATCTTGGGTAACTGGCGCTTGACTTCCAGAGGCCTTCTTCTCTGGGCAGGAGGAGGAGAGATGACCAGTCACTCCACACCTCCAGCATACCGGTCTTCGACCCGTCACAATGACCGGTAATTTCAAGACGCCAACATCCAGACAGTTGGGGATGGAGCGGAAGGCTTTCTCGTCCAACATGATGTCAAAGCTCCACCCCCGCTCAGGCTATCACAGGAAGCTCCCAGAATTTCGCCATACTGAGAGAAGAACGCCGCGAGATGTTCCCCGATAACCTGAGGAGGGACCTCGTATACCGTTACCCTGGTCTTACGTCGGCCTTCGTACTCTGTACGCAGTATTATTCTTTGTTAATAAGCTCACGGCTAGCCGCGGCGACGCAATCTTCTGATGTGGGCAACAGTACGTCCCACATGAAAAATTTAGCACCCTTAACTATTCTAAGGGGCTTGAACCCGAAGGATTCCAATGCTTTTAACACTGTGTTTTTCGTCGAGCGACAAATTTTGCGCGTACGCTTGTCCACGACGAAAACCGACACTATTTTTTTTTGTCAATTTTTTTCAATTCTTGGGGTCTTCCAAAAGTCCACCATCTACAACAAGGTGTGCGTAACTTTTGGCACGCTCCAAGAACTCCGCTAAATTGATAATGCACTTAGGAGGGGACGACCAACAAGAGGGCGATTCCCCGGCCTCAGGCTCAGTTTGCGGTTCATTTTTGGATTTTTCAGAATTTTGGCCATTATTGGCCTCCATAGTTGAGTCATTTTTGTTGCCATTCTGAGCTTCCGTAGAAGTAAAATTTTTCATTTTTATTGATTTTTTTTTCCCCAACAGATTCCACACTGCTAGGGGAAGAGGTATTAAGAGCTGGAAACTCTTCCAAACTGTCTTTGTCCGGGGGGTCTTTTTTTGGTTGGGTTGAACAGGTGCTTTTTGAATAGCCTTTTGGGCTTTTTTTTTAATAGCCAAAAAGGAGGGTGGTTTTTTTTCCTTTTTTCTCCATTTTAAAAATAATAAGAGGGGAGGGGGGGGTAAATACGGGTGGGGGGGAACCGCCTTATAGGCGGAGGGGGAGGAAAAAAAAAAAAAAAGGGAGGGTAAAAAAAAAAGTTTGGCCTATCAACAAGACAAACAATTAAACAAATATCAACAGAAAAAAAATCAAACAGGAGGACGTGTGCAAAAAATTATAACCACAAATATAAACAGATACAAAAAACCAAATATACAGACGAGAAAATGTGAACAAGGTTCACGAAAATGAAGAAAGAACAAAAATTTAAAGGACAACAGACAAGAAAAGCAACAAATTACACAATAAAACTAATAGTTATAAACGGAAAAGAGAAAACGCAATACGTACGAAAAAAAAAAAAGTTAAATTTACAAAATGGCTGCCTAAAAAAAAAAAAACGGTCAAAAAATAAAGAAAAAAAAAACGTTAAAAAAAAGAGGAGGGACAGATTACAAAAATTAAAAAAAAAACACGTTTTTTTTTTTTTTTTTTTTTTAACGGGTAACACAGAAATAATTAACACGTAAAAAATTAAAAAAGGTCAAACGAGAAACGAAAAATAAACAGAAAAACTCCGGGTGTGGGGTGTGAAAAAAAACTGAAAAAAAAATGAACTCAGAACAGAAATAATTAATAACAAAAAGGAAGTAACGGTTAAAAGGGAAAGGAAATGAAAAGAAAAAAAACAAAAGGTCAAAATGAGAAAGTTCGAAAAAAAATGACAAGTTTTAACAAAAGTCAAAAAAAAAATACGTTAGAAAAATGGTGTATAATTAAAAAAAAAACTTAACTAAATTAAGGCAGTCTGAAAAGTTGTTGAAAAATAGTCCTTTGGTAGACAGCAAATATGTCTAGCACCGGTCAGGAGAAAAAACGGTGTAAACGCTTAATCTCGACTATCTATTATTTATTGCACATATGTACAAATGTGGCACAAGGCCGAAAAAAGGGGATTGGGGTGAAGGACGGTCATCACTAGTCTTAGATTAAACTTAGCTAGCCACAATCACTGACCCTATCATACAGAACAATATTCCTTTCACCAAAACAACACATTTATCCATACCTTTCTTACTACAAACACCAAAATGCCTCTTTGACTCCATGAAAAAACCTAAATAATCCCCTTATGTACAAAATATTTGTCCGTGGGGGAGGGGGCAAAAAAAACAACAACTTTTAAAAATGAACCCCAATGAAATTATACAAAATGACAAAATATATTTACAAGAAACCAAATAAAATTAGTGTTAGTAATAAAACCCCCACAAACTCTTGAATGTGGCAGAAATATCAGTTAACTGGACGAAATCGATGCGGGACTTATGAAAATAAAGCCACACTCATTCATCCCAAGCACTCACACAGGCACACACTCATTTATACACAACAACAAGTACGAAAAAACACACACACGAAACGAAAGGCGCCCCACATCTACCAGAGAACTGACATTACTGACCACCAAAAAAAAACGAGGGAGGGATGGGAGTTAAACTAAAAAGGAAAAAAAAAGGGGACAGAAATAAAAGGGGACCAATGAGCAAATACACCTTAGCTAAGTTTACCAGAATAGAAAAAACTAAAAGAAAAAATACAAAAAACCTAATCTAACCTAACTCCGGGATGGGTTGCCTATGTTCAACCCAGGAAAACAATATCCTTAATGCCTAACCGGCATCCAAATGCCACTCAAGGTCAGCCCCTTTTACTCGGCACATTCGCGCAAGAATCACCCACCTTTTGCTGAATTCCGATGAGGTGAGCCGCCGTTTTTCCGTCCTGATCTTGACTTTAAGCTGATGCTTAAAGAACAAGATCAGTTGGGAAGAAGTGAACTTCTCGCCCTCATGGAATCCCTTCTGACGCGTCGTCCAAATCACGACTCTCATAACCCCTAGTAAGCAACAGAACACATAGTGTTCAGCCTTCGTCATCTGCGGCACCACATTGCTACAAACAGCTCTGGCATCCAGGACAAAAACCTTTCCATGCAGCATGCGAACCATGAGGCCCTCAAGAAACTTGCACAACGGCACTATCACCCTGCACTGAAAGAAGGCGTGACCAATAGTCTCGACTTCCCCCGTACAGCGACGACAGTTTGGACAATTCTCCAAGCCTGCTGAACAAAGTCTCTTGCTGACCCAGAGGGCTTTACGAATCACCAGCCAGGTGAGTGATGCCTCATCGTTATTGAGACATTTCAACCCGGGCGCCCAAGGCCATATCGAGCGAGCCTCCCGCTTCGTAAGACCGAGCTCGCCAATCAGATCATCTTGTACGGACCCCCTAACTAAAACTTGATATAATGCCTTGCGAGACAACGCCTGGGCGTTGGAGAGACCATCCGAAACCCGTAAGAGGAGCTTCAGAGCGCGACGACATTCACGATAAAAAAGAGCACTCGGCACGTGGTAAACGGCCGGCCTCTTGTTCGCACGAGTGCACACTTTTCAGGGATGGAAAATGTTTCTGGACGTCTTTCTTTCCAAAAGGCACCCTCCTCATTCGACCCACGACACATTCGGTCTAAAAAGGTAATGCGAAGCATATATTGACGGATCTCAATGCTAGGCATCCCCAGACCGCCCTCAGAGGGATGGAGGCAACAGACCTCGCGAGATACCATAGGGGCCTTGCCTCTCCACAAGAAAGAGAACAAGGTCCTGACTAATTGCATTAGTCGGGCATACGGGAGTGGAAGCACAGAGAGTCGGTAGAGGAGGATCGGATAGATGTGTGAAAAACACATACTTCCGCCCTTCCCTTCAGGGAAAGTCTCCTCCGAGACCACAGATTAACCGCGATCTCGGCCTTCCCTTGTACCTCCGACCAGTTCATTTCCAACTGGAGATCAGGACCGAACCAGACGCCGAGTATCTTGATCGGCCCATCCGTCCAGAGGAAAGGTCCGGGAAGAGAAACTCCCTTCCACGCACCCAACCGCAAGCCCACAGACTTATCACGGTTGATCCTGGCCCCTGTCACCATCTCATACCCACTTATTTCTTTGCTGACTTCGTCAATCTCGGCTCTGCTCGACACAAGAGCCGAAACGTCGTCAGCATAGGCAGAATACCTGGCCGAGGTGGTAGCGCCCGGCAGGGTAATTCCGCGCAGGACCGGATTCGCCTTTAACTTGCGAAGGAATGGTTCCAACGCAAGAACGTAAAGCAAGGGCGATAGCGGACAACCTTGACGAATGGAGCGAGACAATACGAAAGGCTCCGACCTTACCCCATTCACTTCCACCAGCGCACCGGGGGTCGCATACAAGAGCCGGATCCAGGAGCGAAAGTCGGCTCCGAAACCGGCCGCCGACAGGACAGCCTCCAGAAACCGATGGTCAACCCTATCGAAGGCCTTGGACTGATCTAAATTGATCAGCGCGGCTTCACTGTCGACTTGTTCTAAGATCAAGCGTACCATATGAAGGTTATCCTGAATCGTCCTGCCCTTCACAGCACAAGTCTGTTCGGGGCCAATCAGACGAGACAGGACAAGCTGCAAACGGTTGGCTAAGATCTTCGCCAAAATCTTTAAGTCAGTATTTAACATCGTCAAAGGGCGAAAGTTCCCTAACCCATCCCCACCGTTCTTGTCCTTACGCAACAACTTGATCACACCCCTGGTGAAGCGTCGAGGTAAAGACCCCTGCCTCATCCAGTGGTTGTAAATCAGCTGCAGCAAAGGAACAAAAACGGGCGACAGCCTCAAGTACACTTCGTAGGGAAGTCCATCTAGTCCCGGAGACTTATCCAGGCCAACCTGCTTCAGCGCATCCCAGATTTCCGACTCTGTTATGGGACCCTCGCACCTAGCCGCTTCAGCTGCCTCAAGGCAGGGAAAGTCAGCCAAATAGGCATCGAACTGAGCAGAGCTCAGACCGGGCTCCCTGGTGAAAAGATCCTGGAAATAAAGCCGAAAGGCCTCGCATATGCCCGCGCTTGTAGTCACGGTCCGCTTATCCGGCAATGTACGCACGCTATATGTCGCTTAGCCGCGTTCCGATTTTCCTCTGCACGCAATTCTGCGGCCATATTCGTCGCCTCAGAAGACATTCTCTTTAGCCTAGCCCTAACTACCAGAGCTTGATCCTTCTTGATAAGCAAGGAGGCCAACTCTGCCTTAGCTAAGACTATGTCCCCACTAACACGGGATTTGACGGCCCGATCAACTTTATCTTCTAATGCCGTTTGCGCCGCTAGTCTATCTAGATTGAGTCGACGACTAAAATCGGCAGCAAACGTTCTAATTTTTGATTTTAATTTTCCCCACCAGGCGTTTCCCACAACCGCCCCCGTCAATTCCCTCTGAATCATTAGTAGCAGCTGGTCCCGGAAATCCTGTTCACCGAAAAGTGAACAGTTAAATTTCCAGTAACCAGCCAATCTAACCTTAGGTTTATCTAAGTTTACACGGACCCGGACAAGCCTATGATCCGTGTAAACTATATAATGGAAACTTGGACACTCTAAGAGCCCCCTACGTCGACTCTCTAACTAACACTCGGTCCAGATAGCTCGCAAGCGAGCCACTGGCCGAGTTGCCACTAGTTGTCCAAGTCCATGCTACCTCCTGAGGGTGCTCATTCCGGTACTTATCGACAAGATCAAACCTGTCGATAAAGTCCCGAAATGCCTTCACATCAGGATTGTTAGTACCCGGTTTTTTACCTATACGATCTATATCGGGGTCAAGGACGGCATTCCAATCCCCCGCTAAGACTACCCGACGAGAAGTCGTCAAAAACGGCTCGATCTGCCGAAACAAAGCAGGCCGCTCAGCATGAACATTGGGCGCATAAACCCCAATGAGACGTAAAGCCTTATCCTTTATAGTAACATCCAGCACGCAAAGCCTGCCCGCCGGATCTGCGAAGACAAGGGAACATGCAGCCTCCAAAGACTTGCTCACTAGCCAAGAGACACCCCTCGAACGACCATCAAAACATGCTGAAAAAAAAGGGCGAACCCCTTAGACAGTATATCCTCACGGTCATGAGAAGAAAAACGGGTCTCTTGCACACAACAAACATTCACCCCGAGGCGCTGAAGGTCACGAGAGAGCCTCGCCCTGCGAGACTCGGACCTCAGGCCCCGCACATTTAACGTAGCTAACCAGAGAGACATGAGAAGTCCGATTAGGGTTGCTTACCAGCATTAAACATGGCCGGGGTAAGGATACCGACCGCGTCTCCCATAGACCCATGGCCCATCTCATTCTTGATGGTGCCGTCTTGGGAGATACCGCCGATATCCCAGGGGAAGGTCAATTTAAGAGCTCTATACAGGGATGGGTGAACTAAAACGGGGACCCTCCCTGCACAGAACTGTTGTAACTTTTTTAATTTTTCGTTTTCGACTATGGCGATGGGCAAAGCCATCTTACATGCATTTACGGCTTCCTCCACCATCGCCCAAGTCTGATTGGCTGCAGGTCCTGACCTAATAACTGTCAGGACCCTCTGGGCATTTGGGGAGTTTTTTAGGTTCCTCAATGTCAAGGTCAGCAAACTGTTTGATTGAAAGCAGGAACTTCAAATCTTTGACCCTGTTACTATAGTCCCGGGCTCTTTCGGCCTGGGCAGGGGAAATACGGCATACCTCCTCTCCTGTGTTGAAAATAAATCTTTTTTTTTTCTTTTTTTTTTCTTCTTTTTTGTGTTGGGCTTCTTTGCCGCTTGGGAGCAGGAGGAGGCATCTCAGCATTTTTTTTGCCGGTGATTGCTTGGGGGGGGGTATGGGGGGGTGGGTTTTTGTTTAACGGGGGAAGGAGTGGGAGTGTTCATGGGGGTATAAAAGGATCTATGCCTATAGGGGCTGGGATCCCTACTGGAGGGTTTGGCCTTTGAAGGTGAAATAGCGGGCGATGAAAGGGGTTGTTTCTTCGGAGAAGGGGCGGGTCTACTAGAGGACGTAGAAGGGATTGGGTCTTTTCTTTCTGAATCCAGCCTCTTTTTTTAATTCTTTGAGTTTTTCTGTTTTTCATAACCGGGGTCGAATCTCTTTTGTTTTTCTTCAAATGACTCTTCCGAGGCCGGGGCATCGCCCTTAACGTTGTTAGCGGGAGTGGGGCTGTATGTGCCTTTCTTCCTAGGGGCTTCAGGGGACTGAGGACCCGCTGTCCGGCGCTTCCCTCTGGCCTTACCAGCAACCAGCCATTCCCCTCCCCTTCTCCACAACTGCACCGGCAGCGGGCGAAGGCTCTTTGGGGAATGTGGCTTTCGATGTTGCGCCGACCGGAGGATTAACCGACCCGGTCCCGGAGGCTGGTACGCCCATTACAGGCGAGGCGGAATTTAGAGACGCGGTCAGAGGGGGATCTTGGGTAACTGGCGCTTGACTTCCAGAGGCCTTCTTCTCTGGGCAGGAGGAGGAGAGATGACCAGTCACTCCACACCTCCAGCATACCGGTCTTCGACCCGTCACAATGACCGGTAATTTCAAGACGCCAACATCCAGACAGTTGGGGATGGAGCGGAAGGCTTTCTCGTCCAACATGATGTCAAAGCTCCACCCCCCCGCTCAGGCTATCACAGGAAGCTCCCAGAATTTCGCCATACTGAGAGAAGAACGCCGCGAGATGTTCCCCGATAACCTGAGGAGGGACCTCGTATACCGTTACCCTGGTCTTACGTCGGCCTTCGTACTCTGTACGCAGTATTATTCTCTTTGTTAATAAGCTCACGGCTAGCCGCGGCGACGCAATCTTCTGATGTGGGCAACAGTACGTCCCACATGAAAAATTTAGCACCCTTAACTATTCTAAGGGGCTTGAACCCGAAGGATTCCAATGCTTTTAACACTGTGTTTTTCGTCGAGCGACAAATTTTGCGCGTACGCTTGTCCACGACGAAAACCGACACTATTCTTTTGTCAATTTTTTTCAATTCTTGGGGTCTTCCAAAAGTCCACCATCTACAACAAGGTGTGCGTAACTTTTGGCACGCTCCAAGAACTCCGCTAAATTGATAATGCACTTAGGAGGGGACGACCAACAAGAGGGCGATTCCCCGGCCTCAGGCTCAGTTTGCGGTTCATTTTTGGATTTTTTTTCAGAATTTTGGCCATTATTGGCCTCCATAGTTGAGTCATTTTTGTTGCCATTCTGAGCTTCCGTAGAAGTAATTTTTTTTTCATTTTTATTGACTTTTTCCCCAACAGATTCCACACTGCTAGGGGAAGAGGTATTAAGAGCTGGAAACTCTTCCAAACTGTCTTTGTCCGGGGGGTTTTTTTTTTTGGTTGGGTTGAACAGGTGCTTTTGAATAGCCTTTTGGGCTTTTTTTTTTTTAATAGCCAAAAAGGAGGGTGGTTTTTTATCCTTTTTTTTTTTCTTTTTTTTAAATAATAATAAGAGGGGAGGGGGGGGTAAATACGGGGGGGAACCGCCTTATAGGCGGAGGGGAGAGAAAAAAAAAAAAAGGGAGGGTAAAAAAAAAGTTTGGCCTATCAGCAAGACAAACAATTAAACAAATATCAACAGAAAAAAAAAAAAACAGGAGGACGTGTGCAAAAATTATAACCACAAATATAAAAACAGATAAAAAAAACCAAATATACAGACGAGAAAATGTGAACAAGGTTCACGAAAATGAAGAAAGAACAAAAATTTAAAGGACAACAGACAAGAAAGCAACAAATTACACAATAAAACTAATAGTTATAAACGGAAAAAGAAAACGCAATACGTACGAAAAAAAAAAAAAAGTTACAATTTACAAAATGGCTGCCGCTAAAAAAAAAAAAAAAAAAAAAAAACGGTCAACCCAATAAAAAAAAACGTTAAAAAAAAAAGAGGAGGGACAGAGATTACAAAAATTAAAATAAAACACGTAGACTTTTTTTTTTTTTTTTTTTTTAAACGGGTAACACAGAAATAATTAACACGTAAAAAATAAAAAAGGTCAAACGAGAAACGAAAAATAAACAGAAAAACTCCGGGGTGTGGGTACTGAAAAAAAAAATGAACTCAAACAGAAATAATTAATAAAAAAAAGGAAGTAACGGTTAAAAGGAAAGGAAATGAAAAGGAAAAAACAAAAGGTCAAAATGAGAAAGTTCGAAAAATGACAAGTTTTAACAAAAGAGTCAAAAAAAAATACGTTAGAAAAAATGGTGTATAATTAAATCAAAAAAAAACTTAACTAAATTAAGGCAGTCTGAAAAGTTGAAAAAATAGTCCTTTGGTAGACAGCAAATATGTCTAGCACCGGTCAGGAGAAAAAAACGGTGTAAACGCTTAATCTCTACTGTCTATTATTTATTGCACATATGTACAAATGTGGCACAAGGCCGAAAAGGGGATTGGGGTGAAGGACGGTCATCACTAGTCTTAGATTAAACTTAGCTAGCCACAATCACTGACCCTATCATACAGAACAATATTCCTTTCACAAAAAACAACACATTTATCCATACCTTTCTTACTACAAACACCAAAATGCCTCTTTGACTCCATGAAAAAACCTAAATAATCCCCTTATGTACAAAATATTTGTCCGTGGGGGGAGGGGCATAAAAAACAACAACTTTTAAAAATGAACCCCAATGAAATTATACAAAATGACAAAATATATTTACAAGAAACCAAATAAAATTAGTGTTAGTAATAAAACCCCCCACAAACTCTTGAATGTGGCAGAAATATCAGTTAACTGGACGAAATCGATGCGGGACTTATGAAAATAAAGCCACACTCATTCATCCCAAGCACTCACACAGGCACACACTCATTTATACACAACAACAAGTACGAAAAAACACACACACGAAACGAAAGGCGCCCCACATCTACCAGAGAACTGACATTACTGACCACCTAAAAAAAACGAGGGAGGGGATGGGGAGTTAAACTAAAGGAAGAAAAAAAAGGGGACAGAAATAAAAGGGGACCAATGAGCAAATACACCTTAGCTAAGTTTACCAGAATAGAAAAAAAAACTAAAAGAAAAAATACAAAAAACCTAATCTAACCTAACTCCGGGATGGGTTGCCTATGTTCAACCCAGGAAAACAATATCCTTAATGCCTAACCGGCATCCAAATGCCACTCAAGGTCAGCCCCTTTTACTCGGCACATTCGCGCAAGAATCACCCACCTTTTGCTGAATTCCGATGAGGTGAGCCGCCGTTTTTCCGTCCTGATCTTGACTTTAAGCTGATGCTTAAAGAACAAGATCAGTTGGGAAGAAGTGAACTTCTCGCCCTCATGGAATCCCTTCTGACGCGTCGTCCAAATCACGACTCTCATAACCCCTAGTAAGCAACAGAACACATAGTGTTCAGCCTTCGTCATCTGCGGCACCACATTGCTACAAACAGCTCTGGCATCCAGGACAAAAACCTTTCCATGCAGCATGCGAACCATGAGGCCCTCAAGAAACTTGCACAACGGCACTATCACCCTGCACTGAAAGAAGGCGTGACCAATAGTCTCGACTTCCCCCCCCTGCACAGCGACGACAGTTGGGACAATTCTCCAAGCCTGCTGAACAAAGTCTCTTGCTGACCCAGAGGGCTTTACGAATCACCAGCCAGGTGAGTGATGCCTCATCGTTATTGAGACATTTCAACCCGGGCGCCCAAGGCCATATCGAGCGAGCCTCCCGCTTCGTAAGACCGAGCTCGCCAATCAGATCATCTTGTACGGACCCCTAACTAAAACTTGATATAATGCCTTGCGAGACAACGCCTGGGCGTTGGAGAGACCATCCGAAACCCGTAAGAGGAGCTTCAGAGCGCGACGACATTCACGATAAAAAGAGCACTCGGCACGTGGTAAACGGCCGGCCTCTTGTTCGCACGAGTGCACACTTTTCAGGGATGGAAAATGTTTCTGGACGTCTTCTTTCCAAAAGGCACCCTCCTCATTCGACCCACGACACATTCGGTCTAAAAAAGGTAATGCGAAGCATATATTGACGGATCTCAATGCTAGGCATCCCCAGACCGCCCTCAGAGGGATGGAGGCAACAGACCTCGCGAGATACCATAGGGGCCTTGCCTCTCCACAAGAAAGAGAACAAGGTCCTGACTAATTGCATTAGTCGGGCATACGGGAGTGGAAGCACAGAGAGTCGGTAGAGGAGGATCGGATAGATGTGTGAAACACATACTTCCGCCCTTCCCTTCAGGGAAAGTCTCCTCCGAGACCACAGATTAACCGCGATCTCGGCCTTCCCTTGTACCTCCGACCAGTTCATTTCCAACTGGAGATCAGGACCGAACCAGACGCCGAGTATCTTGATCGGCCCATCCGTCCAGAGGAAAGGTCCGGGAAGAGAAACTCCCTTCCACGCACCCAACCGCAAGCCCACAGACTTATCACGGTTGATCCTGGCCCCTGTCACCATCTCATACCCACTTATTTCTTTGCTGACTTCGTCAATCTCGGCTCTGCTCGACACAAGAGCCGAAACGTCGTCAGCATAGGCAGAATACCTGGCCGAGGTGGTAGCGCCCGGCAGGAATTCCGCGCAGGACCGGATTCGCCTTTAACTTGCGAAGGAATGGTTCCAACGCAAGAACGTAAAGCAAGGGCGATAGCGGACAACCTTGACGAATGGAGCGAGACAATACGAAAGGCTCCGACCTTACCCCATTCACTTCCACCAGCGCACGGGGGTCGCATACAAGAGCCGGATCCAGGAGCGAAAGTCGGCTCCGAAACCGGCCGCCGACAGGACAGCCTCCAGAAACCGATGGTCAACCCTATCGAAGGCCTTGGACTGATCTAAATTGATCAGCGCGGCTTCACTGTCGACTTGTTCTAAGATCAAGCGTACCATATGAAGGTTATCCTGAATCGTCCTGCCCTTCACAGCACAAGTCTGTTCGGGGCCAATCAGACGAGACAGGACAAGCTGCAAACGGTTGGCTAAGATCTTCGCCAAAATCTTTAAGTCAGTATTTAACATCGTCAAAGGGCGAAAGTTCCCTAACCCCATCCCCACCGTTCTTGTCCTTACGCAACAACTTGATCACACCCCTGGTGAAGCGTCGAGGTAAAGACCCCTGCCTCATCCAGTGGTTGTAAATCAGCTGCAGCAAAGGAACAAAAACGGGCGACAGCCTCAAGTACACTTCGTAGGGAAGTCCATCTAGTCCCGGAGACTTATCCAGGCCAACCTGCTTCAGCGCATCCCAGATTTCCGACTCTGTTATGGGACCCTCGCACCTAGCCGCTTCAGCTGCCTCAAGGCAGGGAAAGTCAGCCAAATAGGCATCGAACTGAGCAGAGCTCAGACCGGGCTCCCTGGTGAAAAGATCCTGGAAATAAAGCCGAAAGGCCTCGCATATGCCCGCGCTTGTAGTCACGGTCCGCTTATCCGGCAATGTGACGCACGCTATATGTCGCTTAGCCGCGTTCCGATTTTCCTCTGCACGCAATTCTGCGGCCATATTCGTCGCCTCAGAAGACATTCTCTTTAGCCTAGCCCTAACTACCAGAGCTTGATCCTTCTTGATAAGCAAGGAGGCCAACTCTGCCTTAGCTAAGACTATGTCCCCACTAACACGGGATTTGACGGCCCGATCAACTTTATCTTCTAATGCCGTTTGCGCCGCTAGTCTATCTAGATTGAGTCGACGACTAAAATCGGCAGCAAACGTTCTAATTTTGATTTTAATTTTCCCCACCAGGCGTTTCCCACAACCGCCCCCGTCAATTCCCTCTGAATCATTAGTAGCAGCTGGTCCCGGAAATCCTGTTCACCGAAAAGTGAACAGTTAAATTTCCAGTAACCAGCCAATCTAACCTTAGGTTTATCTAAGTTTACACGGACCCGGACAAGCCTATGATCCGTGTAAACTATATAATGGAAACTTGGACACTCTAAGAGCCCTACGTCGACTCTCCTAACTAACACTCGGTCCAGATAGCTCGCAAGCGAGCCACTGGCCGAGTTGCCACTAGTTGTCCAAGTCCATGCTACCTCCTGAGGGTGCTCATTCCGGTACTTATCGACAAGATCAAACCTGTCGATAAAGTCCCGAAATGCCTTCACATCAGGATTGTTAGTACCCGGTTTTTTACCTATACGATCTATATCGGGGTCAAGGACGGCATTCCAATCCCCGCTAAGACTACCCGACGAGAAGTCGTCAAAAACGGCTCGATCTGCCGAAACAAAGCAGGCCGCTCAGCATGAACATTGGGCGCATAAACCCCAATGAGACGTAAAGCCTTATCCTTTATAGTAACATCCAGCACGCAAAGCCTGCCCGCCGGATCTGCGAAGACAAGGGAACATGCAGCCTCCAAAGACTTGCTCACTAGCCAAGAGACACCCCTCGAACGACCATCAAAACATGCTGAAAAAAGGGCGAACCCCTTAGACAGTATATCCTCACGGTCATGAGAAGAAAAACGGGTCTCTTGCACACAACAAACATTCACCCCGAGGCGCTGAAGGTCACGAGAGAGCCTCGCCCTGCGAGACTCGGACCTCAGGCCCCGCACATTTAACGTAGCTAACCAGAGAGACATGAGAAGTCCGATTAGGGTTGCTTACCAGCATTAAACATGGCCGGGGTAAGGATACCGACCGCGTCTCCCATAGACCCATGGCCCATCTCATTCTTGATGGTGCCGTCTTGGGAGATACCGCCGATATCCCAGGGGAAGGTCAATTTAAGAGCTCTATACAGGGATGGGTGAACTAAAACGGGGACCCTCCCTGCACAGAACTGTTGTAACTTTTTTAATTTTTCGTTTTCAACTATGGCGATGGGCAAAGCCATCTTACAGGCATTTACGGCTTCCTCCACCATCGCCCAAGTCTGATTGGCTGCAGGTCCTGACCTAATAACTGTCAGGACCCTCTGGGCATTTGGGGAGTTTTTAGGTTCCTCAATGTCAAGGTCAGCAAACTGTTTGATTGAAAGCAGGAACTTCAAATCTTTGACCCTGTTACTATAGTCCCGGGCTCTTTCGGCCTGGGCAGGGGAAATACGGCATACCTCCTCTCCTGTGTGTTGAAAATAAATTTTTTTTTTTCTATTTTTTTTCTTCTTTTTGAGTTGGGCTTCTTTGCCGCTTGGGAGCAGGAGGAGGCATCTCAGCATTTTTTGCCGGTGATTGCTTGGGGGTATGAAGGGGGTGGGTTTTTTTTTTGTTTAACGGGGGAAGGTGGGAGTGTTCATGGGGGTATAAAAGGATCTATGCCTATAGGGGCTGGGATCCCTACTGGTGGGTTTGGCCTTTGATGGTGAAATAGCAGGCGATGAAGGGGTTGTTTCTTCGGAGAAGGGCGGGTCTACTAGAGGACGTAGAAGGGATTGGGTCTTTTCTTTCTGAATCCAGCCTCTTTTTTAATTCTTTGAGTTTTTCTGTTTTTTTTCATAACCGGGGTCGAATCTCTTTTGTTTTTCTTCAAATGATTCTTCAGAGGCCGGGGCATCGCCCTTAACGTTGTTAGAGGGAGTGGGGCTGTATGTGCCTTTCTTCCTAGGGGCTTCAGGGGACTGAGGACCCGCTGTCCGGCGCTTCCCTCTGGCCTTACCAGCAACCAGCCATTCCCCCTCCCCTTCTCCACAACTGCACCGGCAGCGGGCGAAGGCTCTTTGGGGAATGTGGCTTTCGATGTTGCGCCGACCGGAGGATTAACCGACCCGGTCCCGGAGGCTGGTACGCCCATTACAGGCGAGGCGGAATTTAGAGACGCGGTCAGAGGGGATCTTGAGTAACTGGCGCTTGACTTCCAGAGGCCTTCTTCTCTGGGCAGGAGGAGGAGAGATGACCAGTCACTCCACACCTCCAGCATACCGGTCTTCGACCCGTCACAATGACCGGTAATTTCAAGACGCCAACATCCAGACAGTTGGGGATGGAGCGGAAGGCTTTCTCGTCCAACATGATGTCAAAGCTCCACCCCCCGCTCAGGCTATCACAGGAAGCTCCCAGAATTTCGCCATACTGAGAGAAGAACGCCGCGAGATGTTCCCCGATAACCTGAGGAGGGACCTCGTATACCGTTACCCTGGTCTTACGTCGGCCTTCGTACTCTGTACGCAGTATTATCTCTTTGTTAATAAGCTCACGGCTAGCCGCGGCGACGCAATCTTCTGATGTGGGCAACAGTACGTCCCACATGAAAAATTTAGCACCCTTAACTATTCTAAGGGGCTTGAACCCGAAGGATTCCAATGCTTTTTTAACACTGTGTTTTTCGTCGAGCGACAAATTTTGCGCGTACGCTTGTCCACGACGAAAACCGACACTATTCTTTTGTCAATTTTTTTCAATTCTTTGGGGTCTTCCAAAAGTCCACCATCTACAACAAGGTGTGCGTAACTTTTGGCACGCTCCAAGAACTCCGCTAAATTGATAATGCACTTAGGAGGGGACGACCAACAAGAGGGCGATTCCCCGGCCTCAGGCTCAGTTTGCGGTTCATTTTTGGATTTTTCAGATTTTTGGCCATTATTGGCCTCCATAGTTGAGTCATTTTTGTTGCCATTCTGAGCTTCCGTAGAAGTAAATTTTTCATTTTTATTGACTTTTTCCCCAACAGATTCCACACTGCTAGGGGAAGAGGTATTAAGAGCTGGAAACTCTTCCAAACTGTCTTTGTCCGGGGGTCTTTTTTGGTTGGGTTGAACAGGTGCTTTCGAATAGCCTTTTTGGGCTTTTTTTTAATAGCCAAAAAGGAGGGTGGTTTTTTATCCTTTTTTTTCTCCATTTTTAAAAAATAATAAGGGGGGGGGGGGGGTAAATACGGGTGGGGAACCGCCTTATAGGCGGAGGGAGGGAGAGAAAAAAATAAAAGGGGAGGGTAAAAATAAAGTTTGGCCTATCAGCAAGACAAACAATTAAACAAATATCAACAGAAAAAAAAAAAAAAACAAACAGGAGGACGTGCAAAAAAATTATAACCACAAATATAAACAGATACAAAAACCAAATATACAGACGAGAAAATGTGAACAAGGTTCACGAAAATGAAGAAAGAACAAAATTAAAATTTAAAGGACAACAGACAAGAAAGCAACAAATTACACAATAAAACTAATAGTTATAAACGGAAAAGAGAAAACGCAATACGTACGAAACAAAAAAAAAGGTTACAATTTACAAAATGGCTGCCGCTAAAAAAAACGGTCAACCCAATAA
This sequence comes from Acanthosepion pharaonis, assembly GCA_903632075.3. NCBI lineage: Eukaryota > Metazoa > Mollusca > Cephalopoda > Sepiida > Sepiidae > Acanthosepion > Acanthosepion pharaonis. Next base: position 44,570 of record CAHIKZ030002950.1, read on the forward strand.
AGAAAAAACGTTAAAAAAAGAGGAGGGACAGAGATTACAAAAAAATTAAAATAAAACACGTTTTTTTTTTTTTTTTTTTTTTTTTTTAAACGGGTAACAGAGAAATAATTAACACGTAAAAATCAAAAAGGTCAAACGAGAAACGAAAAATAAACAGAAAAACTCCGGGGTGTGGGTACTGAAAAAAAAAAAAAGAACTCAGAACAGAAAAATAATTAATAACAAAAAAAGGAAGTAACGGTTAAAAGGGAAAGGAAATGAAAAGGAAAAAAACAAAAGGTCAAAATGAGAAAGTTCGAAAAAAAATGACAAGTTTTAACAAAAGAGTCAAAAAAAAAATACGTTAGAAAAATGGTGTATAATTAAATCAAAAAACTTAACTAAATTAAGGCAGTCTGAAAAGTTGAAAAATAGTCCTTTGGTAGACAGCAAATATGTCTAGCACCGGTCAGGAGAAAAAACGGTGTAAACGCTTAATCTCGACTATCTATTATTTATTGCACATATGTACAAATGTGGCACAAGGCCGAAAAAGGGATTGGGGTGAAGGACGGTCATCACTAGTCTTAGATTAAACTTAGCTAGCCACAATCACTGACCCTATCATACAGAACAATATTCCTTTCACCAAAACAACACATTTATCCATACCTTTCTTACTACAAACACCAAAATGCCTCTTTGACTCCATGAAAAAACCTAAATAATCCCCTTATGTACAAAATATTTGTCCGTGGGGGGGGGCATAAAAAACAACAACTTTTAAAAATGAACCCCAATGAAATTATACAAAATGACAAAATATATTTACAAGAAACCAAATAAAATTAGTGTTAGTAATAAAACCCCACAAACTCTTGAATGTGGCAGAAATATCAGTTAACTGGACGAAATCGATGCGGGACTTATGAAAATAAAGCCACACTCATTCATCCCAAGCACTCACACAGGCACACACTCATTTATACACAACAACAAGTACGAAAAAAAAACACACACACGAAACGAAAGGCGCCCCACATCTACCAGAGAACTGACATTACTGACCACCTAAAAAAACGAGGGAGGGGATGGGGAGTTAAACTAAAGGAAAAAAAAAAAAGGGGACAGAAATAAAAAGGGGACCAATGAGCAAATACACCTTAGCTAAGTTTACCAGAATAAAAAAAAAAACTAAAAAAAAAAATACAAAAAACCTAATCTAACCTAACTCCGGGATGGGTTGCCTATGTTCAACCCAGGAAAACAATATCCTTAATGCCTAACCGGCATCCAAATGCCACTCAAGGTCAGCCCTTTTACTCGGCACATTCGCGCAAGAATCACCCACCTTTTGCTGAATTCGACGATGAGGTGAGCCGCCGTTTTTCCGTCCTGATCTTGACTTTAAGCTGATGCTTAAAGAACAAGATCAGTTGGGAAGAAGTGAACTTCTCGCCCTCATGGAATCCCTTCTGACGCGTCGTCCAAATCACGACTCTCATAACCCCTAGTAAGCAACAGAACACATAGTGTTCAGCCTTCGTCATCTGCGGCACCACATTGCTACAAACAGCTCTGGCATCCAGGACAAAAACCTTTCCATGCAGCATGCGAACCATGAGGCCCTCAAGAAACTTGCACAACGGCACTATCACCCTGCACTGAAAGAAGGCGTGACCAATAGTCTCGACTTCCCCGTACAGCGACGACAGTTTGGACAATTCTCCAAGCCTGCTGAACAAAGTCTCTTGCTGACCCAGAGGGCTTTACGAATCACCAGCCAGGTGAGTGATGCCTCATCGTTATTGAGACATTTCAACCCGGGCGCCCAAGGCCATATCGAGCGAGCCTCCCGCTTCGTAAGACCGAGCTCGCCAATCAGATCATCTTGTACGGACCCCTAACTAAAACTTGATATAATGCCTTGCGAGACAACGCCTGGGCGTTGGAGAGACCATCCGAAACCCGTAAGAGGAGCTTCAGAGCGCGACGACATTCACGATAAAAAGAGCACTCGGCACGTGGTAAACGGCCGGCCTCTTGTTCGCACGAGTGCACACTTTTCAGGGATGGAAAATGTTTCTGGACGTCTTCTTTCCAAAAGGCACCCTCCTCATTCGACCCACGACACATTCGGTCTAAAAAGGTAATGCGAAGCATATATTGACGGATCTCAATGCTAGGCATCCCCAGACCGCCCTCAGAGGGATGGAGGCAACAGACCTCGCGAGATACCATAGGGGCCTTGCCTCTCCACAAGAAAGAGAACAAGGTCCTGACTAATTGCATTAGTCGGGCATACGGGAGTGGAAGCACAGAGAGTCGGTAGAGGAGGATCGGATAGATGTGTGAAACACATACTTCGCCCTTCCCTTCAGGGAAAGTCTCCTCCGAGACCACAGATTAACCGCGATCTCGGCCTTCCCTTGTACCTCCGACCAGTTCATTTCCAACTGGAGATCAGGACCGAACCAGACGCCGAGTATCTTGATCGGCCCATCCGTCCAGAGGAAAGGTCCGGGAAGAGAAACTCCCTTCCACGCACCCAACCGCAAGCCCACAGACTTATCACGGTTGATCCTGGCCCCTGTCACCATCTCATACCCACTTATTTCTTTGCTGACTTCGTCAATCTCGGCTCTGCTCGACACAAGAGCCGAAACGTCGTCAGCATAGGCAGAATACCTGGCCGAGGTGGTAGCGCCCGGCAGGGTAATTCCGCGCAGGACCGGATTCGCCTTTAACTTGCGAAGGAATGGTTCCAACGCAAGAACGTAAAGCAAGGGCGATAGCGGACAACCTTGACGAATGGAGCGAGACAATACGAAAGGCTCCGACCTTACCCCATTCACTTCCACCAGCGCACGGGGGTCGCATACAAGAGCCGGATCCAGGAGCGAAAGTCGGCTCCGAAACCGGCCGCCGACAGGACAGCCTCCAGAAACCGATGGTCAACCCTATCGAAGGCCTTGGACTGATCTAAATTGATCAGCGCGGCTTCACTGTCGACTTGTTCTAAGATCAAGCGTACCATATGAAGGTTATCCTGAATCGTCCTGCCCTTCACAGCACAAGTCTGTTCGGGGCCAATCAGACGAGACAGGACAAGCTGCAAACGGTTGGCTAAGATCTTCGCCAAAATCTTTAAGTCAGTATTTAACATCGTCAAAGGGCGAAAGTTCCCTAACCCATCCCCACCGTTCTTGTCCTTACGCAACAACTTGATCACACCCCTGGTGAAGCGTCGAGGTAAAGACCCCTGCCTCATCCAGTGGTTGTAAATCAGCTGCAGCAAAGGAACAAAAACGGGCGACAGCCTCAAGTACACTTCGTAGGGAAGTCCATCTAGTCCCGGAGACTTATCCAGGCCAACCTGCTTCAGCGCATCCCAGATTTCCGACTCTGTTATGGGACCCTCGCACCTAGCCGCTTCAGCTGCCTCAAGGCAGGGAAAGTCAGCCAAATAGGCATCGAACTGAGCAGAGCTCAGACCGGGCTCCCTGGTGAAAAGATCCTGGAAATAAAGCCGAAAGGCCTCGCATATGCCCGCGCTTGTAGTCACGGTCCGCTTATCCGGCAATGTGACGCACGCTATATGTCGCTTAGCCGCGTTCCGATTTTCCTCTGCACGCAATTCTGCGGCCATATTCGTCGCCTCAGAAGACATTCTCTTTAGCCTAGCCCTAACTACCAGAGCTTGATCCTTCTTGATAAGCAAGGAGGCCAACTCTGCCTTAGCTAAGACTATGTCCCCACTAACACGGGATTTGACGGCCCGATCAACTTTATCTTCTAATGCCGTTTGCGCCGCTAGTCTATCTAGATTGAGTCGACGACTAAAATCGGCAGCAAACGTTCTAATTTTTGATTTTAATTTTCCCCACCAGGCGTTTCCCACAACCGCCCCCGTCAATTCCCTCTGAATCATTAGTAGCAGCTGGTCCCGGAAATCCTGTTCACCGAAAAGTGAACAGTTAAATTTCCAGTAACCAGCCAATCTAACCTTAGGTTTATCTAAGTTTACACGGACCCGGACAAGCCTATGATCCGTGTAAACTATATAATGGAAACTTGGACACTCTAAGAGCCCTACGTCGACTCTCCTAACTAACACTCGGTCCAGATAGCTCGCAAGCGAGCCACTGGCCGAGTTGCCACTAGTTGTCCAAGTCCATGCTACCTCCTGAGGGTGCTCATTCCGGTACTTATCGACAAGATCAAACCTGTCGATAAAGTCCCGAAATGCCTTCACATCAGGATTGTTAGTACCCGGTTTTTTACCTATACGATCTATATCGGGGTCAAGGACGGCATTCCAATCCCCCGCTAAGACTACCCGACGAGAAGTCGTCAAAAACGGCTCGATCTGCCGAAACAAAGCAGGCCGCTCAGCATGAACATTGGGCGCATAAACCCCAATGAGACGTAAAGCCTTATCCTTTATAGTAACATCCAGCACGCAAAGCCTGCCCGCCGGATCTGCGAAGACAAGGGAACATGCAGCCTCCAAAGACTTGCTCACTAGCCAAGAGACACCCCTCGAACGACCATCAAAACATGCTGAAAAAAGGGCGAACCCCTTAGACAGTATATCCTCACGGTCATGAGAAGAAAAACGGGTCTCTTGCACACAACAAACATTCACCCCGAGGCGCTGAAGGTCACGAGAGAGCCTCGCCCTGCGAGACTCGGACCTCAGGCCCCGCACATTTAACGTAGCTAACCAGAGAGACATGAGAAGTCCGATTAGGGTTGCTTACCAGCATTAAACATGGCCGGGGTAAGGATACCGACCGCGTCTCCCATAGACCCATGGCCCATCTCATTCTTGATGGTGCCGTCTTGGGAGATACCGCCGATATCCCAGGGGAAGGTCAATTTAAGAGCTCTATACAGGGATGGGTGAACTAAAACGGGGACCCTCCCTGCACAGAACTGTTGTAACTTTTTTAATTTTTCGTTCTCGACTATGGCGATGGGCAAAGCCATCTTACAGGCATTTACGGCTTCCTCCACCATCGCCCAAGTCTGATTTGGCTGCAGGTCCTGACCTAATAACTGTCAGGACCCTCTGGGCATTTGGGAAGTTTTTAGGTTCCTCAATGTCAAGGTCAGCAAACTGTTTGATTGAAAGCAGGAACTTCAAATCTTTTGACCCTGTTACTATAGTCCCGGGCTCTTTCGGCCTGGGCAGGGGAAATACGGCATACCTCCTCTCCTGTGTTGAAAATAAATCTTTTTTTTTATCTTTTTTTTTTCTTTTTTTTTTGAGTTGGGCTTCTTTGCCGCTTGGGAGCAGGAGGAGGCATCTCAGCATTTTTTGCCGGTGATTGCTTGGGGGTATGAAGGGGAGTGGGTTTTTGTTTAACGGGGGAAGGAGTGGGAGTGTTCATGGGGGTATAAAAGGATCTATGCCTATAGGGGCTGGGATCCCTACTGGTGGGTTTGGCCTTAGATGGTGAAATAGCAGGCGATGAAGGGGGTTGTTTCTTCGGAGAAGGGGCGGGTCTACTAGAGGACGTAGAAGGGATTGGGTCTTTTCTTTCTGAATCCAGCCTCTTTTTTAATTCTTTGAGTTTCTCTGACTTTTCATAACCGGGGTCGAATCTCTTTTGCTTTTCTTCAAATGATTCTTCAGAGGCCGGGGCATCGCCCTTAACGTTGTTAGAGGGAGTGGGGCTGTATGTGCCTTTCTTCCTAGGGGCTTCAGGGGACTGAGGACCCGCTGTCCGGCGCTTCCCTCTGGCCTTACCAGCAACCAGCCATTCCCCCTCCCCCTTCTCCACAACTGCACCGGCAGCGGGCGAAGGCTCTTTGGGGAATGTGGCTTTCGATGTTGCGCCGACCGGAGGATTAACCGACCCGGTCCCGGAGGCTGGTACGCCCATTACAGGCGAGGCGGAATTTAGAGACGCGGTCAGAGGGGGGATCTTGAGTAACTGGCGCTTGACTTCCAGAGGCCTTCTTCTCTGGGCAGGAGGAGGAGAGATGACCAGTCACTCCACACCTCCAGCATACCGGTCTTCGACCCGTCACAATGACCGGTAATTTCAAGACGCCAACATCCAGACAGTTGGGGATGGAGCGGAAGGCTTTCTCGTCCAACATGATGTCAAAGCTCCACCCCCGCTCAGGCTATCACAGGAAGCTCCCAGAATTTCGCCATACTGAGAGAAGAACGCCGCGAGATGTTCCCCGATAACCTGAGGAGGGACCTCGTATACCGTTACCCTGGTCTTACGTCGGCCTTCGTACTCTGTACGCAGTATTATCTCTTTGTTAATAAGCTCACGGCTAGCCGCGGCGACGCAATCTTCTGATGTGGGCAACAGTACGTCCCACATGAAAAATTTAGCACCCTTAACTTATTCTAAGGGGCTTGAACCCGAAGGATTCCAATGCTTTTAACACTGTGTTTTTCGTCGAGCGACAAATTTTGCGCGTACGCTTGTCCACGACGAAAACCGACACTATTCTTTTGTCAATTTTTTTCAATTCTTGGGGTCTTCCAAAAGTCCACCATCTACAACAAGGTGTGCGTAACTTTTGGCACGCTCCAAGAACTCCGCTAAATTGATAATGCACTTAGGAGGGGACGACCAACAAGAGGGCGATTCCCCGGCCTCAGGCTCAGTTTGCGGTTCATTTTTGGATTTTTTCAGAATTTTGGCCATTATTGGCCTCCATAGTTGAGTCATTTTGTTGCCATTCTGAGCTTCCGTAGAAGTAATTTTTCATTTTTATTGACTTTTTCCCCAACAGATTCCACACTGCTAGGGGAAGAGGTATTAAGAGCTGGAAACTCTTCCAAACTGTCTTTGTCCGGGGGTCTTTTTTTGGTTGGGTTGAACAGGTGCTTTGAATAGCCTTTTGGGCTTTTTTTTTAATAGCCAAAAAGGAGGGTGGTTTTTTATCCTTTTTTTTCTCCATTTTTTTAAAAAATAATAAGAGGGAGGGAGGGGTAAATACGGGTGGGGAACCGCCTTATAGGCGGAGGAGGAGAGAAAAAAAAATAAAAGGGAGGGTAAAAAATAAAGTTTGGCCTATCAGCAAACAAACAATTAAACAAATATCAACAGAAAAAAAAAAAAAAATCAAACAGGAGGACGTGTGCAAAAAATTATAACCACAAATATAAACAGATATAAAAAAAAAACCAAATATACAGACGAGAAAATGTGAACAAGGTTCACGAAAATGAAGAAAGAACAAAAATTTAAAGGACAACAGACAAGAAAGCAACAAATTACACAATAAAACTAATAGTTATAAACGGAAAAGAGAAAACGCAATACGTACGAAACAAAAAAAAAGGTTACAATTTACAAAATGGCTGCCGCTAAAAAAAAAAAAAAAAAAAAAACCCAAAAAAAAAAAAACGAAAAAAAAAAAAAAGAGGAGGGACAGAGATTACAAAAATTAAAATAAAACACGTTTTTTTTTTTTTTTTTTTTTTTTTTTAAACGGGTAACACAGAAAAAATTAACACGTAAAAAATAAAAAGGTTAAAACGAGAAACGAAAAAATAAACAGAAAAACTCCGGGGTGTGGGTACTGAAAAAAATGAACTCAGAACAGAAATAATTAATAACAAAAAGGAAGTAACGGTTAAAAGGGAAAGGAAATGAAAAGGAAAAAACAAAAGGTCAAAATGAGAAAGTTCGAAAAATGACAAGTTTTAACAAAAGAGTCAAAAAAAATACGTTAGAAAAATGGTGTATAATTAAATCAAAAAACTTAACTAAATTAAGGCAGTCTGAAAAGTTGAAGAAATAGTCCTTTGGTAGACAGCAAATATGTCTAGCACCGGTCAGGAGAAAAACGGTGTAAACGCTTAATCTCGACTATCTTCCCTGTCTTCCGGTACCAACCCATATTAAGATGATGGGGTTTGACATTGCATTTAAATATTTTAAGATCAAAATTGACTGGGAAATATGAGGCCAAAAGAGAGTTCCACAAGTGAGAAGTGTGAGAGAAGAAATTGTTAGCATAGAACTTATGGTTATATCTAGCAATTTTAACTGTTAAATGATGAGACCTAACTGCCAATCTAGTACTGTTCTTAGAGTCATAAAGTCTAGGTACCATAGATGAAAGCTCATCATATCAATTACCATGAAAATATATATAGAAAAGGCACAGGAAAGCTACATTATAGAGGTGGGAAAGTGACTGAAGCCAAGATGCCAGATCAGGGCTGCTAACATTGCAAATTCTTTGTATTTTATCAAACATCTCTGAATACATAGCAGAAGCACCAGACTAGATGAGGCAGCCATATTCACTGTATGGATGAATGATAGAGTTATAAAGGTTCAAAATAGATTCTAGCAAGAAAAATTCTATTGCAATGCAGTAAACCATCTTTCCTAGTAGGAGACTTAGTAATTCATTCAATATAATTGTTTAACTTCATATCAGTGGAAAATGTTAGCCTGAGAAGTCACAATGAGTCACTCTCCTGGAGGCTGGCATTAGCCATGTTGATAGAAAGTAAAAAAGGTTCTCTCAGACAAGAGAGAGCAGTTTTGTTTTTGGCAGCATTAAAATTAACAAGCCATTTTTTTTACCCTAAATAACAACAGATTGAAATTCATTTTTGAGATCAGCTGTTAATTTGACTTTATTGAATCTATCAGACTTAGCATTGAGACAAGAGTAAATAGTTGTGTCATCAGCCATAGATGCTGATCAAGAACTGATGATATTGGGAAGAATATTAATTAAAATTTGGAACAAAGTAGGTTTAAGTATAGAGCCTGGATGAATTTATACATTAATGTAAAAAGATCTAGAAGAGTGGCTGTTCAAGATGCATTTCATTTTGCAATTATATAAGAAAGATTAAATCATATAAAAAATTATCTAAAAATATCATAACCTTTCAACTTTTGAAGAAGACAAGTATGCCAAGCCTTGTCAAATGCCTTCAAGATATTTAAAACAACAGTCCAAGCTTCATCATTCTTTAAAGCTTGATAGAATCTTTTAGCAATAACTGTTATTACATCAACAGTTAATCTAGAGAGGTGAAAGACATATTGTTCATCTGAAAGAAGACCCAGTGAGGTGAGATGCTTAACCAATTCAAAGTTGATTAGAGCCTAAAGACTAATAGGTCAATAGTTAGAAGGATCAGATTGTTTACCTGAATTCTTAAAAGCTGGAACTATAGAAGAGAATTTCCAACAAGCAGGAAGGCAAGAAGCAGCAAGACATTTATTGTAGAGTTTAGACAGAACAAGAGCCATTTAAGGATCACACTTCTTTTCAACTATTGCAGAGATACAATTAAGTTCACATGTTTTGTGGGGATCTTATTTAGAAATGAGAGCAGAAACCATGGATGTTATTATATGCATATCACACAGTAGAGGATCAGTTCTAAGTAGAAAGTCAAGCAAAGATGCAGATGAAACAATTATTAGTCTTTATGAAGATTTGGCAAGTTCAGGAAAAAAAAAAAAGATTTCATAATTTCATTAAAGCCTAAAACCTAACTAGAATTGTTGTTTGTTGTTGTTTCTTCTTCTTCTTCTTCTTCTTCTTCTTCTTCTTCTTTTCTTCTTCTCATTGGTCATCAGATGATCAAACTATTATATGATGATTTCATAAGACAGACAAAGAATCTTATAGCCAAAGATTTTTCTTGGACATATTTTCTTTTTATTCATTTTTAAAATCAGCTAAAAGCTGAGAGTTGATGTTGCAAAAGACAGGCAGAGATAGATAGTTTTCAGTAACAAATATCCAGACTTTTTTCTAAAGAGATCTAGGAAGGGTTTTTTACTATGAAAATGGAGAACAGCTAATGATTTCAAAGATACAATATATCAAAAATATTGATTTTGATTAATTTAAAAAATACCTATTTACCTGGGATTAAATAACGAACAAGTAGGAAAATCTTTATAAATTTAATATTTCACAATTGAAAGACAGGGAGATCCACTTCATCAGAAATATTTGGGAAATGGAATAATCTGAAATTTTTAAAATTTTTAAATTCAATGCTTCTAGAGCTTTTGAAACAAAAACCTGTTGCATTTTTACTGTCAATGACAGGCAAATAGAGTGACTAACTTAAAAATGCTTTTAATTTTATCTATGTTCTATATGTTAATTTACAATTTTTTTGATATTTCTTTTTTATGCTGTTCTTTTTTAGTTTTCATATCCTGCCTATTGGTTGGCTTAGAATCTAACGTGTGTTTCTAAATGTTTTGATGCTTAGTTTTGAAATCTTGTTACAGCCTAACTTCCAAAATGAATTTTGTGACAAAATCAAGTCAATCTAATAATTTTGGAAAGATAAAGATTTAACTACAATGTTTGGGAAATGTGTTTATCAAAACTGTTGCATGATTAAAATTAGGTAAACAAGAAATTATGATATTAGGTTAACTTTCCTTCCTTTTACCCAATTAGTATACATCCTGCTTGATCAGGCATGTGATCTTTAATGGTCAGTTTAACGGTTAGTCAGTGAAGCCCAGTTTATACAGAGAACAGTTGTATGGAGTGGGGAACTGCAAATAGCAGATGCTTTCTTGATGCATGGGTAAAACATATTTTCTCACATGTGTCAGATTTGTGAGTAATGACAATTTTTGTAACATTCAGCAGTTTTTTGAAAATAAAAACATTTACATTCTTTTGATTTTTTCCTAACCATCTTCATTATTTAATCTTAAATGTTTGAGTAAATATGCTGCCCACATATATTTGGTAAACTCATCATTGCTAACCACAGCATGATCTGAAAGCAAACACTTGTTAGCCTGATAATGTCATTAAATTATTTAGAATAAGCAAAAGAAAACTTATAAACATTGAAATTTAATTTCTATCTGAGGAGTTATCGTTATTTACACTATTTATATCTGGATTATTGTCCTCATCTTTGTTGCTGCAGTCTATATAACATCAGGAAGCAGTTCCATTCTATAGAGAAATCTCTGCAAAGTAAAACCTCACATAGGGGAGAACATGATCAAGAATTTCATGTACTTGATTCATTGCAGTTGTGACAGAAAATCAAGCTGCCTCCTAATAGTAAGGCTGGAGGAGCATGGAAAAGTCTTAATGAGGGGAGAGACAATGAAATCAAGCATGACTGATCATGTATAGAGGGAAAGGACATTAGTTCCTATAGAAGGAAGCGAGTTAGACATCTGAAAAGATCAGCACATATGCTAGGCTATGAGGACCTCCTTAGTAGACCTAACATACAAATAAATTCAGTATAGGATTTGCTAATAATGACTACTAACAGTAAGTCTTCAACAGCAACAGCAGCAGCAATAGCAGACAAAATATGATGTGCAGCAGCAGCAGTTGCAGCACTAATCAGCAGGCAGGTTAGGTTTAAAGCCACAAGTTCATTAGAGTGAATTATCTTATGACACAATAGCACTGATTTATGAATTTTGTGATTATGAGTTCAATCCCTGTGCCTGGCAGTGTGTACTTGGAGTTAGTGGAAACAGGTGAGCAATAACTGAGCAGTACTAAAACTAAGAACTAGATGATATCCGTACACAGTGGAATAAAAACAGTCTACACCTGTAGATTAAAAAAAAATAAAAGATTCACTTCAGAATTGCCTGTAAGTTTGTCAGATTGATATATGGCTGAAATGTTGTGATAATAACAACAAAGATAAGGACAATAATCTGAATATAAATAGAGTAAATATGGAAATTTAATTTGGGATATCAGATATTTTCCTCAACAAGTGCCATATCAATAAAAAAAAAGTTGTTGCAAATTTTGTTATACACTTTAAAAAGGATATTGATGTGTTAACCATTTTAATGGTTACTGCTGTTGAAATTTCTCAAATGGTGTGGATTTGGTAAAGTTCTTTGTTTGAAATTCTGTGAGGTTCAATTAAGTATGATCCTTACTACATGTTTCACTTGCTTGAAGCTACTTTTAACTATTCACTCTGAGAAAGTATTTGTGTATAGCTGACAGTTTAGATATTTCTAAATGATTTTGATGCCATGTATGGTATCCATATGAAAGTCTCAATCTGATAAGGCTATTTAAGAACATGACTCTCCTTCATACTTTTGGCCTTGTGCCACATCTTAGAAAATCACCATAATCAATCCAATTGAGATACCTCTGTATGTGTGAGGGTCTTGGGTTACATTTTTGTTTCCATAGTGCATAATATAATATACCCCACTTTTTGAGGATGTGCTTGTAATTTCAGACTTTCTTCATGAAACTTAGAAATTTGTTTCAAAATTCGAGCAGAAGGTATGCTATTTTTAAAAGTTCTGCCTCAACATAAAGTAATGTTTTATTATTCTTTAATGTAGAATAACAATAATAAAAAGCACGTACCGGCATAAGAATTCCAACTAGCGTTTGGCAGACAAAATAAAGCAGGTTGTAACTTAATACATATCCTGCAAACTGAGAAATCATGCTAGTATTTATATAGTAATACTTCCACTCAGGTACCAGCAGCCAATCACAGCCCAAGCAATGGACTATCCCACTTTAGCATAATGAGATGCTCCATTGCACCATAAATAGCTCTGTCTCTATGTTGAATTAGTCTTCACTCAGCTTGCTCCACAACTGAGTGGTTATCTTGACTACGTTGATTGTTCGACATGGCGCTGTTTTTTTCACTTCAAAGAGCCCGTAAGACAGGCCCTTTGGGAAGAATGTGAAAAGGGTATCATAACCCCAGTACCCGTTGGCATGCTTTGCTGATTGGTGTAGCACTATGGTAATTACCGCAAAAAAAATGGCAAACCAATGAAGAACCATAGACTACCAACACCTGAATTCACAGTGCAAACGGGAAACACACCATACAGGGTCACCATTCCAGCTAGCACTACAAGTGCCACCTAAAAAAAAAGAAAACAGTGTTGGATGCTGTTGATGGATATCATTCCATCCCCTTAGATAAAGAGTCCCAGCCACTCACCACCTTCATCACAGAATGGGAAGGTTCATGTACCTGAGAATGCCACAAGGTTTTTAGCATCTGGCGATGCTTACACCCGAAGATATGATGAAGTAATAAAAGACATCCCCGCAAAGTAAAAATCGTGGATGACACCCTACTCTATGACTCTGACATCGAAGGAGCCTTTTTCACACCTTCGATTTTCTCCTCCATTGTGCAAAAACGGCATCGTAATAAATAGAGAAAAATTCCAATTTTGCCAAGACACGGTGCAGTTTGGGGCCTCCAAATAACATCTTCTGGTGTAACCCTTCTAAATCCATGCTGGAGGCAATATTGAGCTTCCCAATACCAAAGACACTCACCGATGCCAGATCATGGTTTGGGCTGGTCAACCAAGTCGCTTGGGCATATTCACTAAGCCCAGTCATGCTTCCATTTCGTGATCTCGTAAACCGAGACTCACACTTTACATGGAATAAAAGCCTGGATATGCATTCCAGCAGTCAAAGAAGGTCATAGTTGACTTAGTCCGAAAAGGCATCGCAACATTTCAAAAAGAAAGAATAACCTGCCTTGCCCCAGATTGGAGCAAAGACGGAATGGGCTTCCTACTTCTGCAGAAGTATTGCTCATGCACCACTGACAAAGCCCCAGTTTGCTGCCCTGAAGGTTGGCGCCTGATATTTGCTGGTAGCAGATTCTGCATTGATGCTGAACGCAGATATGCACCTATTGAAGGCGAAGCAGCAGCAATTGCATGGGCATTGGAAAAATGTCGGATTTTTGTAATGGGTTGCCTGAATCTCATAGTGGTTACAGATCATGAACCACTAAAAGGATTATTCGGAGATAGAGACCTTAGTAAAATCCAAAACCCCCGATTATTCAGGTTAAAGGAGAAAACCTCAGGTACAGATTCACCATTCAGCACTGCCCTGGGAAATGGCACAGAGCCTCCGATGCTGTCTCTCGTAACCCAGCAGACATCTCACAGGCACTCCTAAATGTATTCACTGCTGAACCCTCTCAATCAGACATCATAGAGTCTGACAACATGGATGACTGGGTCAAATCAAAAACCTTATTAGCAACATTCGGTGCAAATGACAACCTGGAGCTCATCTCAGCAGACGTTATCCGTATGGCGGGACGCAGCGACCCGCAATACAAAAAAAATTAATAGAAGTAATACAAAACGGATTCCAAAGAACACGCATCCTCACTGCACCTGAAATCCGCGAATATTGGGAAGTGAGGCACCGCCTAAGTGTTGACGACGGGTTAGTGCTCTTAGATCAAAGAATTGTTATCCCCACCTCACAACGCAAAAAAAAATATTACATAGCCTACATTCTGCACATCAAGGCGAAGTTGGCATGAAGGCACGTGCCAATGAATCTGTTTATTGGCCCGGGATGAATGCTTCAATTCGTAATATTAGAGCAGGTTGTACGTTCTGCTCAAAATTGCCCTGAGTCAACCAAAAGAGCCAATCAATTTGACACCATCTCCTGATTGGCCATTTCAGCAAATCGTCATGGACATCTTCCATGTTGGAAACCATGGTTACTTAGCATGCGCTGACAGATTAACGGGCTGGCTGAATCTATACCACTTGAGCCACGGAGAAGCTAATGCCTCAAGGATTATTTCTGATTTGCCGAGACATATTTCAAACCTACGGCGCTCCTGAGGAACTCAGCAGTGATGGTGGGCCACCCTTCACATCTCTTCCATTCAAGCAATTTTTGCAAGACTGGGCTGTTAAACAAAGGTTATCATCTGCTGGTTACCCACAATCCAATGGTCGAGCAGAGTTCGCTGTAAAAAACAGCCAAGAGAATCGTAAATGGAAAACACAGGAGCCCAAGGATCATTGGATAATAACCGTGCAGCAAGAGCCATCCTCCAATACAGGAATACGCCCATTCAAAACATTGGGCTATCCCCTGCTCAACTACTACTACTCTCCACCGCCGACTACGTGACTACATACCATCCCACCCAACACTCTATAAGCCACACGCGAATTGGATAACCGCAGCACAAAATCGTGAGATAAGTTTGTCCCGGCGGAACGCTTGTCTCATAGAGCGATACAACAGAACAGCACACACTTTAAACCCCCTTCAAAAAGGACAAATAGTGGCACTACAAAGACCAACAACCCGTCGATGGGACACAACAGGTCAGGTCATTGAAATCCTCCCCAACCACCAATACCGTATCAGAGTTGACGGATCAGGTAGAATTACCTTACGAAATCGCCGATTTCTCAGGAAACTGGATACACCAACAATTCCAGTTCCAAGACCTAGTGCAATAGCTGAGACCCCTACACCAGTGCAACAAACAGTCGACGCTGGAATAACATCAAACACTGCTCAGTTGTTTACAATAACACGGACAAAATTTTCGGGCATTGTCCAGACTACTTCCGCACAACCAGCCAGGTTTAAAGGAACTCATCCCTCCCCAAAGGCCACTACCCACACGCGATGGGGGGGAATGAGATGTAGAATAACAATAAAAAGCACGTACCGGCATAAGAATTCCAACTAGCGTCCAGCTGGCAGACAAAAAAAATAAAGCAGGTTGTAACTTAATACATATCCTGCAAACTGAGAAATCATGCTAGTATTTATATAGTAATACTTCCACTCAGGTACCAGCAGCCAATCACAGCCCAAGCAATGGACTATCCCACTTTAGCATAATGAGATGCTCCATTGCACCATAAATAGCTCTGTCTCTATGTTGAATTAGTCTTCACTCAGCTTGCTCCACAACTGAGTGGTTATCTTGACTACGTGATTGTTCGACATTTAACTTTTTTTATAGCTTTCTTTTCTTCCTCATCATTAGGTTTGTTATCTTACTTATTATAAAACGCAGATTGTGTGTGTGTGTGTGTCTGTATGTTTATATATTGGATCGGATTTCCTACATTTTCCAACCGATTTCAACAAAACTTCACAGGACTGCATAAAATTACCTTGCAGTGGTTCTGACAGCGCCAAAAATTAGAAAAACACAATTGTTTTTGCACGAAATCAATTTGAAAACACGATTCTGTCGCCAGAATGGAAAGGGGACAACTCATATCGTTATACTTATTATAAAACCCAGGTTGTTTGTGTGTGTGTGTTCGTTTATATATGGGATCGGATTTCCTACATTTTTCAACCGATTTCAACAAAACTTCACTTTTTTTGGCAGGTAGTGTTTCCATTTACAAGACAATTGTTTATAAAATTCTATTCAATCGGTAGACTCATAATGATTGAAAACAATGTTTTTGTTTGAGTTTGGGTTTGACTAATTCGTAAAAAAAAAAAAAAAAAATAATTAAGACATGCGTGTCCGTCAACCTTAAACAATAATCTTTGTCAATTTTATTTTTCAGTCTTTATGATGGTCGATACTTGATCTATCTCTTACTGTTACATCCCCGGGCAACGCCGGGCTCTACTGCTAGTTGTTTATATTTGGAGACAGACATTGTAATGCTTGGATGTACACTTGTGTATGTTCTAATCCCATTAGTGTGGTCAGGGTTGAAATATGACTCAAAGTGTTTTTTCAGACAAAGGCGTCTCTTCTGTTTTGATAATTCTACACATCTCAACACAATACCTGTGCTGTTTGGCTTCATTAATTCAATTTTGAATTTGTTTGAGGTATTTGTTTCTTTGGGTTTTAACTATTTTTTAAAAAATTTTTATGGCTAAAACTAGCTTTGAAATAAGTATTGAAAGAAGTAGTTTATCAGTACAAGTAATATAGTAATATCATATCATTATATTTTAAATCTGAATTATGTTTACAAGATTTTACTTGAATCTGTTAGAATTCAAGGAAGGGTTTTTTACTATGAAAATGGAGAACAGCTAATGATTTCAAAGATACAATATATCAAAAATATTGATTTTGATTAATTTAAAAAATACCTATTTACCTGGGATTAAATAACGAACAAGTAGGAAAGTCTTTATAAATTTAATATTTCACAATTGAAAGACAGGGAGATCCACTTCATCAGAAATATTTGGGAAATGGAATAATCTGAAATTTTAAAAATTTTTAAATTCAATGCTCTTTACTTTTTTATTTAGTTGAATAGATGTCACATGTTCATATGTTAGTATGCATATATGTATGTATTAATTTTGTTGTGCAGGCATTATGTGTTTACTTGTTGATTTCAATCTTGTTGGGAATGACTGCAGAACACTTGCCCCATCCCTTTTATAGCCAAAAGCACACAAATGCATGCTGCAATTTTCTTTTCTTACCCAATAAAACAGGCTGGTTTGCATTTTGACATGATCTCGAAGACAGAACGCTACGTTCGCTTGTTTGAACTTGCTCTTGTGTGTCAACGCCAATTCTTACTTTGTAAACTCTTTGCCTTATTACTGTTAATTTTCCTTGCATATATTATTTACTTGCTTGCTTGCTTGATATTATTTTTTACCCTGTTCCTTTTTTTTTTCTTGCAAACTTTGAATTTTCTGTTTGTTGGACAATTCTGTTATTTATCTTGTATTTGATCATGGCTACTCATTCCACATTACTTTATGGCATCTGTGTATGTTTTTAATTCTTGAGATGTTAGTGTAATTTAAATGCATATTAATAAATTGGATATATTAGAAATTGGGTATATTAGGGGATTTTAATTGTATAATAAATATGATGAATCTTGTCTCCTCCTTCTCAAAATCGGTATTCTGATGTCTTGTTATTAAAATACTAATGTCAAGAAGTGTATTGAGCTGAAAAACTTTCAGCACTCTCATATAACAATAATAATTTAAAAGCATCACTTAATGGTTATAGATATTTGAGAGTTAATGATTTGAATGGGGAATGATATACAAGCCATAGTTGTGTTTTATTATAAAAAGAAACTAATAATTTAATTTTAACAAAATATGATTTCTAGCAGCTTTTTACTCTATTTGAAAAGATTCAATATGGTAGAGATAATATGAAACCTAAATCACAATTACAGTGGCCATCTTTAACAGTGTAAACTTGGTTTTATTAGTGATTACACTGTTCAACAGAATTCATGGAAAAAACAAGATCATTATATGATTTGTGAATGATATTTCCAGGTATCATTAACAATTTATGAAGCATTTGCTATATATTCAATATCAGATAATCTTTTATTCTTTTCATAAAAAATTGTGATTCATTATTTCATTTTCTGTTGTGAATCATCTGCTGATATAACATCATAAGTGAAACAGCTGATTCCAAATGATCAAAATTTATGGATATTAAAATAAACAACAGCTGTTACTAAAGACAAATATTATTTATTGTTACTTGTATTAAAAAATATCTAATTTGAAGATTGATTGACTGAGAGTTGAATTTTTCCTGATTTAATTGATTTTACAAAAATTATACCATATATTTAAATATTAAGCATATGTTACAATTTCAATAATTTTGTTAGAGTGATTAATTTATTATTTCATTGTTAGTGTGGTTAATTTTTTGAAAAAATGATTATCTTGAAATCTCTTAAATAATCTTTTTATTATATATTTACAGTTGGAGGCTTTATTCAGTATATATTGATGACATTAGTTAAATAGTATTTTTCTTTGTAGTTAAATGATTTGAGGAGAAATTAAGATTGAATGTTTTCACTTATTTCAGTGTTGCAATACAAAGTAAATTCTAAAAATGTAGTAGGTATATTTGATAAAAAATATCTCTACTTCAAACTTTTCTTGTTTTTATATATTCACATTATATAAATTTAACTCATATCACTGAGTATGCAAAAGGAAGCATATTATGTTTATGATAAGAAAATCTTGTCCAATATTACTTCTAATTAGTATTAAATTTTGTAGATATTAAATTGGAAAGCCTAGTTTAAAATTTAGGCAAGTTTTTCCTATGTAGGAGGAAAGAATTTTTTAAAATAAAAACAACAGAGACTCGTTTTTCTAGAAAGAAGAAGTAAATGAATAGGAGGAGAATTACTGGAAATGGCATGACAAACATTTTTTGCTCCATGAATGAAATTCTTTACAAAGTGCTAAAAATAAAACAGAATGTAAAAAACAAACCTTGAAGATTGCAGTAAAAATAATGAAATGAAAGATAAACTAGTAACAAATAATAATAAAATCTTTTGTCCAAATCTGATTTAATTTGATTAAGTGAATTTCAAAGATAAATTCCATATTTATGTGAAACAATTACAATTCTGTACCTGAAGACTTTAATAAGAAATGAGGTGTTCAGTCATCCTTTGCTTGATACATTTTGATTTGAGTCTGTTTTTATACGACTATAAAATTTGAATATTCTAGAAAAGAATTAACAAGGAAAATTTTTCCTTTTGATTTTTTTACTAATCGGAGGTCAGAAATTCAAATGTGCCATAATGTGAAATGGTATCTGATTGATCCTGGTAAACTAAATATAAATAATAAGAGAAGGTGGTAGGAAGTGAAGATTATGAGGATAGATAATGATTTACCTAAGACTTAAGTGGTCAAGGAAGCATACATGCTGTTCTACAAAGTAGTAGAAAAAAATCACTGCCTAAGTGGAACGTTCTCTTTATATTTGGAATATGGAGAAAATGAGGCTGATTTGACTCTGTGAAAGTAGCACAGTGTGTCCTAGAAGTAATGGTCTGAACTGGTGGAACTAAAGAATAGAGCACATCTGAACATTTGCCATGGAAATAGCAATAGAATAGTGACAAACACCAATAAAATATCATAAAATGTAATTTAACATTTGCTACACACTTTGTCGAATACAAGTAATGTAATGGAATAACTTGTCACCCCCATGAGTAACTACACTATAGGTACCTATAAGTATTGGTAAGTCAATGGACTATGGAGACTAGCTGCGACCTGTTCCAGCTAAGCAGTCGAACTCTCTGCCTTCGGGCAGAGAGGAACCTGGATGAGGCTCCATTGTAGGGCAGAGTCTCGTTCAGGGAGGTAGACTGCCGCTGAATCTGTTTATACGGGTTCAAAAAGGGAATATTTTTGGCTGAGCCACGTTAAACCAGCCTTGTGCCATATGCAACCCTTGTGGGGGGGTAGCTAAATATACTAGCTGTGATCTGTTTCAGCTAGACAGCTGATCTCTCTGCTTTCAGGCAGAGAGGAATCCGGATGAGGCTCTGCCGAAGGGCGGAGTCCCATTTGGGGAGGTAGACCAACCCAATTCCGTTTATGCAGGTTCTATGGGGAATTTTTGGCCATGCCTACGGGCTCGGATACCCCACATTAAACTTGGCCTTGCTCCAAATCTGACCATGTAGGTTGGTTGGCAAATATACTAGCTGGGATCTTTTTCAGCTGTACTGTTGTACTCTCAGCTTTCAGGCAGAGAGGATCCTGAATGAGGCTCTGCTGAAGAGCAGAGTCTTGTCTGGGATGGTAGACTGACCTGACCCCGTTTTTTGCCCGAGCCTATGGACTCGGATACACCACATTAAATTCGGCCTTGTGCCACATCTGACCATGTGGGGTGGTTGGCAAATATAGTAGCTGGGATCTTTTTTGGCTGTACTGTCAAACTCGCTGCCTTCAGGCAGAGAGGAACTCGGCCAAGGCTCTGCCAAAGGGCAGAGTCTTGTTCAGGGAAGTAGACTTCGGGTGCGGGTTCTATGGTAATTTTTTGGCTGAGCCTACAGGCTCGGAAGACCCATGTTAAACTAGGCCTTGTGCCACATCTACCCATGTGGCTGGGGGCTAGTAAATATTATCTAACTGGGACCTTTTCAACTATATGGTTGAACTCTCTGCTTTCTGGGCAGAGAGGAACCCGGACGAGGCTCTGCCAAAGGGCAGGGTCGCATTCAGGGAAGTAGACAGACTTGATCCCGTTTATGCAGGGTCCACGGGGATTTTTGGCCGAGCCTACAGGCTCAGGAACCCCACATTAAATTCGGCCTTGTGCCACATGTGAATGTGTTGGGCAGTTGCTAGATACTCTAGTTGCAATCTGTTGAGTATGACTCAGACTTATGTGAGAATTACAAACCTTCCAACAGTAGCACTCACTACTGAATTGACTTGCGACAGTTGTGTGCATAACTGTTACCTTATTTCTTATTGTACTGGTTTTTGCACTAAACCATTACTTATTTTATCTACTGTGTTTGTCAAGTATATATTCATATTAGCATGGAATATAACAGCAAGTAATTGGCCCTATATGGTGTTTCAGGAGATAAAGATGGCCTCTATGGCACAAGAAAACTTTCATTATTTGGAACAGGATTTTACTTTATTCAAGTCTTTATTTTTATTTATCCCCTTCACAAACTAATGTCATACCAAATCAAATGCTGAAGCTCAGAAAATAAGGTCCTTTATTACAATTGAATTTGCATTATTTGAAATGGCTTTTATAATTTATAAAAGAGGTTTTGTTAACAGAAGCAATTATAGTAAAAGCATTTTTGAGTTTTTCAATTAATTCACTAATCTGATAGACATATTGATGTCTTAATAGAGAAAATACTGAGTCATTAATGATTGGCTTCTGTATTTCCATTATTAACAGAAACAATTGAGATGTATTTCAGTGTTAATTGATAAGAAAACAGATGTCAATGGTGAAAATATTAACTTCATTTATCTATTTTTCAATGATTCATAATCAATTATAAATAATTTTTTATTTAAGTCTCACTGCGTATTTATTCTTTATAATAATTTTTGATCTGTGGTGTCTGCTGCAAACTAGTGACCTATGGAAAGTAGTGGTAAAAACAAGTAAAATATTAAGATGAAAGAAAATTCCATGTCAAAATTAAAGATTATTAGAGGCAGGCCTGTCACTAGAATGTTTAGAGGCGGGGGCTTTTAAGTTATCGTAGGCTGTGAGTAGAATGTACTCATTAAATAAGTTCACATCATTTTCAAGTGGGATGGATAAAATAATTTTTAAAATAATTTAAAGAAGTAGAGACTGAAAATTTCTTAAATGTTGTTAAAGGTTACAAATATGCAGAAACATTTGCAAGAGATATTATTACAAAAATGTTGAAGAAAAGTCAGATATGTTTATTAGATACATTGTACATTTTAATACAGTTTGTGTACTGCCAATCATGTCACAGATGTTGTAACTTACCTATTGTATTTATTTATCCTTCTTGTAACTGAACTGGACACTAGTCTCCAAGTGTACCAACACACATACACACACACAGAGTAGTGGAACTGCATTTTTGGGGCCCTGAAACTTGAACAGATATGCAGGCCCCAACAACAATAGATTCAAGGATCCAACTGCCAAAATGTAGATTATGAATTGATTTTGGTAAGCTCAATGAGCCCATAGAGGTTAGGCAATTTAAGATCCCTCCAAAATTTTGAAATTTTACCAATTACAGGGGAATTTTGAGGCCATATGAAATAGGTATGAGAGCATATTCTAAGGCCAATATTAGCTGCTTCAACCCATTGCTCTGTGATTCTACCAATAAAAAGGACTTTATTTTAATAACAAACACTTTAAAAAAATGTATCAATTTTGTTGATAAATTTTCTCATTAAAGAATGTTGTTTCAGGGGCCCAACTTGGATTAGGGGCCCTGAAGATTAAGCTTCATTAGTTTCATAGTAGATATTTCACTATACACACACACACAAACAAAAAAACGTGCACAGCATTGAATGAAGAAAAATAATATGTTTAAAATACATTTAAAATATATCAAAAATTGGCAGTATGTGACAGCATTCATTTTCCATAGGGTTCAAGAATAAAAGCTATGCCTCAAGCACTTTGTCCTAAAATTAAGAGAACTAAAACATCACCTTGAGGGTAAGACTTCAAAAAGTGGTACCCAGGATGTGTGTTGTCTTTCATTATATTTCTGCTGTGATAAAAAGAATTAAAAATGTTCTCTAGTGAGCAGACAATTAGTTTCTGGGTAAAGTCTATAATAATTAGCAAATGACTTGAGGGAAACAGTCATAGTATGCTTATATATTGTAATCAGGATTAAATTTTATAGAATTAATATTGGTAAACTTTAGTATTTATCAATTTGTGCTTAGTAGATAATAAAAATTATAAACTAATTTAATCAGAATGAATGTTGATCCTTTTTCATAGTCATAGAACCTCACTCCACCTGATTAGAATAACAATATACTTTAACTGTAATGAATTATCAGACTTTTGTAACGTATGGTGGTTGTTAATAATTAAATATAACTCAAGACTTCAATGGTAAGATAAAACAATAAGTAAAGAACAAAGAAGTAAAAGTCAACCAAAGATAATTGACCCTTTCAGTGAATACCTTATTAGAAGTGCAGCTTGGCTTAATGTCCAGTAAATCCTAAATCAAACCCCAAATCATTGATGCACAATAATTCACATTAATTTGACTGAATAATTCCACTCAATAGTCACTCAAAAATCACTCCAGTCAGTAGCCTGACACCACTATTTATACACCTGGAAGAAAACATATTCATAAGTCCAGAGTGTCATGCTTGAACCATGGTGTAAGTAGTTACTCATTTTCTTCCTATATGATTCTCATAATCTGTTTTGTTTTTCTAGAGAAACACATCCTTCTTTTCTCTTGACAGCGCTACGTTTTATTGGACATGCAAGTAGCAGATTGGAAAGAGAAATTAGCAAGTTGAATTTGAATTCTGGTTGTGTTCATTACATTCACAAATACTCTTGGGAAAGGTATGAATATATCTCTTCTTTTCTCTATCCTATGGGTTAAATAACAGGTTAGACTGGGTTTTCTAATTTTGGTTAGCACCCAGTCTAAAGACGGCAACTCAAATAAAAACACCCATCTCCCAGCAACCTAGATCATGGTTCTTTTGCAAAATCTGGATTTATTTGACAGCTTTTTATTGCTGGAAGACTAATATTAACAACCTGACAGATTCTGCCATTATACATAGTCAGTAAGGCATTTAATAATAAATTCGTCATAAGAGTAAATGCCTTAATATCTCAAAGGCTTTTGACAAAGTGACAAAGTTGCTACACAAACTCTCCATGTGTGTCATCTCTGAAAAAGTCTTTGCAGTTATCAAATCCTTCATATTTGGTAAGTCTATGAAGGTTGTAATAGCCAGTCTTCTAAAGCCGATAAACTCAATACAGGCATCTCTCAAGGCTCTCTTATTTATACCATTCTCTTTCTGCTTTATATTAATGATCTGTCTTTTTCTTGAGAACTGCTACTTTGGGGAAAGACTTCTGAAAGGATTCTTCCTTGAGCACTATAAACTTTTACCTTTTTATGTTTAGGCTTAACCATTGTCTATCCTATATATCTTCATAATTTGCCCTTGTTTCTCTTTGCCCCTGTTATGTCCATACAACAACCTCATGTAGTGACCACTTTGTTTGGATCTTGGGCTTTGAGCTTGATGAACATTTTAGTAAAAGGAAAAGTTTTCATTTTTTTACTAATAATGACAAAATCTAATCTTCTGGCATTGGATTACTCTATGAAAATACCATTGATATGTTTGATCAAATCCCAATTATTTTCACAGTTACAAGTGGATTATCTTTCCCATCCACTTATGTCTATTTTTAAGTCAGCTTGCTTCATTTTTTTATTATATGATTAACAATCATATTGCTATCTCTATATATTCCATAGCTATTGTTTTGTTGTGTTCTGTTCAACTGAGCCTTAATATAGTCTGTTCTTCTGAGACAAGAATTAACAAGAATTCTATTTCTTTGTTCAAGTGTCTTCTTTACAATCATATTATTAGTAGTGTTACATGTAGTCACCTCCCTGTCACCCTTCATATTATGACCCCTTATTTAGGTAACTCTCCAGAAACAGAGAAGAGCATTTCCTGTAATGATGACTGAACAATAAAGCTGTTATTGTGCTTAGCTCCTTTGTCATCTTCATTAATAAAAAATATTTAATGTAACAAGTCTGGTGGAGACTTATGTGCATGTTGGATGTTTATTTATTTTTTAAGGGTTGATATGCATCACTATTTCTTAAAATTTTTCTTGGTGGGAATTTAAGTTTATTTTTTTAGTAAATATTGGCTTGCAATGCACCAATGTTCTATATGAGTTATCAGCATAATCAAGAAAGCCAACTCTTTCAACAGTATCAATGATCTTTTTTTTTTACCAATGTTTATTTGATACAAGGCCTAGGGGCCACTCAAGATAGAGGGTTACTGAATGAAGTTGTATTAGCATAAGAAAGGGCCAAATAACAAGAAAGATAGTTAATTCTAGACTTGAATAGGTCAAGATTTAAATAGTGAATAAAATTTCAGAGCTCAGTTGGAGATGTTAGGAACATAGACTTTATTAAAAGTAGACTTTAGAAAGAACTGGAAACCCAAACAGGCGATGAACTTCTACTGCAGTTCAAGAAACTGGGGAGGAGTGTGAACTGGATGATATGCAAACCTATCTACTTCTATTGTGAGAAGAAAAAAAATAATAATCACTGAATAAAATTTTCGATTTCAGGTGGGGACATCAGAAGTACAGAGGTGAATGAATTAGAAATCGAAATCATGAAGAAGAAACAGGAGATATACCTCTATTCCTGTTCAAAAGACTAGCGAGGAGTGTGAAATGGACTATAGACAAACCTATCTACTCCTATGGAATTCAGTTAATCTAGCAATTCAGCTAATCTTCTTGATAAAGCTAGATAATGAGGATGCCAATTATATATTTTAAGCAGATGGTTCTCCTTGGTGGTGTCATAATTAGGGATATTTCTTCAAAGTATTTTTTGTAGAAGTTTGTTTTTGCCAACAGTAATGGCAATTGTATAGTGAAGCCATTTGTTTAGTAAATATATGTCAGTTCCTACTTGGAAGAATGCCATCTGCACTTAGAATTTCAATTAGCTGTCTATAAGGATTCCGATTTATTTTGATAGGTCTATATTTTTTGGAACCTTGGTTTTTTACCAGGTTGATCATTTGTGTGGAATAAATGAGAGTATCTTTGTTTTAACAAAGTGGGCTAAATTCTTTACAGAGTATAGAGGCCTGTTCAACTGTGGAAATTTCTACTAGGAATGTACTTGGTAGGTGGCATTCAGAGCCTTGACAGTCAACAATAGACCTTATAAAAATAAATTGTTTGCTTATTTTCAAGAAATTGTATATATATATTGTAGCTTTTTCACATTGAACCAGCTGCCAATAACCATTACTGGTGAAATGATCCCTGTTCTTGGTCAAAATCTAGGACACCTTCCTCCTCCTCTTCTTTCTCCACTAAAACGTGCCTGCTTGATCAATAATTTTGATACAAATTCAATCAGAAAGCTGAATATTACTGAAAATAAAAAGTCCAAGGAAAACGAAAAGTCCAGTGGCTGAAGTTTTTCATGTTAACTTTTTAGATACAAATTCTCTCAAAGTAAGTTTAAAATAAAGAAGAAGGTTGAATGAAAATCAAATCAAATACATAAGAACTTTTACACACACACACACACACACATTGATAATAAAATTGGATTAGACTAAAGTAATTTTTGTGGGTGGATTTTTTTTTCTAAAAAAAAGAGCATGGTTTTAATTGAAGAACATTTGGATAAAAATAACAGAAAAAATGAGCCTCATTTGTTTACCATGTTTTGAATTGAGTTTAGAACTTACAATTAAGTTGCTGAGTTGTTCAAAAAAATTAAATGTAAAAATAAATGTGTAATTTAAGAATGATATAATTTGGCAATAAAAACAGAACTTATTCTTAAAAATAAGTAAAGGTGTTTTAAAAGAGCCACTGTAAGGATTTTTTTTCCTTTTAGTAACTATTACTTACTATACACAGTCAGTTTTGAATTGATGCAGTGTGTTAGATATTTGTGAACATGTATTTAGTGAACCATATATGGAATGTGATTTAACACAATTTTTATATGTCATTTAGCAAATTTTAATATCTTCCTTTCTATTTCAAACTGATCTTGAACATTAACATAACAGGCTGCAATCTTACATAAGAAATATAAAGGCCTATTGTACTCATGACACCAGGTATCAACCATTATCAGCTTCTTAAAAATAGACAGGTGAAGAAGAATAAGGAGCACTGTACATAAACAATGAAGGAACCCTCACTTCACATTATTTGTGATGGTCCTGGGTGTTATGAGTGATAAGAATCATATTGTCCCGTTTCTTCCTATTAGGTCATACGATCAGTGCTGCTGCCTACAGCAAGGTGCTTAATATGGTGGTCAAGTGTTGTAACAAAATGATGGCCATATATGTTCAAACAGGACTCTGCCCACCCACCACATGGTCCATATAATTGAGGAGTGAGTGGTTAAGAATTTTTAAACGTTCTCCTGATTTCAAACCCCCTGCTGGACTGCTATGTATGGAAGGGTGTCATTGAGAGGGAGGGCAATCAGCATCCCCACAAAAACTTATTAAAGTTAGTGGATGAACAACAAGCACAAAAATCACCCAATCTGAGCAGACAGTTGCTTTCCAGTCAGCATCAAAGTCTTCCTCAATGTTTAGGGAAGTTTTATTGAATAACTTTTTTATATTTTTCAAAGTTGAAGATGTGTTGAAAATTAAAAAAAATGTATATATTTTTTAATTTTAAACACAATGTATATTTTTAAAATTTTTTAAACACAATTTAAAACAATGTATATTTTACACAATTTAAAACAATGTATATTTTTCAAATTTTTAAACATGATATTTTCTTGAATAACTTTGTTTTATTTAAAAAATTTCTTCCTGTATTCCCTTCTTTGTTTTATTTATTTTTAAATTACTCTTATTTGAAAGTAGAATTTATCTATAATTAGTGCATACAGGATTTCCATGATAAATCATTTATGTGAAGTATCCAATATTGTATGTAAAAAATGAGTTTTATGTGAAGGCTTTTAAAAAATTCCTGAGTTTTCTTGATGCTAATTTTTTTTTAAATATCTTCTAAAGTGGCTTTAAGGATAAATTGTCTACAATTTTAAAAATTAATGCAAACAAATTTTTTAACACGTAAAGAAGAAAAAAGCAAGAGGAACGGTTTAGGATGTGAGCTATAAATTGGAGACAAAATATGAAAATTTGAATATCTGGGAAGTGTTTTTCTTCAGAGGATGAAAAATGTAATATCGAAATCTGAAGTTGGAATAGCAAAAGATACTTTCCAAAAGCTCAGCAAAGTATTAAGAAATAGGAAAATTTAATTAGAAACAAAGACAAGAGTGCTGAACTGTTATGCAATATCAGGCAGTGAATCTTTCACAATTTCCTCACAGATGAATAAGAGATTGCATAGATATGGATCTACAGAAAGATGCTGAGAATACCATGGACTGAACATGTGAGTAATAAGGAAGTTTTAACAATAATGGAAACCAAAAGGATGTTTATAGTTAAAATCAGAATGTGATAGTTGAAATTTCCAGGATACATAATGAGGAGAGAGGGCTTGGAGAATTCGACACTCATAGGGCATATTAAGGGTAAGAGGGTCAGAGGGAAACAATGAATTACCTACCTAATGAGTTGATATAAATATACAAAGAGTGGAAGTGATGATGAAAAGATAAAACTTCCTAAGAGCTCCAAAGGATAAGAAGTTGTGAACAGTTGTGATCAAACCACATCCTGAAGGGATACAGCACATTTAAAATATCCAAATGTGTAAATAAATCAACTTGTTTTTTAAAGACTTAATAAATATCAATTTTAAATTTTATTTTTAAAAAAATAAGAAAAACCTTTAAGCTTTGAGTTTTAACAGTTAAACATCTTAAGAAGCCATTTAGATTCTTTTTGTTGTATTGTTGGTAAGGGAATTTTTATGAGGAACATGAAAAAATTGAGTTGAGTAATTTCAAGACTATATATTTGACATCAACAACATTGCTAAATAATTGATACCAACTGAAGATCAATAATGATTAATCAATTCAAGAGCCACTCAAAGTAGAGGGTTACTGTGTGGTGTTGTATTAGTATAAGAAAGGGCAAGAAGAAGGTTTTTGGTGCTATGGAGGAAGATAACAGCTAACTCTCAACTTAAAGAGGTCAATATTTAATTAGTGTATAGCATTTAAGTCAGAAACATTAGAAGTATAGTGTGGAAGTAGACTTTAGAAGGAACCAGAAACCCAATCCTAAATAAGGAAACAAGGGATAAACCTCTATACCTGTTCAAAAAACCAGTGAGGAGAGTGAATCAGATGATAGGCAAACCTATTTACACATATTGGGGGAGGAAAAGAAAATAATTAGTAAATAAAATTTCAGAGTTCAGATGGAAACATGAGAATTATAGAATTGAAGTAGAATTTAGAAAGAACCAGAAATCCAATTCTAAATAGAAAACAAGAGATAAACCTTTATTACTGTTCAAAAAACTGGGGAGGATTGTGAACTGGATGATAGGTGAATCTATCTACTCCTATTTATTAAATTTATTTTGTATGCACATGTAAAGGATTTATAATTTTCATTTATTTTTAATTTCTAATTTTTATTTCCATTTATTTCAAGTTATTTCTTTTAGATTATAGTCCAACTTATTTAATCTGACACTTTGTGATCTAGTCATTGCCCATGGCCTGTCACTTTTTTTAAAATCAGCTGCCATTAATTCATTAAGCAGCTATAAGGGAGTACCATGCAGAGTGTCTCGGTGATATGGTTTTGCCCATTTCTTATATATAGCTGCATATTTACTCATTCAGCGTAGTAAGTATTTATTATTTTTTAGTTTTAGGCTTTTTTTCTTTATCCTTTGTATTGTATGAAACAATAAAACCTTGTTTGGAAGCATTAATGATGTTTTCTTTCCTGTTTTAAGCTTTGTTCTACATTTGATAACACAACAACATATAAAGAATGAACTGGTATGACTATGTTTACATAGGTTTTTTTAAGGGTGATTTCTGTCAATTGTCTGGTCTCACATTGCCAGATTAAAGAAGTTGAATGATATTTACAATTTTTTTATTCAGTTTAAATAGTCCATTCTTAATTAAGCAAGTATTTTTCACACCAAAACTTTGAGCTTTGTTGGAAATATTTTTTGAAAATTTAAATTTAACCAGAGCTAATTGTAAATTGAAACTTAAACTAGAGTAACAGGAAGCAAAACCTAAAATCAGATTTACACATCTGTGAAGAGTAAACTTGTAAATTGTTTATTATTCCTGAAAGGAAATTAAATAGGATTATATCAAATCAATTGGATTAGTCCCACCCAGAACTAATACAAATATAAACTGTGTTGTGCTGTTATATAACAATAGGCTGGAGTAATACTTTCATTCACCATATTGCCATATCTTCAAATATTATAAATATTATATTGTAAAATTTCTTTTATTATTTGGCAATTGATGAGCTTTACTCTTTAGAATTTATGTATTTGATCATTCTTATTTGCAGATAGTAACTGTTTTTCTGCACAACATTCTAACATTTCAATAATATCTTTTTTTCATTGTTAATAAACAATTACTCATTGCATTAAAAAATTAGATATATTTTTCTTAAATACATACAGTGATAATTAGAAACAACAAAATCAATTAAAAATTTCCCTATATAAAATAAACAAAATGATAAAAATCGAAACAAAAATGATATATAGATATCTGGTGATATATCCAAGCCCATCATCAATGGGGGGGGGGGACTAAAGGGTCTGCCCCACCAATCATTTACCACCACCCTATTGTGAAAAACTAAGGAATTAATTTTAGTGTAAAAATTCTTACTCATGCATGCCCCTCTGAATTAATACACCTCCCTCTAAATACTCTGCTTGCTTATACCTTAAATTTTACTTTTGATGACAGGGACTATAAAGTTATGAAACAAAAGTGACAAAGAAATTTAAAAGTGATGACTTTTCCGATATGAAACTAGTAGCTTACTTAACCAACATTGAGAAGCATCCTGATTTCATAATAGTAAAAAGTTTTCATGTTACTAACACTTACGATTTTATTTCACAAGTATAAATTAAATATGCATTTTCATTTGTAGGGATTTTAATTTTATCTCTGGAATTAATACTTTGGTAGAACAAAATAAAAACAGATATACATTTCTTAGGAAAATTTTAAAATAATTTAATGTTTTCTCATAGATTTCAACTTTTAATCATGTATTTACTGTGTAAAATAAAATTGAATTAAGAAAAATATGAGTTAAGATTCAAATAAGTAAATAATATAATACTTTTTAGTCAATGATAATATCAAAAGAAAAACACTGTAAAAAGTAATTATCAAAGATTTCAACACAAAATATCACTGCTTAATACAAGGTTAAATATTTTGCCCTGTATCTTTTATTATACAATATTTTTACCTGTTTAGCTATTTACTTGACATTTATTGTTTAAGGAATTCTAATCAATTATAATATTCAGTCTTCCTTTATTCACTTAAATATGTTATCAAATTCATAATGTTTATGAAAGGTGTTCCTAATGTGTAATTGATCATTCTATCAGTTAGATGTTGACATTTATTGATTGGTCATAAAATTTATAGAAGGAAGTCATAACATTTAAGTATACTTTATTATGAAACAATAATAATCATTGACCTTATCAGATCTTCTTTATCTCTGACATCTACATCCCATATAAATAATCAATAAGATGCATTTACTTATCAGATAAACTCAAGGAGAAAAATTATAACCACTATTTTTTTCATTTGATACAAATTATATTAAAACTTTACTGGAAGAGAAATAATAATCTTTCAAACAAATGCAGAAATAATTTTCTATACTAATCAGATTTTGCCTTGATTAATTTCATAACCAGTCAGTTGTAAGTCATCAGTTATAAGTCATCAGTTATAAGTAAGTGGGTTTTGTTTTGATCAAAACCTTTAAGAGCATTTATATTCAAATTAGCTGAGAAAATAAATTGAAATTTATTGAAATAACTGTAATGAAGAAATTCTGTTTTGTATTTAAAAGATACAAAACCAGAAATAACATTAACAGAGTTCTTTCTTTTTAAATATTTTTTAGATATTTAAATTACATTTCCCTCATTTTAGGTTTGCAGAACTTTGATATCAGTGAATAAATTTATAACATCAGTGAATTAATTCATGATGTCAGTGAATTAATACAAAATATAATTTACCAAACTTTTCTAAAAATAGATTAGGAAAAATATTTTTTGCTTTGGAAATTAAGAATAAAACCAACTTTTTTGTCTTTTGTAAGGTATTTTTGTAAATGCAATTTTCCTAATAAAAATCCAAAGTTTAGAAGAAAAAGTTTGTTCATTGACTTACAATAAGGAAAACAGCATTTTTGGGTTTTTCTAATCTATCTCATCCTATTTAAAAGTTCATTATCAGATGACAATTACAAGATTCAAAACATGTAAATGAAAAACTTCCTAATATCATTTATAAAAAGTAATGTTTAAGCCAGAATGCAATAATTAAATTACACAATTAATTTTAATAAATACTAAAAAAAGAACTTTTTGGGGTTTAACTTGAAATGTATTTGCATAAATTATATTTTTATATTTATATCTCAATGTGTGTGTGTGAAAAAATAAGAATTGTTACCATCTCTGTGACAGTTTTAGCATTTATTCCATTATTTTGAAAAAGATTATCATTTAGCAAGAATGGGGCTAGAAGCATAATCTATTAAAAACACTGGATTTTAGAATCAATTTTGGCAACAGTTGAAGAATGATCTCAATACAACAGAACAAAATTAGAAGATTTCAATTATTTGAAAGTTTTGTATTATGATTGATGATTAAGTTAAAGAAATATAAATATAACAGAGAAATATAACAGAGAAATTTGGTAATATTTGATAAAAAGCCAGCAAAAATTATTCATACTTTGATTTTTTTGCAGTTTTTCAAATGAATTATTAGTCAATCAATTTTTTGGGTGTTAATCAAGTTTTCATTATTTTTTAATATGTTTTATGAGATTATTTTTTTAAGTTCATAATTTTTTCATTACATATATTAAAACCAACAATATAAAAGTCAATGTATTAAAAGCAACAATATAATAGTCAATGTATTAAAACCAACAATATATTAAATTTAATTAAACAATATATTAAATTATTTGAATATATTAAATTTAGTTAAATGTATTACTGATAAAGAATTATATGTTAAGTAGGCATAAATATGTAAGTTTTGTTGTTTGAAAGATTATGCAAAAGGTTATGTAAACTTGATAGTTTTGTAAAGTTCTACATATTTACTTATATTTCCATATAACTGACTTGAAGCAAACACTGTATTTTTTGAGTAGCAAATGAAAAGTATATTCCTTACTAGTGATTTATTAGTATGTTAACAATTGATGTAGGAACAGGTTTTCTAAAGTTTTCTAGAAAATATGGCAATGATAATTTAGCCTTCTTGATTTGATATTCATTTAATTTTATAATTTATTTGTAAAATTAATTATACAATTATCATATTTATCTCACTATGAGAAAAATGAAAACAGCATCTTCTTATAAATAAATATAAACCCAAAAATATAAATTCAATTTTGATATATATTTATATTTGAAATTTACAAGAATATGCAAAGAAACCAATAATGATGAAAATAATTTTACACAACAAATATTTTTCTCAAAAGAATCTCATTCCTTGTCAATACACTTACTTCTCTATTAATCACGTTAAATGAATATTATACAGTGAAAATCTCTGATTAAAATTCAGCTAATAACTGTGTCAGTGTAAGAATATATTGATCAACTCTCATATTTAGAAAAAGTTGTAAACAAAATCTATAATCAAAATTCCCATGCAGACTATGTTACTATACAGGTAATTTTGACATTGCTTGTTTATATAAACAAATAATGAAGTGTAAATTATTTAATTGGTTTCTTTATTTATATTTTTCTTGACTTAAAAACATTCTAAAGTCCAGAGTCATCTGTCCGAAATGTTGTGATAATAACAATAGAGATGAGGATATTACTGCAAATGTAAACAATGTAAATATATGATAAAGTTGATAAGAGTTTTAAAAATGTCAGTTAAAATTTTGTTTAATGTGTTTTAATAATACCTATGAACAAAATTATAAAGTGTGTTATGAAAAGAATAAAAAAATATCACAAATAAAAAAAAAATAACTTTAAGTTATAAAATGAGAGAAAATTCCTATTTTGCTTCTCATTCTTACACCTACTTACCTTCGGTTATGCATTTTGCTAGTGTCAACCAAATTAACCATCAGCAGAGATACAAGTACTTTCAGCAGTATGGGCAGAACATGGTGCTCATTCTGTGAGCACTGCTCCATGTTTGTTTTTTTCAGAGGGTCAACTTGAGCTTATATCCAACAAAATTCCAGTGTTGACACAAGTAAAAAGTTGATCTAACCAGAAAAGCTCTGAATGGATCACACGTGTAGCTTAATAGTCAGTGTTATTGGATCTATGCCAGTTTACACTTTTAAGTGGGCATATAAATAAAACCTATTGTTGCTGCTGCTGACTTTGCATTGTTATAGACAGAAGTGATATCTATGAGGGTGATGTTTGCTGCAGGAGAGGCATGGTCAGTCAGTCTTGTCATTCATGAAAATAGTTAGAAGTGATCGATAAAAATGATGATCTGAAAACTGGTGTATAATGTGGCACACTTTAACTTAAAAAGATTGAAGACAATGATAATACTTGTCCTTCTCTCTCTTATTGAGTTAATTTTGAAAAAAGAACTGAATTATTAAGTATAGAATTTGTTCATAAATACCTTCTACAGAACAAAAACTGAAAAAAAAACTCAGTATGCTTCTCCTGTCCCATAATAGTTATTACATTTACACACATTTCATGCATTAGTAGATAGCAGGTTGTTAAAGAATTTCATATGATATTAATAGAAAAAAATTCAATAAAATACTCTGTTGTTTGGTAAAAAAACAACCAAATTATATTGTGATACGTGATACATTAAAGAATGAATAGAAATTTCTCCTGATATTATCAGAATAATAAAGCATATGAGGGACAATTTTCAAAACATTTTTAATTATACAATCCAAAAAGAAAATGAGCAACTCTATAACAAAAAATATATATGACAAAATTAATAAAAATAGACGTTATTAAATTATTTTTTCTGCATATTTTTCTTCAGTGATGGTCACCTGTTTACTTAACTGCTCAACTGATTTACTCTTCTTTTTAACTTTCAACGTGAATGTCCTTGACAATTTAATAAAAGTACTGGAATAGAAGCTGATAATATTACTTAAAAATGAACAAAAAACAAAAACAAACATAAGAAATAATGCATGCTTTTATTTCCTATTCTTAGAACAAAAATATCCATTCTTCTAACATGGTTTCTCAGAATAAAATTATTATTAATTTATTTCAGATAAGTTTGGAAAGCAGAAAAAGATTTACTGATTTAGAACTATGATAATTATTTTCATATTTCTTATTTTTATACAGGAAAATGTCACCAATATTATTTGTAAATTTATAAATTATATAGAAAGTAGTAAAAAATATATATATATATATATATATATATATATATATATATATATATATATATATATATAATATGGTGTATATTTTTATATATCAAGAATAATATTGGGTAAAATGTATGACAAAATGGAAAAAGTTTATTTGTCATGCATTTTGTACTTCAGTACTTCATCGGACTAAATTTGTTAAGTTAATACAACTACACATGTGCATGAACGAGGGGTGCTGGCGATTTTAGAGTTTTTTTTTTTATTTTTATATATCTGGCTGAATTCAGTTAGAGTTTTTTTCTGTTTTTTTTCATCACTTTTGTTAGTAGCTATCTTACACTCTGATAAAAGAAACTCTGCCAGAAATGGTGAAATGTTGTAAAAGCCAAGGTGCAAATTTACTGTCAATGAGCTTTACAATCAAAGCACTCTTTAGACATTTACTCGATAGTGAAATGTTTTCTTGTTTGATATGATTTTATGTCAAAATTGTGGTTAGTCTCATTATGGAGGGCAACCAATGCATTTGATATATTGTTTTGTAAAATGTTTGTATAGTATATTATAGCAATATTTAACAGTCAGTCTCTACTCAGTACCTGAAGATTGCATTGTGCATGAAACTCTAAGTTGTGCTACCAGTAAGGAATAATATGTATATTTATTAATATGTGCTTAATAGCTCTGTTATATTACATCAAGCACTATTTCATTATATATATATATATATATATATATATATATGAATGATAGGATAAAAAACTAATAGCAAATGATTATAAATTTAAATCATTTCGGTTATTTAAGCTTCATCAGAATTGTCTTTGGGAAATTAATTATTGAAAAGAAAGTTTTGGCATTTTAGTTCTGTTTTGTTTGTTTTTTTATTGATCAGGTAAACTTCACATGTCTTTGTCAGGTGGTTGTTATGATCTTAACAAGTTTAAACATGTTTTCTATGTATTTCTCTTCTTTATCCAGGAGTTCTGGACTGCATATTCTAATGGCTCTGAAGTAAAAGTCAGGTTTCTACCTAAGAGCTCCTATAACACACAACTCCTAGATGAAGTAAAGAAATACATAGAAAACACATTTAAACTTCTTCATTACCAACATCACTTCATCCTCAATGCTAGGACACATGCACACAAAATCCACAAGTTCAAAACAGTAGCCACTACTGGCAAGAAAAACACAAAATTTAATTCTATCCTCCTACATTCTATCAATAAAATTTGAGAACCAACTACAATCATAACCATCACCTCCAAGATGATCAGAGATCTAGTTAGCAAAAACATAGAATCAACACTACATCAGATGCTGGGAATTATAATTATAATATTAATGTCTGTAATACCAGAAGAGCTATGTAGGTAAAACATCTAGAGACCTAAAAGCCTGCATATATGAACATAAGAGAGACTTCTGTTGGGATAAACCAATGAACTTATAGAATCTGACTTCTATATTTCATGAATCACACCTAATTTCCATGAGGATGCTATTTAACAATGTCCTGATTGGACAAAAAATATTAAAATAATATCTTATGTATTTTTCATGTGTAAGTTTGAAATTTGAAAATTTGAACAAACTAAACACTTTTCGGCTCCAAGCTAGAAGTACAACAATAGACCTTTTCTGATTGGTTTATTAATACCAAGGTCATATTTATGCCTACGCACAGATGTTCAAATCAGAGAACTGCCAAAAATGTTGAAAACGTGATCTTGAGCCCATAATATGATTAACAAGTAAATAAATAGGGTACACTAGTACATTTGATCCAGTGAGCAATGCAGTCACCTACTAAAAACTGTCACACATTCTGAGACTAAAAGTTACCCATTAACATAATCTCAGCTTCCAGAACATTCACTCACTCAAGTTTTTCACACAGCAGCTTTTGTTCATTCCTGCAAGTGAATTAACATCTAATTACTCAACTTTGCCAGTGAGAATCACATTGCCAAATAAATCTATGATGCTCAACTATCTGAAGTTTTAAAGTTACTTTCTTAACATAGAACAAAGTTTCAGAATGTCATTTACCACACTGCAAAGTTCTCAACCACAGAACATTATTATTACAAAGCAAAAGTTCTCAACCACAGAACATTATTTCATCCAGAATTTGTTAAGGACATTTATTATTACTTCTTGACAATATTACGGTCAAAGAAAGATAACTTTAGCATGACTAAGTTTATCCCTACTTACACTGGAAATTTGTATTACACAAACAATGTTTTATTACCTCATAAATAGAATTATTCATTTACTGACTCTGTGAAACTTATATCACCACAATTACAACAAATATTTCTTCAAGTAAACTCACACATCACATCACCAAACACCAAAATAAGAGTTTATACACAATTAAAATAACAAGCATCACAGAAATTTTACTCATTTCAGCATAAATGCATTGTATCTTTTATGCTATATAAATCAAAATATTGTTTGTTATTCAAAAACTGTTTTGTATTATTTCTCATTCATGTTTATTGTTTTGCGTTATGTTGAAGAACAAATTTAAATGAAGAGGATAGTTAATTTTAACACACAACCTAATTCAATCTACCATTTACCATTTAAAATCTACCCAATGTTAATTAAAATATGACTAACCCACTTAAAACTCTCTCATAACATATAGAAATAAAACAGGCTATACCTTCAATTTAAAAAAAACTTCACTTCATATTTAAAAGAGATACTTATAAGCATTTTCCCATTGATAAACACATGCCAAACACACTTTTTCCATATCAACTTTCATAAAAGCTATGCTTGAAGGATCAAAGTTCTACATATTTGTGGCTGATGTAAGCCTTTCACTCCTGCCACCAGACAGAAACAAAAAGTACTCATTAGACACAAGCACACGCTTCATCACCTAAATCCCACAAAACCAAGTAGAAATATAATACACAAACCCACAGATATGACAAGCATCTCATTACAATCTCCAGGAATTATATACATGGGTACTACCAGGCCAACACAAAAGCATCCACTAGAATTCAAACATACACATCTGCACACATACACACATGAACATCACAAGACACAGACATGACCAATGAAAAACAAAGACAGAATTTAATGTACTTAGAACTTTTTCTCTTTCATAATTCATTTCCCCAAAAAATTTCTGATGAAGCTTAAAAATGTGAAACATGTTAAATTTATAAACATATTCTATTTGTTTCTTATGCTATCATTGTGCTATATTCCATTTCATATTTCATGTCAACATTGAAAATGTACAAAGTCTCCTCAGTGATTGTAAATTTTCTTAAATATAGCATGGAATTGTGGAAAACCACATTATACTTAAATCACACCAATGGTACTGTCACTTGCAATTGTTTGAATATCTGACAAAGAATCTTTCAAAAAGAATCCTTGTCACCCCCTTCTGTTCTGTCTGTCCTTAATTTCCCTTTTGCATGAACTAAACACTAATAACTATTGATACAAAATAAAAAAAAGAAAGACTTTAATCACCTATTCTTTCAGTTCATACAAATTTAAATTCATAAAACTTTGGTTCAAGTATTTCATTATATTTGAAGATCCTTAGCTAAATAAGTGTCTTATCAAATTAAATTCAATTTATAAAAACAATTTTAACTTTGAAATTTAAATATATAAAACAATAAAAATTTGATTATTTAATTTTCCATTTTTTTACTCAAAATAAATCATTCCATTTTGAAAGTTACTATTCTCAAAGTGAAAGTGAAAAGGTATAGAATCTATGGAGAAACATTTTAATTCAGAAAGAACAAAATTCTTTTTTGATGCAAATTGTACATCTATATAGGTCATAATTCTTCATAATATTTTTAGTGTTATTTTTTTAGCATTGTTGAAAATAGGAAATTGGTTCAAAGCTTAAATTGCTTTTTGCTCTTATTTATTTCTAAGACTTGCTAATCATTTTGATTTCATTGTACCATTTTTTGAAAAACATTTGAAATGAAAACAGCAATGATTTAATTAGCAATATGCAACATAATCAGTGATCAGAAATGACATACAAATTGTTCTAGAGTATGAAAAAAGAACTGTTTTAGATAAGATATGACTAGTGTTTTTGTCTAAAGATTCAGAAAAACTAGCATTTATCTGTTTCTAGTTGTGGTATTCAAAAGTAAAGAGAAGTATTTGGCTCTCCCCAAATGAAACTGTCTTATTGAAATTCAGATTGCTGCATCAGTATTCTGAAATAAATAAGCCATTTTTGCTGCATGTCAAAAAATTAAGTGAAGTAGTTCTAATAAACAAAAAAAGGGAGATTTTAGTCAAGAATGGATGGACATACTTTTGATACAAACAACAAATTAAAGTAACAAATTATCTAAAATGAATAAATTTTCAAGAATCCAGAAAGCTTAAAGTGTTTTGAAACTGTAGTTTAAGTTCAGACTTAAATAAAAGGTGTTTGACATAAATACAGGGTGTGGCATCAGGGTGTGGCATAAATACAGGGTGTGGCATAAATGCTGTTGTAAAATTTCAAATGAATTCTACTTCTAAATCTTTAGTAATTTTATTGTTTTTATGGTTTGCAGCTTGTCCAACAACATATACTATTTGTTTTTTAAAAAGTGTTTTAGTATTTACTGATAGAAATGTCTATAGAAATTAAAAGAAAGTACATAAATGAACAACATGAAGACAAACCCTTATCTTCTGGCAGTCCTGGCCTTTATCACGTCCAGACCTTATTTCAACTCACCTGGTTGATTGGCGTTAATGGACCTGGTTACAACAGTCCTGAACTTCCAGCTATTTATTGGTCCCTACTTACAGCATCTCTGTCTCAACCTAACTCACCTTGTTGACCAATGTTAATGGACCTACTTACAACGCCCTGAACTTCCAGCTACACTGTCAACCTAACTCACCTGATTTAGGAAATTGCTGCATGCATATTGTCTAGACCAGGGGTTTTCAAACTTTTTGACTTGCAGACTCCTTTATATTTCAGGCTTTACCTTAGGGGACCCCCTTATAAACGCTTATGAAATTTATACATAAATATTTGCTGAATATAACATATAATTTTGCATTAATGCAATAAAAGCTGGTTTAAAGCTTACTTTAGACATAAGTGTTCAAATAAATTAATGCTGCATGTTGCTGCAAAATGTAACAAAATTAAATTTTGTTATATTAAAATATTAATTTTACATGTAAATGAAAACAGTAATAGTATTTAACAAATAGTTTTTTTTAATACACACTTAGTGAGAAGGATGTGCTTGCTTGGCTTTGCAAAAACTGTCAATTCTTGGCGATATTACTGATAAATATACACGTAAGTCACTTTCTGGAGCAAGTCTGGATCTGTATTTGTTTTTCAGATTGGTTAGTGCCGAAAATCTTGCTTCGTAAATATGTTGTTGCAAAAGATAACAAAATCTTAAACTGCCTTTCGAGCTAACAATGGATACTCGGAGGCTACAGTGAGCCAAAATTTCGGAAGTTGTTGCTGCATAAAACTGATTTTTAAAGTTCTGTCGGATGAAATTTCTGCTAGTTCTTCCAGTTCATTTCCTGTGAGCATGCTATTAGCTATTTCAACATTAAACGGATTTCTGATCTAGTCAAAATTTTCAATATTATCAGGAACATCTTTCGAGAAAGAAATATATTTGTCAAAATGTTCAGCAAGTGATATTAAATGTCGTTTAACATCTACAATAATCAAATCAACATTAACTGAACCATTGTTGCTGAGATATTCGTCCAGTGTAGGGAACATAAAGTTTTCTTACTAACTTTTGCAGTCCATATATTCAGTTTTTTTCTTAAAGGCTGCGATTTTGTCATGACTAAATAAGATATTTGAATCTCTTCCTTGTAGAGATAAATTCAGTTCATTAAGTTTGTTGAATATATCTGCCAGATAAGCAACATTGCAAAGACAAATTTTATCGGCTATTATCGAAGCCAGTTCAGCATTATAATCACACAGAAACATCGACAGTTCTTCTCTAAGTTCAAATAAACGCTGAATTATTTTACCTCGTGATAGCCATCTTACCTCTGTATGAAACAACAGACTTGAATGTACAGCCCCCATCTCATTACAGAGTATTCAAAGAAACGACTATACAGTGGTCTGGTTTTAATGAAATTCACCAC
The DNA here is from genome assembly GCA_903632075.3 of Acanthosepion pharaonis. Classification (NCBI taxonomy): domain Eukaryota; kingdom Metazoa; phylum Mollusca; class Cephalopoda; order Sepiida; family Sepiidae; genus Acanthosepion; species Acanthosepion pharaonis. Next base: position 86,182 of record CAHIKZ030002950.1, read on the forward strand.
AAGATGACAAGACATCGGACAAAGAAGCATCCATTTTCTTAGCAACCAGGGCTTCTCGATGAATCATGCAATGTGTTGCAGTGATATTAGGTGCTGCTTTCTTAACATGCCCCACAACACCTGAGTGAATACCAGTCATTGACGCCGCCCCATCTGTACATATGCCAATACACTGGCTCCATAACAAGCCTGATTGAAGGACAAAAGAGTCCAATACTTGCAAAATGTCTCCCATTTGAAGATTTGCACACGTGACGCCTAACAGCCAGAAAGACGGAAATCGCAAAATAGATCCAAAATTCAAATCCTTTGGTTCCTTCTCTGTATGAATAGAATCCATTATCTTTATCAATTTAATATACAAATTATATTAGTATATCAAATCTATGAAATAGTTTATTGAATAAATTTATTTCATGATCGGTCTATAAGTTACTTATAAGCGCTTATAAGTTGCACGTCACCCATAAAAAAAAGTCTTTGCTGTCCACGGACCCCCTATCTTGTCCTTGCAGACCCCCTGTGTTTGCGGACCACAGTTTGAAAACCCCTGGTCTAGACTTTAAATAACCTATTCCGTACACTTTGGTTAAAATACTACGGAAGGTTCACCATCGAACTTAACCAGCAACTACTCAATGCCAGCACTGGACATTTAAATTGGGCTTTCTTCTCTTTGGTTATATTGTCCAGACTTCAAATAACCTATTCTGTACACTTCGGTTAAAATACTACGGAAGGTTCATCACTGGACTTAACCAGCAACATTTCAATACTTTCGCTGGACATGTGAACTGAACTTTCGAACTGTGAACTTACATGCCAACTTACATGGATTCTACTTTTAACATTTAGTCACAGTTCAGTATTTCTCAGTTTACTTTATTCTGCCTCCATTACTTGATTCATTGTTTACTCATGTTCCAAACATCTACCTTTGTATGTGATATAAATAAATTTTGCATAATTTTTAAATATCCTCGTTCTGTTGTCCATTTTTGTTTCACCTGACAGATTTTCACGTCTTTAGTTTATAAACGTTAGCAGGCCTCTTGTGATTATTCTTATTTGGGGTGCATAGACTATATTATATCGTGCCCTCTCCAGGGAGTCCATTACAGTTTTTAACTGATATACTTTTAAATAGTCACTTGTCAGTAATTAAAACTTCTTCTGGGCATATTAGCAAAATACACTTTTAAATGACATTTATATACCTATGTGCACAAGTGCCACAGACATTGATGATTAGACATTCTAAATTCTCTTATTTCATAAATCAAACATTTTTTCTTTTTCTGATGACCTTTTTTTTTGTATGAACCAAAATATAATTTTTCAATGAAACAAATTGTCATATTTTTATACAACATTAAATCGAAATACTGTTAAATATTTTGTTTGAAAGACATAATGTGATAGATTTTTTCTTAAGCTACAATACCAAAAGTAGAAAGTTGAATAGATTAAATTTCATATTTAGTTTTAAAAGCGTAATTGTATTTCAAGGGAGCTTACTCATTACTTATCTTTAATTCATATTCTTAGGTGTAACGAGGAAATTCAGATTTGTCTCCCTTACAACTAAACAGTTTGCCATATGTGATAGACACTTGGTTGATCGATCATATTCATATCTCTTTCAATTCATGGCTGACTATGCAGAGATTTTCCCACAGTAGGTTGCCATTTCTTTCTACAGAAGACTGGTTGCCAACTATAGGCTTAGTCTGTCCTCATTCAACCCATAGCTGGGAGTGAAGAGATGGATTCATACCTTACGTGCAAATTCTCAAGGGTATTTGCGCGTGCGTGAATGTAGCGAACTGAATTCTGAGATGAAGTATTTTTTAACATTATTCATTTTTTTTTTCTCTTTCATTGTTTCCTTTTATCACAACGCTCTAGGTGTAGGCATGACACGAGTTAAATTTACATCTCATACCCTGGGAATATTTGGCCAAAGAATCTTCGTTCTTCACGAGGTCAATGACCCTTTATTAGTGATTTGAAACTAAATCTACTATCAAATCGATATACTTTCCTCATCCAAAGTTTCTCTACACCAAATCAGTGTTCTGCTTATCAAACAGATTTAATAAGCTAGAATGATAACTAATCATGAAATTAAGATTTTTGGATCTTCTTATTAACTTTACAAAAATGAGAAACAAAATTTGGAAAAAGAACCCAGAATTAAAATAGAAAAAGCTTCTTTTATGTTAAATATTGAAAATTATACATGAAATATTTACGTGTACTTCCAAAATACAGTAAATTATGATCAAAAAAATATATTTGCAATTTATGAAACTAAAATGTCCAACTACTGTCCCATTAAAAACATTTCTTTTAGGAATCAGCGAATATTTCTTTTTTACTTGAATACATCTTTTCATGTATTAGAAAATTTAAGCGATTTTATTTAAATAAAATCGCTAATTGTGTTACAAACTGTTTTCTATTAATAACTAGCAGTAGAGCCCGGCGTTGCCCGGGGATGTAACAGTAAGAGATAGATCATCATAAAGACTGAAAAATAAAATTGACAAAGATCATTGTTTAAGGTTGACGGACACGCATGTCTTAATTTTTTTTTTTTTTTTTTTTTTACGAATTGGTCAAACTCAAATTCAAACAAAAACATTGTTTACAATCGTTATGAGTCTATCGATTGGTGAATAGAATTTTATTATAAACAATTGTCTTGTAAATGGAATTTTTAAAGCATTCTGAATGTAAAAATAAAAAAAAAATGTGCAAGACAATAAGAAAACACTACCAAAAAAAAAAAAAGTGAAGTTTTGTTGAAATCGGTTGAAAAATGTAGGTAGCCTTTCTCTGTAATCTTTTACAATTTATGATTTTTACTTATTGAATACAGTAAAAAAATTGCATATTTTGCTTGTGGTGATTCAGAATTAGAATTCTGATTTGAATATATTTTCCACTCGTTGTTTCTAATACAAAAATATTAACTTTATTTGGGTTTATTAATTTATTACAAGTACTGTGTTCTTTCCTTAATAATTATCATCTTCGAAATATTGTTGTTTTTTGTCTATCAGATTTCTTACGTCGGCATTTTAAAATTATTTCTTAATACTTTCTTTTAAATATTGAATTAATTTCAAATAGAACCAATGCCTTATTGATCTGCCTTGTAACAAATTGCAAAGGGAATTGTAAAAACGGCCCTAAAGTACGTGGAATTATCTTTCCCTAAAGATAAAGAATTATCCGATTTTTCGATTCGTACAATCAGTAGAGATCGTTAGATTATTGTTTAGGTTGACGGACACGCATGTCTTTTTTTTTTTTTACGAATTGGTCAAAGCCAAACTCAAACAAAAACATTGTTTACAATCGTTATGATGAGTCCCACGATTGAATAGAATTAGAATTTTATTATAAACAATTGTCTTGTAAATGGAATTTTTAAAGCATTCTGAATGTATAAATAAATAAAAAAAAAGTGTGCAAGACAATAAGAAATACTACCTGCAAAAAAAAAAAAAAAGTGGATGTTTGTTTTATCGGCTGAAAAATGTAAGAAATCCGATCCCATATATAAAGGAACACACACACACACACACACACACACACACACACACACACACACACACAACCTGGGTTTTTTAACCTAAGTCACTCCACGGAATCGCTAAAACATAGAGCATAGTCTGATGAAAAAGACGCCAAAGTTTATGAAAACAAAATTTTATCGTCAAAATGCTTATGTTTTTATGAAGAGGATAGACTAAATTTTTTTTTAATTATTTTTAAAAATTTTTCCATCTTTTTAGAATATTCTAAATTTTGATTTAAAAACCTTGTTTCTCTTTGTCGCAACAAGGTGTAGTAAATAACATAGATAATTTTAGCGCGTTTTTTTTGTATTTACACACATTAATTTGGAAAATCTTGCAAAAATAAAAATAATTGTCAGATGTTAATGAAACTTTCAGAAACTATTCACAGATGATCGAAATTATTATAAATATTTTTTTTTTATTAAAGTCATGGCAGAAATATTTTTTTTTATATTTATTAACACCCCCATAACTAATTTTATGAAAAACTCTAGAAATTCGAGACCATCGGTTTTAGTGATTACAAAAAAGCACAAGGCTTTGAAGAATGCAAATCATGTTTTTTTTTTTTTTTTTTTTTTTGGGCCAACGTACCTGAAAATCAGCTGTGAATTGTAACATACAAAACTCAATAAAACAAATATATTATTTAGTTTCAAATGCTTTTATTTGTTTTAATTTGTTTTTATGAATATGGACAATATTTTCTGAAAGCAAAAAAAATTTTCAATGAAAATTAATACAATTATTTCTTTAATTTTAAAAAGATTTAAAAAAAATTTTTAAATTGAATTTTTAAAAATATTTTAACATTAGTTAAAAGCAACATCAACCTTTCAAAATGTCCGTGTGAGATTGTCATTGTCTAGCGCTTTGAAAATTGTATAATTTGGACCAATCAGATTAGCCATGGTAATTAAGAAATGTAATTTTTGTGTTTATAGTCGGACAGTAATTATCAAGTACGGAAGACCAACCAGAATACAATTTAATTGCATTATTTGAGTTCAGCATTGTTCTCCGCTGTTAAGCCCTTTACTTTTGCGAAACACGTATGGAGAAGTTAATTTGAGTTTTCAATTTCAACTGAGAAGGGTACCTACAAGTAACAGTATCATATTATGAAATTTAACTACTGCTAAACTTTAATTTATATGATCTTATTTTTATATTAATCTCAGTTATGACATTTTTCCATAAATGAAATATCAAAATTAATAATAAAATGAATGGAAATACAAATAACACAGTAAAATGTAATAAATGTACATAAAATTATAGTATTTTATGTACACTTCTGATAAAATTTCATAAGAAAGGTACCTAAATTAATTAGATACCTTTTTGTTATGAAATTTAATCTCACTATTAACAGTCTTATTTTTTAATTTCTTTATATTTTCCATAAAGCATTGTAAACGTAAAAATGAAAGCTAAGTACAAAAAAAAAAAAAAAAAAAAAAAAAAAATTAGAGCGCTGAAAAGTTTTCCTTAAAATTAACGAGGTAAATAATTTGTTCACTTAAATAATTTCACTTCCTTCCATCCGTAGAAAGAATTATCCTCCCGTAAGTTATCTAAACGTCATGAATGTGCCTTTCGTCAATCGTCAAGCGACGCGAAAGGTTATGACCTGCTTTGTTTTATTTTCAAATTACATTTTTTTCGGCGCAGAAGCTAAGTTAAGCTTGGTTCAAAATATTTTAAATAAACAGTATAATTTCTGTTTTTATTAAAATCAGTTTTGAAAAAATGATAATTGATTTTTTAAAAGAATATCAAAATCAGATTTTAATTTTTTTATCAAATCGAAAAAATGATTGAAAATGATTGATTATCTGTCCTTTTTTTTGACCAAAAAAAAACAATATTTTTAACGAAAATTTCAGACGTGCTAGGAACGATTAAAAAATGTAAAAAAAAATACCCCAAAAATACTTTGATCTTTCCTCTTTAATAATAATATGAACATTAGACGATAAAATTTTGTTTTCGTCAAGTTCGGCTTTTTTTTCATCATGCTATGCTCTTTTGTTTACATTTTCGTGGGTGAGTTGTCCCCCTTTCATTCTCACGATGTGTCTTAATCGTGTTTTCAAATTGATTTTGTTAAAAAAACAATTGTGTTTTTCCCATTTTCGGCGCCGTTAGAACCACCACAAGGTAATTTTATGTAGTCCTGTGAAGTTTTGTTGAAATCGGCTAAAAAATGTAGGAAATTCGATCCAATATATAAACGTTACAGACACACACACACACAATCTGCGTTTTATAATAAGTAAGATAAACAAATGTTTAAGTGTATATATGAAATAATGTTTATATTTCTATTTGTTCACAATTTTCGTCATTAATATTATTTTGCTTTCTACAATTTTGTGACTATATTGTAAATTACTGGATTTTTCCCAGTACTTTAAAAATATAGCTTCATAATATTTTTACAGTTATATTTATCATTCAAATGCCTTAACAGATTTTTATGCTAATTTATTTTGAAAGTGAATTTGCTTGCTTTCAAATGGAAATAAAAGGTAAATGAAAATATAGTCGTAAAAGGAGTTCTTTCCCTTTGCTAACACTGGCATATTCATGTGAATAAATAGCAACACCCGATGTTAATTTTATTATCTCTACAAAATAATTTCAATATCTCTTGACAAAATAGTAGGAAATTAAATAAACTAATAAATGCAACGGCTACTATTTCGTACTCAATGATTTTAAATAAATCTGTCGGTTTGTGTTGTTCATGAGTTATTATTAGTGATAAAACTACGTGGTGGCCATCAGAATGTAAATATGAAGAAACAAAAAAACTGTTCAATTTTTTGATAGATTTCGATTTTCGTTGCGTTGTTAGGTGATGTGTCAATTTTTTTTGAACTTGAAGTTCTGTGCGGTTTTAGAGTTACTCCATTTTATCTTTCGATCATGTAATAATTCAGGAAGACTTATTTTGCGGATATTATTAATCTAATATTAATTGTTAATTATTTAATCACAGGATTTGACACTTCCATCAGTTTGCACTCTTTATTCCTCTTGTTTTCTTTGCATAACTCTTGATGTTTCTTTTATTGTTCATTGGTTAAAAAAGTGATAAGCTATTCTGAATTGGACCATTTCTGTGGGTCATAAAACTTCTGTAGAAGTCTATCGTGTGACTTCATGAATTATTTTTTATTATATTTCCTAAATTTTCTGCAACATTATTGGACGGTTTGAACAAGATGAACTCTTTTCCTTTTCAAAAAAATAAATGTCATTATGGATATAAAAAGTATCTTGATGACATTCCTTCTTTTGAATATTTTGATTTCTTTATTCCGACAATTCAACCTCCTGAATGATTGAAACAATGGCTTGTAATTGCAAAAGTTGCAACATTACAGTTCAACAAATCTACCTCAGCTTTAAAGTAAGTATTTACTCTGCCCCCCCACACACTAGGACGAGATGTGACACAAGGTCTATTTTTAGGTGAGGACCCGAGCGCGCACACCCAGGACAGGAACAAAAAATTCCTTACTCCACGCAACCGGTTGCGTGGGCCTCGGTATGAGCACCGATCCCTCCCTCTGGTGCAATGCGAGGGTGCGGCCTCTCAGTATAATTTTCCCAGGTGCCCTCTGTCATTTGACAGAGAAGCCCATGAGCGCATTCTGCCCAAAGATAGAGACGCAACTGAGAGATAATAAATAGACGTGAACCTACTCAAAAAGAGCTTTAAAGTCTGTTAGACTCTCCTTGTTGTTTTGAAATATTTTACATAAAGCAATGTATCTTGAAATATTTTCCAAAAATTAATTTATCTTGAAATATTTTGGAAAAGGCAACGTATCGTGTTAATTCTTGGAATGTTGCGTGTTCTATTTAGAGTTTCATTTTGTCTTTCTTTTGTAGCTGGTTGCTCTGCAGTTAATGTCATTGATGACAGTCGCATTCAGCATAACAATTTGTTTCTTTTTATTTCTCTCGAATTGTTTCATCTGATTTCGCTGATTTTCAATTAAAACTGAAATTGAAGTAAGTATACAATTCATATAGACTGTTGTATCCTAAATAGAATTTAAATCTCATCATTATTCATGACTCTTTTCATCATGATTAAAAATAAAACAGTTAGTGGATCGTAATACTGAGTTGGTGACTGACTACTTAATAAATATGGTGGTGAGCAAATCAAATGACCAAGGACTAAACATTTTTAGTCATTCAGAGGGCAGGTGCTAGTTGACAAAATCAATGCTGCTGTGAGCCGTCAAAGTACATAAAAATACTGCGAAATATAAATTCGGTTAGTGTCCTTCTGCTGGTCCGCCGCCAATGCGTACACATCCACAGTCACCAAAAAACGTTATTTTCTAATCTTTTTCTGAAGAGAGGAATAATGTTTCTCTTGTCCGACAGTCCATTTTTTTTTCAAATATTCATCTCCTTCTCCCCACCACTTGCTATATACGCGTATCTAAAAACTGTTGTTAGGCAATAGGAAATTGGTTGATTCTATTAATTGTTCAGCTGCTCATATAGCATTTACATTTTGCCATAAACACACACACACTTCAGAGAGAGAGAGAGAGAGAGAGAGAGAGAGAGAGAGAGAGAGAGAGAGAGAGAGATTACAACTGTTGTACCTGCTCAGTGATTCACCAACTAACACATTCGCAGGAAAATGTAGTTTGAGAGTTATCGTCTTGACAAAGAAGCAGCTGTGGGAAGTGGACCTCACAAGAACTTGTAAAATGACCCGGACAAAGAATGCTAGCTGAAATGTTAGCTGAATGACGTTTTTAGATGAAAGTTGGTAGGAGAATTGGAAAATAGGAGAACGCTTGTCCTTTATAAGACAATAGTCCCTAGAAACCAAAAAACAGAGTCCAGCTCGGCCGCCACACGAAAAGGAAAGCACACACTGGTTAGATCGTCGGCCCCTTCACCTCGCTTCACTTTTCCTCGTTCATCTGCAGCCGGCCTTACGAGAAGATTACAACTAAACAAAATTTGCCGATTGCTACAATTTCGTCACATAGTTTTTTTCGTGGGTAACGATCTGACCAAAGAGTTATTTTCTTTGCATTAAGCCACAAGCGTTCGACTGGAAGAAGCTGCACACTGTGAACGAACGCGGTAACCTTTCTTGAGCTGCATCGCTACAAAGGAAATAATCGACGATTTCAAAGTTAAGCTCAAATACATGTTGGCCATACCAAAACACTAACACAACGAACAACTCCACTGACTACGAACGATTGATGCAATAACAATCTCTTGATAATGTAACGAGAACTATCAAGAAATTCGAGCCCAGCAATAATGTCAATCGATTCATTACAGATTTGAACGAAACTTACGCAATCCAAGTCAGTCGGAACCTGTCAACCATTCAAGAATAGAAGACGAATTTGTCAAGGCTGCCAAGCATTTATTAAATGAATGTGGATTCGAACAAATAGAAGATTCACGGCTGGATGCCTTCTCTCACGGTAAGCTTATCTCATCTCTTGACAGACAAATACCGAATTTTCAGTACATCATCCACAAAAGGGATATCCAACGAATTTTAATTTTGAGCGCTCAGTTAAGCCTGAAATGTCCTTAAAACATTTTCATAAACTTTCATTAAATGTGATTAATGTTGGCATAATTGGAAAAGCATTTGGATAGTAAATACAAACACTATCGAGTACAACAATTCATCATCTCCATTACATTTTTTTAAAGATAACAAAAATGGAAAATACAACTTTACATAAAAAATGGTTATAAGCTACGATTAAATATTGACTAAACTTAATTTGCATTTGAAGAAAGAAATATTACATTTAATAGAGAAAATGTTTTGTTAATGTAAACCTTGACAGTGACTACTAAAGCAGATGCATATCAAGTATATATGTATATCATTGTATATCATTACTAAATATATATCATTATTAAATCTTATTCATTATAATCCTGTTATTTTTTTCTAATTTATTTCTGTTCAACTACAGACAACATTTCTAAAGCGACTTAAAAAATTAGACACCAGGTATACGTCTATTATCACGCGTGTTTTATTTCTCTGGAGTTAAACTCTTTTTTCAATTTTAAAAAATAATTTATCTGGCACCTATTTAAATTTGGAGTTAAAAAAAAAAAATCTAGCATATCATTAAATTATTTTCTTAATATAAATGGTAAAGGGTTTAGAGAATTTGACACGCACGGAACTTACTGAAGGCATGGGAGACAGCGAGTAACATATTTAACGAAACTGAATTGTGTAAATGGTAGATCAGGGACTGGAAGGTATTGTAAGGAAATAAACATTATTTTTTAACTAAGAATGATAGGAAATTATGCAGAGCCATGGTCGAGGAGACACATTATTAAAAAGAAGTAATTAAATGAAATTTGAATGAGTGATCTCATCCTAGAAAATTCAAAAGTGAACGTGAAACAAACGTCAAAATTGTATGTATCAATGGTAAATCAATATTAATGAATGCAGAAATCCTGTTTTAGCATAAGTACCATGGTTGACTTCATGTGTAAAAACATTGGTTGGCACATGAAACAGATTAACCTATGCCAAAATTGGAACAACAACATAAAATGGACACAAGGTCAGCTTGGCTAATAAGCGAGGCTATCGTAATCTGAGGGACGGAAGAGTGCCGTCCAGTTCATTATTTTCATTTTTTTCAATACATCAAGGAACTGTGGACTATTAAGCAAAAAAGACATAGAACCCGTAACATGTCATTTGTCACAATAAAAATATATAAATGCTGGAATTGTCCAAACAACGTCTGGACTTGTACACCGGAAATGTGGTCTAATGTCTTGTATTTGAACGAAAGCAACTTCAACTTGGTAAGATCTGATGGCAAAATCTATATCTGGCTCGAGAAGGAAGTATATCCTCATTATTAAATATGGTGAGGAATCAGTTATGTTCTGTGATGGGGGGAAGGAACTATTGGAACCGTTCCTGCTTTTTGGTGAAAATGGCACTGGTTACATGAAACTGTTGGCAAACAATTTGCTAGCATTTACTGTGAATGGATTGGTTGGATATTCTAATAAGGTAATGCACTCTGTCAAAGCACAATGATTGTTTTTTTTTTTTGTCTGAAAGTGACTTTAAGGTGATGAACTCGTTACCGCAATCCTGAATGCTACTGAAAATTTATGACATGTAATCAAAATTGATGTTAAAAATATTAAAAACCAAGAATATGGCCGATTTCATTTTAAAAACACATCTCTTCGCTCAGGGCTCAATTATGGACAGGAAATTGTAAAGCAAACAGGATATTCGACTCATTATTAAATTAACTTTAAATTTAGTACGGATAAAAAGAATAATATTTAAAAATATACTTAAATACTTTTGACTGACTCAAATTATAAAGAAACCTTTCAAAAAATTCTTAGTTTTTTATATTAAATGTTTAAAATGAATAAATTTTAAAATTTTATCAAAATTAATTAAATAAGTAGATTAACCCCTGAAAAGCTAACTTTGGCAAGCTCTGTATAAAGACTTAATATCTTTATAAATTTAACATGTTTCCCTACTTTTATTTTAGCTTCATCTGAATTCGGTGATGGTATGGTGTGTGTGGGGGAAACGCGGAGAATGTTTCAGTATTTACAATTCTATTCTGTTTGTTTCCATTGTCTGAAATCTAGGCATTTTTGTGTGTAAGCCTTGTATTCTCTCTCTCTCTCTCTCTCTCTCTCTCTAATGTTTGAAATGGTAGCTATGGGAAATATATTTATCAACATATTTTCTCGTGGGCCTACGGTGACTACCGATGTATTCTGTGTTAAATGTGGATTATAATTATGGCATATTTATTTTGGAATGAATTTATTAAAATTAGATTGTTTTTATCATTTAGGATAAGTCGCGTGAATTCAGAAATTTTCTGTCTAATGAGAATAGTTATATTGGTGTGTGTTGGATTAAATTTATTATTGTTATTATGATTGTTGTCGCTGGAATATTTATTTATAAAGGGCTTTTGTGCATTCACAGAAAATACACAACCGCCGCCCGTAGTGGTATAAATAAACAAATGACTGGGATCGCTGACTCTTGGACATCCCACATAAAGTTAGCTATGGGAAAAAAACGCATCTGCAATGTTAAGGCCTACGACATCCAAGGACTGTCCCTGAACTTTGTTAATGCTGATTGTAAAACTGAGTTTCACCGGTAATTACAACTGCTTGAACTGGAAAGGCATATCCGAGGAAATAAGGTGAAATTTTAGGAATAAATACAGCCTAACCGTTTACTTTGCCAGTCAGCATTGTTGCCTCCAAGAATGTTGGCATCATCTTCTTAATTGTAAGTCGTGTGCCATTGCAAAGCTTCGGTGGATCCAGGTTCCTTAGCAGCATCAATGATGTTCCAATTTTGAGGCGCAATTTGTGATGTGGGAGGCATGCTGGTGTTAGGCTATTCAAAAATACAACGATAATTCACAGCTTCGTATGTGTTTAGTACAGCGTCAATGGAATCGTAGCTGTGATGTTCACCTGGCAACTGTTCCAGAAGTTTGATGTTCAAATCATGAACTGCCGGATTCTTTGGAGCTAAAATAGCACAGGTTCTCAGCCAGTTGTGGTCTGTAAACCGATTCTTCAGATTAGGAAACACCCTAGTCATTAGTTCCTTTAAATCAGATACTATATGTCAAAAAGGAAAACTGACCTGGCTATCCTACTCGCAAACCAAAGTGCATTTACCAACATCCAATAGTTGCTTAGAAAAAGTACCAGCTTCTTCATCACCACTGAACTGCATTCTCGTGTTGATTGTGAGTCTGCACTCTCACTTGGTTGCTCCACAGGTAGGAAGACTCTTGTCCCTGGAATGGTTTGTCTAAAGTCTCTCGCAAGCAAGACTGTTGGGCCTCCCATGAGCAGTGAGTTGTGTATAAGATCCTGAAGTTCCGTGTCAATAACCTCGAAGGAACCTTTATGTTTCACTGACGCCTCATTCCAGATGATCAGTTTGCAATCACTGAGGAGTCTGCCTTTTATAGAACTATGACTGATGTTGCAGGTTGCCTTCTCTTTCTTGAACAGGTCCAAAGGGAGTTTGAAGCATGATGTTCTCGATGTTATAGTTGATTTTCCGCATGTGCTCAATTGTTTTCTGTCTGCTCAGGTTGAGGTAGGCCAATGTAGCAATTCCTTGACCCCCCTTAGCTTGCACTCGGGTGTCCGGGTATTGTAATGCCTCATTGTAAATGGCGTTATTGAACGTGACAATTTCCGCTGAGATTGGCCTTTGAATCCTTCGTGGGATGTCCTCTGCCATGCTGGTATTGTGGGTCGCCCAAAGCTTGAGAGGCTCACCCAAGCCAAATGACATCAAAATGATGGAAAACCACTGGCACACTTGACTTGGTGCCAGTGGAAATTGTCCTTCAGTAGTCAATGTTTGGTGCAGGCTTCTTTGTAGGTCGTACAGACTTCTCCATTATATCTTCGCAGGTTCGTGAATGATTTAGGACGTCTGACAGTATGCAAAACTATCACAGAAAGATGCACTCCTGCTGATTGGGGTGAACAGTCTACATCCGCCCGATGGTCCCGCTTCTGAAGACAGCATCTTCTTCCCAGCCCTTGTGTATCCTTGCTTGCACCAGCTCCATCTATTGTGTGCTCATGTTTAATAGACGGGAACTTCAACATACAGCAGTGTTTGGGCAAACAAGTCACTTTGGTGTAATTTGAAGAAAGCTGTCAAAGTGATTTCTGGTGTATTCTCAATTACATTTCGAGCAGTATCTTCTATGAAATATACACAATGGCCATTTTCAAGATGAACAGCTAGATTCACCAATTGTTGGATGCCCACTCACGGATTTCGAAGCCTGGTATGTGCCACATTGCCTCGTTAGAAGAAATAACCCTAACCCAACTAGTTATATATATATATATATATATAGATTTCAAAATTGAATGGAGTGAAATATTTAAAAAACAATTCTTTATTAAATTTTTGATTTCAGTTTCGCTTTTCGTAGCGATTTGAATTGACATCATCTAATTAAACCGCTGTAATTAAAAGTAAAACTTAACGGGGAAGGCCGATTAAGGACATTGGGGTGTTTTAAGAAGGATGTCTATATCCACAGTTAGATTTTTTTATACAGACAGTGCGAAAGTTTCCTTCAAACAGGTTGTTATTCCATAGACAACAACAACAACCACAACCACGATATGCCTTTTTAAGGGTAGATTGAAATATTAACTTAGATAAAGTTTCTATTTCCATATAAGCTCAGTTTAAATGTTATTTTACGTTTAAATGACCGAATGTCTACTATTTCGTTCCGGATTCGCGGAACGTCAATCCGCTTTTTCTATATACAACCACGCATGCGCATTACTTAATAAATATACGTCATAACTGTCAATGAATCATAACTGCTACACGTGTTCGAGTTATCATTATCTATTAATACACATACATAAACAACATGGCATGACATGGTTCAGCGAGACTGGATAATACAATAAGCAACCCCACTAAATCACAGTACCAAAAAAAAAAAAAAAAAAAAAAAAAAAAAAAAAAAGTACAAACAGTATTAGATTATTTCTTTAGCCGTTTACGTTGCACGAATTCTCGTTCGCTTACGCCACGCCGGGCTCACAACGTAACCCCTACTAACAGGCAGATATCATGGCTACAGTGTCGCTACAAATACCTATTCTTGACTGGTGCTCGCCGAATATCACCTAGTCTTTCAAACTATTTCGGCAATCTATAGAGCTCTACTTCACCGTTAAGACAACAAAACGCAAAGACAAGGTACCGTTAATTCTACTTGCAACCGGCAAAGAAGGCCTACGCCGATACAACAGTTCGTCGATGACGGACAACAACCGCAAGGATTCACAAAAAATATTTTCTGCTTTCATGGAGCAGCTCGAACTGGCAACCAACCACCGTGTCTGTAGGCTTGAACTTAGCAAATACCAACAAAAGCCAACAGAAACAACGGTCATCTTCATTAACAGATGTCGACTGTTAGCAAAGAAATGCGACTTCACAGCCGACGAAGTAAACGAATACCTGGTTGACTTACTAATCGCCAGCACGCCCATACCCGAAGGAACTGTTGAAGAAACCAAAGGGCAAGAAAATCGAAGAGGCTGTTATCCCGTTCACATGAAGCATCAGCAGTATATGTCAGTCAACTTCACTAACTACAGGGATCATCACAGATAGCCACCATAAATCGTGATACTCACCAACGTCAAAGAAGTGATAGAAGATGCAGACAGGCTTTCAAAAATTGTGGACGCAACCACTCTTTTGGCAGGAAACATTGTCTTGCCAAGAACGACACATGTGGCAATGTAGGTCACTGGGCTACAATCTGCATCTCGGGGAAACACAAGACCAAGAGACAGCAAGGGAATCCCCAGGTCTAACGCTCGTAACCAGTCGAGACACCGACAAACATGTTTTGAAGGAAAGTCGACAGCGTCGCTAAACATGACGACCAAGCCATGACCGACATAGACGCAGCGATGGAAAACCTCACTTTCAGCTCCATCGAAACCAATAGTGGAAACCACCAAATATGAAAGGCCACCGAAACGAGGCATTTGTCGATTTAAACATCAAGTTGACAGGCCACCTAGACACTCATAATTTCAACCTGTAGGCTTTCTACTGCCCGGTCAACACTCCCCCCTTCTCTTGGACATGAGTAGAGGCTTACGCCTTGTTTCTTGTTTAGGAAGGGGTTTCCGGTACTCTCTCTCTCTCTCACTGGCCTCTGTATCTCCAGTTTCCTTGATCTATCCACTACTCTTCTCATCCTTTCTTCTATCACTACTATCTGATCTTGCTCCAAATTTTCTGTAACCCCTTGCGTCTTAGTGGCTTTCCGCCTTGCTTGGGGTGAAACGCTTAAAAAAAAAAAAGATACAGGGACACAAGCAAACACACTGCATATCCGTGTATTCCGCAAGATGTTTCCCACCATTGTAGACAAAGGTGGAAATCCAATACCTTGATCACTATGTACGTCGCCATGCCACATACATCCACCGAGAAGAAAACCTATAGCCATGAGCGAAAATTTCAAAGCTGAGCTCGATAAGATGGAATCACAAGGGGTCATTCGTTAAACAGAGCTCTAATACGGCCATACCACCAAATCCCGACTGTCGAAGAGCTCAAACATCGATTTGCGGAAGCAAAATTGTTCTCATAGTTGGATGCTAAGTCTGGATACTGGTCCATAAAAACTCGGTCGCAAAAGCCAGGCACTAACAACTTTCCAAACGCCATTTGGGAGGTACTGTTTTGAACGACTTCTATTTGGTGTGAGTCAGGATATTTACCAATTTGAGATGGACAGGATACTCGAGAAATGCACTGGAGCATGTGGTATAGCTGATGACATCACCATAACATGAGCACAATCAAAACCTAAAGCATTTTATGGAGCTTTATCCGGAACTCAGAAAAATGCAAAATAAAATGCCTAGAATTCCCCTTCTTTGGAAACCTGTACACACATGCCGGGTTGAAACGGTATGAGACCTACAAGAGATATCAGAACCACGTAACAAAACAGAAGTGCAACAGTTCTTAGGTGTGATGAAATACTTATTTCGTTTTATTAAGGACTTTAGCTCAAAAACTGCCGTCTTGACCTGTTACACAAGGACCCTGATTTTCAATGGGAGCCACACCAGAGAGTGTTCAAAAACTAAAGAGTGAAGTATCTGAAACGTCCCTGCTTAACTATTTTAATCCCAAACTCCCAATCTACAGGCACTGTGACACGAGTCTACATGGAACAGGTGTAGCTCTGCTGCAACCGGATTCAGCTGGCAATCCATATCCTGTCGCGTATGTGAGCAAGAGCTTAACATAAACTGAATAAAGATACGCATGTATCGAGCGCGAGCTACTGGCCATCGTATTTGGCACACAGAGACTCCACACATACCTTTATGGCTACAATTTCCAAGTCGTCACCGACCATAACCCCCTTGAAATGATCATCGACAAACTGCTCACCTCAGCCCCGGCACGTCTACAACAAATGCTCATCCGACTTCATGGGTATAACTTCAATCTCACCTATAACAAGGGATCTGACAATGTCTTGGCTGATGGACTGTCACGCCTACCATCACCCGGTAATTTGGACCCTATTGAGCTTGATGTCCGGGTTGATACTTTTCGTTTCTCCACTGACTACACTGAACAACCGAGAAACTGTACAACAGCAGATCCTTTACTCAGCCAGCTG
Source organism: Acanthosepion pharaonis (assembly GCA_903632075.3). Lineage (NCBI taxonomy): Eukaryota > Metazoa > Mollusca > Cephalopoda > Sepiida > Sepiidae > Acanthosepion > Acanthosepion pharaonis. The sequence goes on from CAHIKZ030002950.1 coordinate 103,073, forward strand.
AGAGGTACCCACCATCACAAGATGGCCCGAGACAATCAAGCAGCTGCCTGCTAACATCAGAACATTCCGGGGTCTAAGAGACCAGCTCTCAATTGATGATGGTCTTGTCGTCAAAAGACAATAAAACGTCATTCCCCAGACACTTCAAGAAGACATCCTAAAACAACTTCATACCGCCCACTTAGGACAGAAAAAAAACAAGCTCCTCGACAAGGACACTGTCTACTGGATAAACATAAACAGATATCGAACAGTTCACTGAGTCATATAGCATCTGCCAACAGTATCAGCCATCTCAAATGCAAGAGCCACTTATGCAACACGAGATTCCAACAAAGCTATGGGGTGTAGACTTGTTCGATTTCCATGGATGTCAGTGGCTATAACTTCAAGTACCCTGTAGTCAAACACTAACCTGCTCATTCACCAAGCAGTGAATATCACACGCCAAGTCTTTGCCAAGTTTGGCAAAGGTAGTCAGTGATAATAGACCACACTTCAGTTTCCTCTACCGTGGATTCGCCAAAGAACGGGGTTTCAACCATGAGACCACTTCACCTTGGAGACCACAGGAAAATGGCTTCATAGAACATCAGATAAGAACTGTCAAGACCATCCTCAAGAAAGCCAAGTAATCGGGAACAACGCCTGAAATTGCGTTGCTGCACTGGCGCTGTACTCCAATTTCAAGCGTCATATCAAAACGAATCCAATCTTCACTTATAACCAAGATGACAAACGACCACTAAGATCAGGATCAGATATATAATAGCACGATCCAACAATGTCAACAAAACCAAAAGAGGTATTTCGACCGACATGCACTCTAGGATGAACTACCACCTCCGTACCCTGGCCAAAGGGTAAGAGTACAAAAATATGTGTCTGGAAGCTGGGACCCAACGACTGTAGTATTCCAAGCAAAATGATCACCGCTCCTATCTCCTGAAGAAAGTCAACGTGCTGCGAAGAAACCGGCAACATAAGGAATATTTCAATGACGCCAGATCCACAAGTGTCGCAAGACGCCATGAAAGCAGCTTCACAGAAATGTGTTACTTTTGTGGATCCACCTGTGCCAAACATGCCAAATGACCTTCAAAAGCGTATCTGTAGTTGTAAGATGGTGCGACACAATCAAAGATAAACTTATGAACATATGCCCATAACTTCACACAAGGACCTGATGAGGCAGAAGAAATCCCCGCTTCGCTGTAGCTGTTCAGGCAATCTAGCCTTTCTGTTTATCTGTGTTATGTTTGCGTTGTTTTTTTTACTGATCTAGTATTATGATTTTTGTTTCGGAAAAAGGGGGATGTAATGATATTGCCTACTATTTCGTTTCGCATTCGCAGAACGTAATTCCGTTTTTTCTATGTACAACCAAGCATGCGCATTACTTAATAAATATGCGCCATGACAGCCCATTATTCATAACTACTACACGTGTTCGAGTTATCATTATCAATTACACATATATGCACAACACGGTATGATTAATTGATCGAGCCAATTTATTTGTATTTAATAAATTCGTATTTGGCGAATTTAATGATTCACATGGTGAAATTTGAAACGAATTATTTTTTTTACAATGTAAACGAATTAATTTGTTTTGCAATATTGTAATGTAAACACACCACGGAGATCGTATTCAAAGAAAGATTATGCTGAATTAACGATTTTAATAAAGATTTTATTTAGAAAATAACTTGCGATTCATTAGGATGTTGTACTCTAAAATTTTAAAATCGAACAAACATCCATATCTGCATGGAATTTTAAGTTTTATAAGAGTTTTTATTTCGTAACGCATGTATTTTAATTTCTAAAATGTTTGCGAAACCAATTATCCCCCCAAACATCATTTCGCGTAGCGGTGTGATCTAGTAACAAACTGAATGTTGGTTTAACATGTATGGAAAATTTAATCAATATTGGTTCACGGTTTTAGGTCTCATCTTAGGCGGCAAACAAAAACAATATATATATATATATATATATATATATATATATATATATATATATATATATATATATATATATATGAAGTAACCATAATATAAGGAATGGAAACAACAAAGACATAAATGTGTGTATTACTTAAAAAGATTATTAATCTTTATTCGGTATACATTTCTTTTGCTAATCAAGCATTACTTTTTAAGTAATACACATATGTCTTTGTTGTTTCCGTTCCTTGTATTATAACCGCTACTGTGTGTGTGTATGTATATATATATATATATATATATATATATATATATATATATATATATATATATATCTTACTTATTATAAAACGCAAATTGTGTGCGTGTGTGTCAGTACGTTTATATATTGGATCGGATATCCTACATTTTTCAACTGATTTCAAGAAAATTTCAACAAGGACTGCGTAAAATTACCTTGTGGTGGTTTTGACAGCGCCAAAAATTGGAAAAACACAATTGTTTTTGTATGAAATCAATTTGAAAACACGATAAAACACAATTCTGTCGCCAACCGATTTCAACAAAACTTCACTTTTTTTTGGCAGGTATGTTTCTTATTGTCTTGCACACTTTTTTCTTTATTTTTACATTCAGAATGCTTTAAAATTTCATTTACAAGACAATTGTTTATAATAAAATTCTATTCAATCGATAGACTCATAACGATTGAAAACAATGTTTTTGTTTGAGTTTGGGTTTGACCAATTCGTTAAAAAAAAAAACTAATTAAGACATGCGTGTCCGTCAACCTTAAACAATAATCTTTGTCAATTTTATTTTTCAGTTTTTATGATGGTCGATAACTCATCTATCTCTTACTGTTACATCCCGGGCAACGCCGGGCTCTACTGCTATATATATATATATATATATATATATATATATATATATATATATATATATATATATATAAATTAAGAATTGGACAAAGTCCGACAATTTATTAAAGATATTTTTTTATGTTTAACATTCTTTTTATAGATACAAGTAAATTCGACCTTGCCTACCGAACGTTCTTTTGTGGCCGAGCCGGTTAAGGCACGTCAGCGTAAATGACGGTTCCGTATAGGAGATCGCTAATAAAGAGTATAGCAATGATGAAAAAGACGCCAAACTTACTTGACGAAAACAAAATTTTGTTATTATTAAGAGGAAAGATAAAGTTATTTTTGGGGTATTTTTTTTACATCTTTTAATCGTTCCTAGCACGTCCAAAATTTTCGTTAAAAATCTGACAGATAATCAATCATGTCAGCCATTTTTTTCCATTTTATAAAAAAAAATGAAAATCTCAGTTTGAAATTGTTTTAAAAATCAATTATCATTTTTTCAAAACTTATTTTAAGAAAATCAGAAGTTACAATATTTATTTAAAATATTTTGAAACCAGCATTGTTTAGTTTCTGCGCCGAAAAGGTGTAGTTTGAAAATTAAACAAATCAGGTCATAACATTTCGCGTCACTTGACAGGTGATGAATGACGTATTGACGGATTACGTGAGGATAATTTGTTCTACGGAAGGAAAGAAGTGAAATTATTTAGATTTAAATTATTTACCTCGTTATTTTTAAGGAAATCTTTCAGCGCTCTATTTTTTTGGTACTTAGTTTTCATCTTTACGTTTACGATGCTTTATGGAAAATATATTATAAAGACATTAAAATAAGACTGTTAAGAGTGAGATTAAATTTCATAAGAAAGGTATCTAATGAATTTATAGGTACCTTTCTTTTGAAATTTTATGTACATAAAATACTATAATTTTATGTACATTTATTACATTTTACTGTGTTATTTGTATTTCCATTCATTTTATTATTAATTTTGATATTTCAATTATGGAAAAATGTCATGTCTTCTCTCGATTTCCTGTTCTTTGTAGCTCTTAGTAAGTTTAGTCTTTTTTCTATCTCTCCTAATCCCTGTCATCCATTTACAAAAGCTCATTAGATAGATTATGCTCTGTTTTCCTCTGTCCCTTTTGCATTCAATATGTCCTTTGAGTGTCAAATTTTCTAAGCTCTCTTTTCTCATTATGCACCCGAGAAATTTTAACTGCCTCCTTCTGATTCACCGTATAATCGTTTGTTATTTTCCTTAAAACTTCATAGTTGCTCATAATTCGTGGTATTCTCTGCACTCTTGTGTAAAACCACATTTCTGTTGCCTCAAGTTGTTTTTTTTCATTTGTGATGAGATAATCCAGCATTCACTTCCATATAAGAGGACTGATATTACATAATAGTTCAGTACTCTTTCTTTTTGTTGCTAACGAAATATTCCTCTTTCTTTTTATAGATTTTGTTGGTCATTTTCTGCTATTTCCGTCCTTTGTTAAAACACTTCACAGATATTTAATTTTTTTGTACTTACTTGATTTTGGTATCTTATGTACTAATTAGGTATGATTTTGGTATCTCCAATTTGTAATTCGCATGTTGGCCTGATTTTTTCTTGGCTGTTGTTCCTGTTGTTTCCTTTTTGTGTCCGCTATCAACACTGTGTCGTCAGGATGTGTAATAGTCTTAAGATTGTCGTAGCTAATAATGAATCATAGTAGGAATTTTATTTCTTTTCATGATTGCTTCACTGTAAAGAAGACACTTCTTTGCTTTAAGTCTCTTTCTATTTTTGTGTATTTACTGAATTTGTTTCCTATCTTTATAAAGGCGGTTTGCTCCCAGTATAAGTTTTGGATAATTCTAATATCTTTCCCAAGCAAATCAAGCTTATCTAGCAGTTCAAATAGATCTTTGTGACGTACTTTATCAAACGCTTTTGCATAATCTATTAAAACATAGTTATACGTCCTTTTGCATTTGTATCGCTCATTCTGATATCATTTTGATATCATTCTGAGTATGAATATGTCTATTACAAAAAATACGTCACTACTCCTAGAGTAGGTTCTCCACATAGGCCACTTTTTCTGTCAGAATATCTGTGACGAAGGATTATCATTATTTTTACTATTTACATGAGAATATTATCCTCATTTTTGTTGTTGTTGTCACGACGTTCCGGTCATTGTGCCCTCTGACCTTCATCAGCTATATGTCGATCCGAGTAACTCTTTATTTAATCTATGGGGATAGATATTCTTCGTCTCACTGCCAATGTCTTGGGATATATTGAGTTCTTATTTTTAGTAATGTTCAGTTATTGCTCACCCTGTTTCCACTGAGTCTAAATACACACTGCCCGGACCAGGGATTGAACTCACAATTACTATGTCACCAAATTCACAAACTACTAGGTTATTGTCGCGTGGGACAATTTTCTGTGGAGAAATTGGAATCTTAAACTTTAGACCCAATCTGCCTACTGATGCAGCTAGCTCACTTATCACTTCGTAGCTTAAATAAAGGGCTCAGTTCGGAATCTCCTGCAGGTTGCCGGGATCAACATACACTTGATGAAGAGCGGAGGGCACATCGGCCGAAACGCTGTGATAACAACAACAAAAATGAGGACAATAGTCTACATGTAAACAATGTTAATAATAGTGAAATTTTCTTTACAGTCATTCAATGTAATGAATGGTTGTAATTTTTCGATACTCAATCTAGATGATCGCATAGACTGTCTCATAAAAATCACAAACACTCATCGCACGAAATATTACAAAACCCCAAAGCTACACATGCAAAAATCATTTGACAACAAAAATAACAAAATAGCACAGCACTGTCAAAGCATTTATGGAGCAAGAAAGAAAAAAAATTCATTTATGGAGCGAGAAAGAAAAAACAACAACAAAAAAACTAGAAATCACAAACAATAAAACATGGAAAATAAGAATAGCAGCGACAAAATAAAGCAACCATTGCCTAGAGGGAAAAATAGCAATAATCACTTTTCCTGAACAAACAGGGTTCATTTCAAAACACAGACACACAAAAAAGAACAAAACAAATTCCTATAATGCTACCAACAACTATTATCATGACTTAGAACATTATGTTACATTCATAACCAAAATCTGCTAAACCTCTAATAAATTTGGAACTATATATATATATGTGTATGTGTGTGTGTGTGTGTGTGTGTATTATCATTTCTAAATTATAATTTATATATATATATATATATATATATATATATATATATATATATATATATATATATAAATTAAATAAATATAAATAATTTAAATAAAAGGGCAAAATAACCGCTTTTCTTCATTACCCTGATTCCTATTGACTCCTAGTTAATTATATATAGAGTAAGGAGTAGTGTCTGATTGGTTTGAAATGTTAAATTATCACCACAAAGTCTTGATTTCTACGTCCATACTGTCTCTTCCCTTTCTCTTCTTATTCTATCTATCTATCTATCTATCTATCTATCTATCTATATATATATATATATATATATATATATATGTCATAGTATTAAGGTATTCTATATTTATGGGTAAAAGTGCTCAATGTCCGGGATAGAGCGTGCGCAAAATATGAGTAGATATTGAGGTCAGCACCAAGTCTGTTTAATGCTTAAAGGTAATCTTTTGGCTTTTCGCCACAGGTTGTTGAGTATTCGCTCTCTCTCTCTCTCTCTCTCACACACACACACACACATTAACTCTTTGCAATTAACAACCACACGCAAGAACACACATACACATACACACACTCGCGCGAATACACACACATTAACCTTTTGCAAATATGTTTATTACGTAATTGATATACGAGAGTTCAATTTATCTAAAATTTTGCTATTTACTACAGATATCTGATGTCTCTTTTGCTGATGGTGGCGCCTCATAATGTTGACTCCAAACGAAATTGCATTCATAGTGGAAGCATACTTCATCAGTCATCATTGCAGCCCAATTGAAATTCCGATAGTATTTTAGAAAGTGAACGCTTGTATTCGTGCTCTATGTCATTTTTTATAATCCAAGATACTCGCATTTAAAATGTATTGATATATATATATATATATATATATATATATATATATATATATATATATATATATATATATATATATATACAGCCGGATTATGACCTTTTTGGGGCCCCTAGTCCAATGAGATTATGCACACCACTCAGACGGAGCCACTGATATTGAATATTTTTTATTTGTCATATATTTTAACGACATTTACATAACTTGAAGTAAATTTATTGCAAATTCTTTAAATAAGCTAGAATAGATATCTTTTGTTTGTCAATAAACATACTTTTTAAGAAATATCACTATTTTACTATTTATTGCGAACCAAATTAACACATATTTCAACACAACCGTAGTAAAAACAGATTTGTTTATAACTAGCATTAAGTTAAAGTTTAAGGTAAATGGCGATGTGTAGGCATGACGACTAGGTTACATTTGTCATTCATGTACATTTGTAGCTAGTCTGTCTGCAACGTTTAACGTGTGCTGTAGTGAGTTAACTGAGAAATGTTCCGTTTAACAATAGAAGGATATTCATATCGTGAGCAGGCAGATATGATTTTTACATATGGCCGCGCGAATGGTAATGGACGCGAGGTTGCACGGCCGTATCAGATTGCGTTTCTAGACCGAAGGCAGCCAATTCATCCAACCTTTAATACTTGTTGGTGAGACAGGATCCGTGGCATCACAAACTATGGTTGAAGGAAGACCGAGATTTCGAGGTTTTCGTACGACTGACCACGAAGTACACATTCTGTAGGCTGCCTGAGACGATCCAGGTATCAGTACACGTCAAGTGGATCTAGCATGTCCTACATCTCATATGGAGCGCATGGAGGGGTATTTCAAGAACAGCTCCTGTATTTGTATCATTTTCAACGTGTGCAGGGTATTTCGCCTTTTGATCACTCACCACCTGAGAACTTTTTGCCGACTTTTTGCACGAACTGCCGATCCGTTGCTTTTCTCTTCAGTCTTGTATATGGATGAGGCAACATTTTGAAGAAATAGAATAAGAAATTTACACAACCAATATTTGTGGGCGGGTCGGTATCCCCATGGTACAATGCAGGCAAAACATCAGAATCAGATTACGATTAATGTGTGGGCTGGAATTGTTTATATGGACTTTTGTCTTTGTTTTGGTATGAGAAACCACCACAGTTTGTAAAAAGTATTTTGATTCTCTCTCTCTCTCTCTCTCTCTCTATATATATATATATATATATATATATATCCTCTGATTACTATAGAAGATTATATATATATATATATATATATATATATATATATATATATTTATTTATTTAAATTGTCTGTATTTAGGCAGCATTTTTTCATTAATGCATGTTTCATTAAGTAATTTAGGTACCTTCCTGAGATCGCTAAAAACAGAGCATAGCTTGATGAAAAAGACGACAAACTTGCCGAAAACCAAATTTTAGCGTCTAAATGTTTATGTTATTATTAAGGGGAAAGATCAAATTATTTTTTAATTATTTTAAAAAATTTTTCCTTCTTTTTAAAACATTTTAAATTTTGATTAAAAAAACATTGTTTCCCTTTGCATCACCGGAACTAGTAAAATAACATAAAATTTTAGCGTGTTTTTTCTGTATGACAGACATTAATTTTGAAAATCTCGCAAAAATAAAAAATAATTGTCGGATTTTAATGAAATTTTCAGAAACTATTCACAAATCATGGAACTTATTATAAATATGTTTTCCTTTTTTAAAGTCATGGCAAATTTTTTTTTCGTATGTATTACCCCCCATAACTGATTGTACGAAAACTATTATTTCAGTTTTGGGAAGTTTAGTGATTATATTAGTTAAAAGCACAAGGCTTTGATGAAACCAAATCATGTTTTTTTTTCTTTGTTCTTTTTTTGTCGGACCTAAGTAAAAGCGAAGATCGCACCGCAGCCCATGACATCACACATGACCACGTGAGAGTGAAAACGAGAAGTGTTAAGTATGGGAAGATAGGATTAAAAACATGTATCAATATGGTGATTTTCTTTCTTCTTTCAATGATAATTTTATTAAGCTTATCAGACGATATGAAAGGAATTTGCTTAAAATAAATAGACAAAACTTGTCTATATTACTTAGGTACCTTCATGAGATCGCTAAAAAGAGTATAGCATGAGGAAACAGACGCCAAACTTGACGAAAACAAAACTTTTATTTTTATGTTAAATGCCCAAGAAAATGGATTGAAGAAGAAATGGCTTTTGTCAAAATGTGAAATTTTAAAAAGTAATTTAACTTCTTTAAACTTCTAGATGGGCAGAGGACTTGCCGGAAGAGATATTTCATAAATTCATTGAATTGAGGAAAATTAAATGTTCTTGACATTATTAACAAAGGTCCATAAATCAACAATACAATTTCGCTTTGGCTGTAAGGGTCCATTTTTCAGAAACATTACAGCTACAGTTCCTTTTGTTTACTGTTATAAAACTTACTTTTGTTCTTAAAAGAACCGTATTCCTTAGTTTCAATGGAAGCTTTTCTTTTTTCCAAAATGTTTATGAACTCTAAATACTATTTTTACAAAGTATCATATTCTTTCAAATTGTAGGTGATCATAGCTCTCGAGAGGTACATTTTTTACATTGTATGTGCATTATATTATGACTTCTTGGGAAATATTGTAGTTTGGTTTTTTTCCTTTGCCTTCTTCGCGGTTTTGAATTCGGAGTTATCGTTTTCCTAGACTGGCTATTACCAAGGCTAGAGAACACAGTCTATACTTTTTAACACTTCACTGGATAGGCCCCAAAAGTTTGTTTGTTTTTGTCATTAAATGGCCTTACGGGTATTTACTTCTGACTTTATTACAACATTTTATTTCATTGTATTGTGACAGCTGTCATTTCGCTGCACATTTAATTAGCGTTTGATTGACTTTAACATTGAAGATAGAAGAAAATAAGTGACATTCCTGGTAAATGCTGGAATATATTAGAAGTGATTTATAATGTTTTCTGCTGGAGATTTCTCAATGAACGATGCTCCACGATAGGATATACCAGTTGACTTATATAGTAACCTAATAAATTGAAAAAAAAATCGATATTATAGGAAATAGCGAACATCCTCAAATTATTCAAATCAAGTACTGATTTGCACCAGCTTATTTATGTCATTGGTGGTTGCCACGTAAGCAAGAAAACTTCCTGGATCGTAATTCCGTGTGTGAATGTTAGGGAAATGCTCCTTTTTTAAAACAAGGTATGGCGATTAAAAATGGATATTTTACGACAAACTGGAACGCAAGATATTGTGATGGCAAACAAAATAAACTACCACTAATTATACAAAAGAATAGTCTTCATTCAAAGAAGGTGATGTGTATATTCACTCTCTGCTATGAATTCCTTTCAAAAAACCAAACACTTGATTAGGACAAGTACTGCTCTCAGACGCTGACAGCAACAATCGTTGAAGATCATCTGGAATTAGTTAAGACTAATATTCTATAATATAACGTGCATTAACATGTTATAAAATATACAAAAGCATTTGATAAGGTGCGGCATGAAGAACTACTTGAAATCCTAGAATAGCTTGATGTACGAATGAATGATATTCGAGTAATCCGTAACATCTACAAGCAGCAGAGGACGAGGACGAGTTCACTGAATAGACAGAAATAGAGAAGACAAAGACACGTTTTCTTACCGGATTTGTTTAACTTCTACAACGAGGCGACCTAAAGAAAACTAAAAGGCATACAAGGATTGATTATTGGTGGACATAATCTTAGCATCTTAATCTTAACAGATGGCACTGTATTGATGGCAGACTCTGAAAGAAATCTTGGACTAAGAAGTTAAGAATAGCAAGTAGTCATTAATTTTAAGAAAACAGTATGCATGTTTGCCAGGAAAAGAGACAACTCATTATATGGAGTGTGTATTGGGATCGTTAAAATCAAGAAGATGCAGACATTTAGCTATCTGGGTATTAACAGACGAAGAAAAGTGTAATAAAAATCCGAAGACGTATAAGAATAGGGAAAGATTCCTTTCACAAACTAAGCATATTAAGAGACAGAAACATGTTCTCAGAAAAAAAAAGAAAAAAGAAAAATGAAAGAATCTATATATCAGCGAATGTCTGGACAATCTCTCCACAAGTTAAGAAGACTTGAAAAGAGATTAATGTGGTTCTACTGATGAATGTTGAGAATATCGTGCACTAAACATGTGAGCAATGGAGAAGGAAAATAGGAATTTTACGGAAATTAGGCGCTAAAAGGACACTTATACTTGCAATCAGAAAGAGAGAAGTAATATCTCTGGGACAAATCACGAGGAGAAATGACATAGTGAATTTAGGACATACTGAAGACAAGAGAAGAAAGAAAAGAAAAAAAAACAGAAAAAAATGGTGGCAGAATAAAAACAAAGAAGGTCAAATTTACTAAGGGCAACAAAAGAGTGAACATTTTGGAAAGCTATGAATCGCTTACTCGTGAAAGAATATGGCGCAGAAAAGATGTAAACATAGTAAATTGCCCTTTTGTGGTGGAGAGGACGTGGGAGAACCAGGTATTTTTACAGCTTCACTGGAAACATTATATTCAGAAGCTATTGGAGTTTCGGATGGCCATACATTGCGATCTTTATAGAATTCTTTTAATAAATTTTGATAGGGTTATTTTAAAAATCCATCAAAATAAACCAGAACAAAATTAAAATAGCATTTTTTTTCCTTCCTTCGTTCCTCTCATTTTGTATCTTACAATCCGTAATCAACAAAATGGTCGGCAGTTTACTGTGATATTCGCTGTTTTGATTTTATTTAAATAATTATAAACCCAAGTTATTTATGCATGCTTGCTACAAAGAAAGAGTTATGCGTTCGGGTCTCACCAAATGTAATTCTTATGAAATTCAAAATATTTATATAGAATAAACTCAGTCTTTAATTAGGTTTTATATTTTTTTAAATTAAATCTTTCATGTGTTGATATTTGCAAAAGGAAATTTAAACAGACAATTTAATCTCGGGAAAAACTTTCTGGTAACGGATTTCAATTTTAATATAAAAACATGTATTTGTATTAGTTTCTGTTTGAAAGTCTATGAGATGTTCTCATTATTTACATTTAGACGAATGTCCTTATCTTTGTTTTTATCACCACAAAGTTTCGACCGCTGTGCCCTTCCGATTTCTTTTGTTATCTGTCGATCTGGATAATTTTCTGAAAATCGACGACTGAACGAGTGCAATCTACTCTTTTAGGGGAAGGTGTTACTTTTGCAATTCATTGAAGGTGACATGGATCACCAGATACCATTAGAAAACCGGAGAGCACAACAGCAGAAACGTGACATTAGTTTGAATTTAAATAATTATATTAAATTTGCTTCTTTTGATATGAAATAACTCATCAAAATTGGAAACAGTATATTTTTAAAATATCATTTTATTGTTAAATAGAATGTTGCGTGTTTTTTGTTTATAGTTCTTATTCGCAATAGAAAGAATAAGCAAAAATATGTGATTTCTATGAATCAAAACGGATTAGAAATGTGAAAATAAAGAATGAGAAGATCTAGACAAATATTAAATTTGTATTTAATGACAAGACTAATATTGTAATTTGATTTACTTTCATTCCTGACTCTTAAAAAGCGCACAAAAAGCATTACACAGAAAGGAAAGAAATACGGAATACCAACAAAGCAATAACCAATAAATTGCTATTGTTTATATTGAAAATCAATTTATCTACAAGTTTATATTTTGTTTAAGAATATAATTTTTTATTCTATACGCTTTTATGACTTAGTAGAATTAATAATTTTATTTTTATACTACAGTAGAAGTATAAAAAAGAAATGAATTAAAAACTAGTTTTTAACTGATTTCCCTCCAAGCAGGGAAGTAAGGCCACGCAAGGAATTACTTAATGTGCAAGATTTAGAAATGAGAAATTTTATTAAGGAGCAAGAACGAAAGAAGAGTAATCAGGAGGACAGCAGAAAGCAATTAACATTGCATTTAAGATTTTTGAAGATTAAAGTTGGCTGAAACGCATGGAACCGGGAGAAAGTTCAACAAGTGCGAGAAAAGAAACCTTTAGCATAGAAGTTAAATCTAACCAACTTCACTGTAAACTGGTAAGACCTCGTCGCCAATCTAGTATTGCGCTTGAATTAAAAAAAAAAGTTTAGGTACTATGGCGAAGAGCTCGTTCGAACAGTTGCCATGAAAGTATTTATAGAAAAGGCACAGGGAGGCAACTTTATAGTGGTGGGAAAGTGACTGAAGCCAAGACGGCAGGTCAGGATCAATAATATTTCTGATTCTTCTTTGGATTTTATCAAGGATCTCTAGATATATAGTGGGAGCACCAGACCATATGTGGCAGTAATATTTTAAGCATAGACGAATGGCAGATTTGTAAATATGTAAGACAGACTCGGGGCTAAAATTTTCTAACACACAATGAACCATCTTTCTTAGCAGCTGGCCTAGTAATGGATTCAATATAGTCTTTCCATTTCGTGTCAGCCGAGAACATTAGGCCAAGAAGACGCAACAAGTAATTCTCCTCGAGGTTAGCATCACCCAATGCTGATGGAAGGCAGAAAGAAATATCTCGGATGATTAATAGAGAGTAGTTTAGTTTTGGAGGCGTTAAAATTAACAAGTCACCCTTTGCCCCAGTTAACAACAAACTGAAGTTCGTTTTTTACATCAGTCATCAATTTATCTTTATCGGACCGATCAAACTTAGTATCGAGACTGGAGTAAATAGATACCAAGTTGAAAACTGATGCTTTTGGGAAGGTCGTTAATGAAAATTAAAAACAGTTGGACCAACGATAGAGCCCTGGGTAATGCCTGCATTAGTGTAAAAGGATCTAGAAGAGTGGACATTCTGGATTATTTTCATTTCACGATTTGATAAGAAAGACCGGATCAGATCAAATTTTTCAATTTGTGAAGAAGACCTATATGTCAAACCCTGTCGAAGGCTTTCGACATTCTTCTTAGAGCTTGATCTACAATTATCGTTAATACATCAGCAGTTGCCCTAGAGAAACGGAGGCCATATTGTTTGTCTAAAAGTAGGCTCTGCGTTGTGAGTCCCTTAACTAATTCAGCATTGATTAGGGCCTCTAGTAGTTTCCCACAAAGAAGTAGAAGGCTAATGGGCCGATAGTTGGAAGGGTCGGATGGTTCACCTGAATTTTTAAAAACTGGCACAACAGATTTCCAGCACGAAGGAAAGCAAGAGGCAGCGAGACATTTATTATATAGTTTACAGTGAACGGGGGCCAGTTTGGGAGCACACATCTTAAGGACTTGTGTCGGACTTCACCACATTAATTTAACTTTAGATTAGGAAACAGGGCTCACTCAGAAACGAATAACCAAAAGACATTGTTACACATAAAATATGTATTTAACAAGATGTACAACATCAAACAACGATGTGAAGGAAAAATGCATTTAAGCAAGAAAAGGTTGAATTAACCATGTTGTCTCTCTTTAACTGTTATTTTAGTGTTCCAAAGTTCACTAGAAGAATGTTCATGAGAGTCTCTTGTAATGATTGTTCTTGAAAGATATTTCTGTGTAAGAAGAGTTTATGTGAGTGTGTACAAGGTATGTTCAGCATGTGAGTGGTGTATGAGTGAAAAAGTTGGTGCATGCTTTCAACTGTCGTGGATTCGTTTGGCAGTTGAATTTCTCATTAATGAGATGAAAAAGACCTTAGCTTAAATAAGCGACTGTAGGCTCCAAATCGCTGCGCGTGAAGAATTATTCTTCATGTGCAAATGATCTGATTGGTTGGCATCGACCTAATCAGCAAGCGAGCTTTGTGGAGACTTAAGAAAGCTTCTGTACTCCGTTTCTCCCAAAAGTGCACAAAATTGACTACTTAAAATTAGAGCGATTACAAAATTGTGGCATTACTCCGATTTGTAAATTGCCTGTAATAACGTAGTGGTGCTTAATTAACCAATGACTGCTTGACGTTATATGTAATTTGTATTTTTCTATGTATGTATGTTCGTGCGTAATAGGTCCGCACAGACTATTACAGGGATGCCATCAGGTCGAAATGCTTTGTATGGATCCATATTAGAGATGATAGCAGAAAATATGGAAGGGTTATATGCATATCACTCAACAGAGATTCAGTTCTAAGTGGAAAGTTAGGCAGAGATACTTTAGATGAATCAAGAGTAGTGTTAAAGGAGAATTTACGAGCGAAACGAATGATAATTTTGAGTTTACTTCATTACTTTCATCTTTTAGTATTTTATTACCTGCTTGATGTTATAAAATATTCAACTGAACTCAATGAGATTTTTAAAATTATTTTGAATTTAAGAAAATCTATTAAAATAACGAAATTGCTACAATATAAAGTAGAGAAAATTGGATAGTGTTCGTGAAATGATTGTGTTAATTGATTGCTTTCACTTTGGTTTATTTCAGACTAAATTGCCACAAAAATTATACACAACTACAAAAATCATGAAAACATTTTTTTTTAAAACATTGAAAATACTACTGCCAGATTTTATATATATATATATATATACTAAATAATCAGGAAAGCAAAGAAACACAAAACTTACAGCAGATTAAGAACAATAAACTGATATTAAATTAATATATTACTCTTCCGATAGGGATACATAATCAAACAAGGGCGGTAATTCAGAATTATTTCTTTTTTTGACTTCTGTGTTTGAAATAATCTAACAATTGCAAAAATGAGAACAACAAAATGAAATTATTATTTTTCGATTCTTTAAATATGTCTTTATTTAATAATAAAAAAAGACTTTTGTTACAGACAGCAACTGGATGAATTTCAAAATTGCACTGAAAAATTACAAGTAAATTTGAAAACAAATAAATAAGTGTAGATTTTTTCTATCCAATCTGAAAGAAAATAATTTGTTTGATTAAGTTATGCAACCTTCAACTTAAAATTTTTTTTTGAGTTTGATTGAATTATTCTTAGTAAAGTTAAGGACGAATTTTCAGTATTGCATTTTTTTAACGGAAAGAGATTTTTCTTTAAATTATTGTAAAAAACATCTTTCAAATTAAAATACACCTGAGATATCGAAAAGAGAGGGGTGCTTAAACTGGACCCTAAAACATTTCCACATAGTTTTCTAATAAAATACCCCATTCAGTATACAAACCATTCATTAATGTGTAAGTACTGTGATTTTCGCTTAAATCGGGCAATTCTCTGATTTTAAAAATAGGTGTGTGTGGGGGGGGGATATTTTTTGCATCCATTTCGGGGAAAAATGGAACCATTGTAGCTATGGAACCATAGCTACTTTATATTTCTCATTCCTTGTTTTTTTTTGTTTTGTTTTTTAAATGAAATATGTTGTTGGGTAAAATGTGTTTAATCTGTGCTCAAGAGTATATTAAACATTCCATATATAATTAATCACTTCAGCCAGATTATAGTAAGAATTACACAAAACTTACATTTCTGCGAGATCCGATAGTGAAAAAAAAAGTGGAAATCTTGTTGGTTGTTGTTACATGGCACCCTCTTCGGGACATAGGCGCGATCATTTTCCTCCTCCTTTCTCATTCCGTGTCCAAAGAATTTCAGCTCCAGTGTTCTGATTTTGAGTATAAGTGTTTTTTTTTTCTGTTGCCATTTCCTTTAAAACTTCTTCGTTGCTTACTCTTTCCGTGCATGGAATTCTCAGTATCCTTCTGTAGAACCATATTTCTGCTGGTTCTAGTTTTTTACTCATGCTTAGGGAAATTGTCCAACATTCACTACAATATAAGAAGATGGATACGATATAGCAGCCGAGCACACTTCTTTGTTTCTAACAAATATTTCCCGTTACTCTTTACCTTGCTTAGCTTTTGGAATGTCACTAGAGACCAATGCATGTTTCGATCTCTGTGTGGCATTTTCCATCCTTTGTTAAAATGCTTTCCAGATATTTGAACTTCTGCCTCCGTTAGATTTTATAACTCCAATTTGTAACTTGGGCTTTTTGCTTTTTCTCTTAACTTTTTGTCTTCGTGCAGTTGATGGTTAGTCCTTTTTTTTTCGCTTTTTTTTACCACCCTGAGTATAAGGTCCTGTAGTTTCCTTCCCGATTCGGCTATTAACACAGCATTATCTGCATATTTTATATTTATCTAGAATAAATCCTGGTAGGGTTTCTAGTTGCCTTAGAATAGCGTCGCCGTACAAGTTGAATAAATGTGGTGTGAAAACGCATCCTTGCCTCACGCCGCTTTCTATATTTTTTTTTATAGCTACTCAGTTTATTTTCTATCTGTATGTAGGCGGTTTGCTCAAAGTATAAGTTCTGGATGATTCTAACATCTTTTCCAAATAGATTTCGCTTTCCCAGCAGTTCAAATAGATTCTTGTTCTGTATATTGTCAAATGCTTTTGCATTTGTATTAAAGAGGCTAGTGGACCAAAAATGTGAAAATTGACTTCAGGTGGCTTATAAACACTTCTGGGCGCCTTTCTAAATTTTATGCCCTCCCCTCTCTTGTTCAGTAAAGCAATTAATTACTCGACTCCGCCAGTCATAAAATCATAAGCAGTAAATCTTGGTGTGTGTGATACTGAGACAGCGGTATCAATTTCACAGTACTTACAAATACGAACTTGCTGAAAAGCAAGATGTAATAACAAATTACCCCATAAATAAACCAAAAACAGGAAAAATTAAATATATCAGTTCAAGTTACGCAAAGTTTAAAAGTACACAATAAAAAATAATGTATTTCTTATCGAAGAGGACCACCCCATAAATAAGGTCGATGTCTACAACACTCAATTTTCGTAGAAAATATAATGACAGAAATATCTGCTTAAAATAAAGTTTATTAAACACTGCAATTCTATAATTTGAGGCGGCCATAAAATACAGTATAGCAAATCATTTATTGAAGAAATTCGAACTTCAATGATACCAACTTTTTCATAGTTAAAAACACAAAATAAAGTAAATGAGCAAAATCTGTTCTGGTTCAAAGTAAGAGTTCAAATTGTTAAAAAATGTTCAAAACTAAAGCTTAAATAATCAAATTAATAAAACAAAAATCAGTTTAGAAATATATTTTATTTTCGAAAGGTGTTCACACATGAATTTCAATGCAAAAATTTATAAAAGGAAAAAAGAAAAAACAGATGTTGATCCTTCCTCAAATTTTAGGTATCCGTCACTTTTTTTTTTAAAAAGTAAAAATTCATTTGATGAATACACTCAAAATTGAAAGATTTTGAATAATTTTAAATGGGGACAAAAATATGAAAGAAGGAACAGAAAATATCGGAGATTTTCAAGACAAGTATTTTTATGTTTGACTTTCGATTACATATTCCAGAACATGCAACCTTATACGAGAATGGATCAGTAAGTCAGTGGTCTGACACGTAGTTATTAACTGAATTTTGACCCCAAACACTCTGTATAATGTTTTCATCTATGAATTATATTTACCTGCATTGACAAGAAAGTTGCAAGTCACGCAAGATTAATATTTAGAATAACAACAAATTTTTTAACTTGAATTCGCGAGCAGAATTTGGAAGAAAAGTGTTTAGATTCCATCAATAATAAGAATAAATGCGAAAATGAAATTGTATAGACATTAAATATGTAATCTTTTATGCGTCAACAACCAAACAAAAAAGCCTTATACAAATGGTTAGTAAAAAATGTTCTTAAGAAACGTTGTTTAGCGTCCACAGTTTTAAATTTAAATCGTAAATATATGTGTGAAAGAGTATATAGAGATAAGAAAGAGGAGATTTCTTCATGTACATAAGTTCAGAAGGAGTGATAAGAAGGCAGTCAGTTAGTGGCTAGTGCCTCTGCAGATATTAATTTTGTGAGTAGCAGTTAGCCGGGTTCCTTTGAAGTTGCTGTAGTATTTGGTCGGCCCTTTTGACGCCATTCTGTACGGGTACTGTTGACTTTTTCGGGTTGCCGGTTCGCTTTTTATGACTTTTCAAATTAACCACCGATTCCCAGGTTTAAGGCTTTTGGAAGTGAATAGAACCATTTGATTGGTTGATTATGGTATTTGAACGAATACGAAATATTTTCTAGAAAATCAGTCAAAATCAAACAGGCTGATTTTCTTTAATTTCTCGAAACCTGACCGGAGAGCTGTGTCTATTTTTCTTCGCTCATTGTTTATGCTGTCTACTACTGTTGCTTAATTGCTGTGTAGGGATATGTATGTGTTTCGCCCACAAAGCAGATCATGTTGAAAAATAAATATTAGTTGCATAAAATAATCGTTTTTATCTTCATCATTGATGAAACTGGCACATTCCTAAAAGAGAACATTTTTAAAAGTCCAAAATTTCTTATCTCATCAAATGAAGAAAAATCAAACACAAGAAGCGAAAAAATAAAAAAATATATTTTAAAATCTGATTTTCAGCTTCGGTACATGAAAAATTAGAAAATAACATTTTCAAAAATATTTTAAAACGTAATATTTATTAAAAGCAGTTTAAAATATGAAAATTCCTGAAAATAAAAAAATATATTAATTTGAATTTATTAAACAAATGTACAATGGGGTTTCAACGGCCATATCCCGTTCATTACCGAAGTCAAGCAATGTTGAGCGGGGTCAGTATCGAGATGGGTATTGGGAATACCAGGTGTTGTAAGTCCCTACCAACACAAATTGATGATATTTGTCTAATTTGTTTGCTCCTTGTAAAAGAATAAAATAACTTTTTAGTTTTACTGGTATGGGAAATATTGTGTAAATAAAAAAGAATCATTCAGTCATATATATCTGTTGGTCATATTTTTAAATAGAAAAAATGTATGTTGCATTTATAAATTTTATATTGTTTGTTTGTTTCAAAATATGGACACGCTTTAATGTTTAGATATTGGAATTATTGTCTGTTTAAGAAGGGACATCCGGTCGAGACACAGTTTACGACGAAGAGTCATTCTGGCGGGATTTTCATTAACAAATTAAATTTGTTATTCAGCCTACTACAAATAGATACTACTAAAATTATGCCACGTCTCTCACAATATATGTTCTATTGACTACAGGGATTTCACGCACACGCACACGCACACGCGCGCTCGCGCGCACACAAACCAACAAACAAACAAATACGCATGCGCACGAACTCGATATCAAATTTTATTATGCGAGTGTTTTCGCAGTAAAATTAATATTATTGCTCAATTGGTTTTGGTAAAATGTTTATGTTACGTATATTTATATTTTAGTAACCCTCATTTCAATTTCAAACATTTTCTCGAATTTCATTGGTTGTTTAATAAAAAATAAGCTTCGAGAAATTTCCATAACACAGCAGTCAAATTTTGTGCAAAAATAGGCTCAGCCGACATAAAAAAAAATCTTTCTCAAATTCATCCCTAATTTAAATGTTTCAAGAAATCCTATTGGCTAAAAAATACAACATTCGCCCACGCATTTCTCAGAAAAATTCGCAACAGTTCCCAAGCCCCGTTGAGCCGATTTGGTTCTTTAAAAAAATAGAAATAGAAATAGCAAACGAATTTTCGTCGCATTTGAGATTCACTCACGCGAAAGATATACACGGAAATTATGTGCCGCCAAAGAAACAAACTTCCTTTCTGAGAGATTAGAAAAATTTACACAACAAACTTTTTCACTCAATATCTTTCATAGAAAAATCTTTTGTCTAAGTGAAATTCAACCTTTTTAGTCAAAGGCAGACAATTTTAGACATTGAACATTTCCGAAACAGCAAAGGACTTTTTCTCTAAAATATACCTTTTTACACACCATTACAAACAAAGAAATTGTAAATTGTGTATATAAAATTTAATCTGTTGTTTTAAACAAACATGTATTTTTGTCGTGATTGAATATCGTTCACATATGGTCATTTCTTATAATTTATGTTTGTGGATATTGCATATTTTAATTGCAGCATAATTTAACTATTCATGCAGCCTTCCTAGATCCACTACAATATCGTGAATATATAATGACCACTTAAGCTTATAAGATCTGATTTTATTAGAAATATTTGCTTGGTGATGTGAAATTGTATCATGCAACTAGAAGGCGGTTCATCACATTTTAAATAAATACATAAACTTATATAATTAATGAAATTATGTTTGTTTTTAATTATATATATATATATATATATATATATATATATATATATATATATATATATATATATATATATATATTACTATGGGTATGGGTCTTACCAAAAAAAAAACACCTCAAAGCAGAGACAAGTTATTTAAATGTTACTAACCGATGGGAACACAACGTTGGAAAATACAAAAATAATCGATAATGATCACAGAAGAACCAAAAAAGAAATGATTAACAATTTTAGGGAAATAAAAACAAAAAATTTTGGCTTCATGAATATTATGAAGAGAAATGAAAAAATTAAAAGATTAATAAGCATAGAAGCGAATTGATTAATAAGAAAATATTTGAGAAGCTGGTGTTGCCAATGATGAGAGAAAAAGATGCAGAATATTAAAACATTGCCTAAAGATATGAAAGTGGTCAATTAATTGAACATCACAAAGAAGAACATGTAATTTGGGCAAAGAAATAGATCAAAACTGATTACTCAAAGGTAATTTTTTAGTGATGAATGTAGAACTACATTGGTTGAACCTGATGATTAGTTTCGATTCTTCATATCTTCAAATAGTCAACTAAGAAAGCATCATAGGGAGTAAAATTTTAGGTTTCTTTAAAGTTAATGATCGTACTAAGATGAACAAAGAAAATTAATGTTTTGAACAAGATTATTTTTAAGTAATGTAGGTCTCAAGCAAGAAGCTTTAAGCTAAATAGTCTTTTCATACAAGATAATGCTCCTTCGCATTCCGCGAAGCTGACGATTGCTCGTCTTGCCAAAAAATCTTTCATAGTCAATAGGAATAATCAACATCATCTCCAGATATTAATCCAATAGGAAAACTGTGATCCATCGTTAAAAGAGATATAATGGAAATGGAAAATAATATTTTTAATATCCAAAAAAGAATATCTTTAGGACGCAACAAAAATCATTACAAGTAATTTTAAAGTTGGAACATGAGAAAAGTAAACAAAATCAATGAAATCAATGGTTGAATGATTGGTGAAGTTTACTAAATGTCACACACACACACACACACACACACACACACACACACACACACACACACACACACACACACACACACACACGCGCGCACACACACGCGCGCACACACACGCGCACACACACACACACACACACACACAAAATAAAACATATTAACTTGTAAAATAATAAAATAACTCTTACTGGCATGTGGGACATTGTACTAATTTAAAATATATTTTGTAGCTATCTGTTGGATATATTTATAAATAAAAAGTGTAGGTTATACTTATATTGTTTGCATAACACCTGCCACCTACACAAATTATTTTCAATATTAAAAAAAAATAAATATCATAAACTGAAATGTACACGATATGAAAAAAGAAAACTCTCTTGCATCTGCTAGTTCCTACTTATTTGTTTTATGAAATTTTGATCAATTCTGTTTTGCAGCAATTTAAATTAGTTATAAGGAGAAATTAATTGTGAAATCTTTTGCTCAGAGAGGACCCAAGTCATAGAAAATTTGTTCTGAACTGCAAAATAAAAAATGCAATAAAACTAAGACATTATCTAATTAGAAAAGAATTGTTTTTATGGACACTATTGTGCTAAGAAAAAAAAATCTTTTTTGATGAATAATCGATTTTTACAAGGATGATTTTCATTTAAAATTTTTTTAATTATAATAATTTATAAACTTTTAACTCTTTTAAAGCTTTGCTTTAATTTGTAATGATCAAGTGATATTGTTATTAAATTATTACTAATCATAAACGGAAAATCTCACTACAATTCAACGACCTCAATATTTTAAAAAGAATTTTGAATTTTATGCGTATATAAACATGTCGATTTTTGTAAATACTGATGTCCAAACGTGACATTATCAGAAAATAAAAGCGTTAACTGTAGTAAAGTCAAAATCTATTGGTAATTTTTAATATTTCCTCAATAAGCTTCTTCATAAAGACTATAAAGCCAAGGTTTCTAAAATACAATAAAATATTAGATTCCATTAAATAATTTCTTAATTTTTTAAGATTACTGGCTAGTTAACAAAAATAAATAAAAAAGGTGTTAACGTTATATTCATCAAGAAATTGTCACAGTTATGTCTCCCATAGAAAGATTTCCCAAGAATAAGTGTCGAGAGAATTGTCAACACCTCATAAAAAGACCCAACTTTGTGTTACAAAATGCTTTTAAGTAATTTTTGTTTCAAATGAGATTAATTAAACTTTAAATCAGCTAATCTTCTTCAAATAAAGTCACAGAAAAATATTTTTGAAAGATATTTTAATAAAGAGAATTACGTTGCCTTGACAGATTCATCAATGCGGACGATTTTAGCATTTTATTGATAATAAAAAAATGTAAAATGTTATGTAAATAACAGTTTATAGATGATCGAATAATAATAACAATAAACCATTCATAAACCCAGTGTGTTCCTTTTAAAAGCAATTCATGATACAAAATGATGAGGTGACAATATTATCAATTGTATTATTAATTACACATATTTTAATTTGTATTGTAATTCAAGTTATTGTAATAATTATTATTACTTAGATAATACAAGTTAATGTAATAATTATTATTACTCACATTATACAATATTACTTAGATCAAACGCAATAAGAATTAATACTTTACTTTTTTTAAAATGGACTTGCAAAATGATATTACACTAATGGACTTTCTATTTATGTAACAGTAGCAGCAGGGTGAGTATATATACCAATTTTACTATTTACTATATCATAATTTTCAAAGGTGAAGGTCATTTAATAAACAGCAGCAATCGTCAGCCTAAGGGGATTCAAATAACATAACATATAGATGCCTCCTTTTTGTGCACTTAGTTTCATTTTCTCTTGGTTATACTATTATATTTTTATATTATACTTGCTCCTTCCTCGCATTTAATTCCAAATACTTAACGGTGAAAAACCAGCATTCATC
This sequence comes from Acanthosepion pharaonis, assembly GCA_903632075.3. Taxonomy (NCBI): domain Eukaryota; kingdom Metazoa; phylum Mollusca; class Cephalopoda; order Sepiida; family Sepiidae; genus Acanthosepion; species Acanthosepion pharaonis. The sequence goes on from CAHIKZ030002950.1 coordinate 127,091, forward strand.
TATTTATTATTTAGGTAACACCAAAGTGGATACTTTTTTTCGCAATGTAAAAAAAATCGACACCCCACGTTTTAAAATATTTGCCAAATATCAGAGAATTCAAGACTTATTCAATAATGAATGAATATTTTACTGAATATGTTATTTTATTAAAATAATTTGTGGAAATATTTTTCGGAATATATTTCACATTCCCTTTTTGATATCGCGTGTATCCATTCTAATTTGGTGGTGTGTTCGTTTACTTCTTTTACAGTTAAAAGAAATCCCTGAAGATACTATTTCAGTAAAAACATTATGCAATAACAAGTGTGAACATAGGGAAAATTCGGTCTGATATTGCCAAAAACAATTCAATAAAACCAAAAAAATATTTTTTTGAGAATTCATGCTTGCATAATTTAATAAAA
>CAHIKZ030002950.1:132500-167500 GCA_903632075.3 Acanthosepion pharaonis
GAACACCTCTGTTGACCAATTCGATATTTCCATGGGATCGTTAGATTCTGCTGAATCTTTCCACCTTGATGGTTTATTTATTTTATATAATCTTAGTGCCCACCAAGATATCAACATTGATGACATAAGAGATGATGGTCTTATAGTGGTGAAAAATTCCACAAAAATTCCAGCTGAAAATCAGGAAATTAATACATAGAGAATTTATAACAATGCCTTAAAAAATAGTGGCTATATGTACCCTGACATCAAATATATAAAACATAACAGCAATAGTAGGAATAAAAATAGAAATAAAAATCATTTGGTACACACTTCTATTCAACCAAATGGTCAGTATTAAGTTGGAGCAGAAATTTCTCCATCTAATTGAGAAACACTTCCCCAGAAAGTAAGATTTTTAATAGAAATGCACTAAAACTAAGCTATAGCTGTAGAGATAACCTTGAAAAATTATTAAAAACATAATAATAAAATTTTAAATCAATTCAAAAACTTGAGTAGTAATTGCCATTCCAAAGCAGCACATGCAGATAATACCAACAAGTGTGATTGTAGAAATTCTAACGAGTGTCCAATACAAAACAAATGTCAAACAGACTCTCTTGTTTATCTAAGCCGAATCTCTACTATAGAAAATCCCATAGTTAAAAAATTTTATGTCGGGAGTACCAAGAATTTCTTTAAAGTTAGGTGGTACCAACATATATTATCTTTCACCAATAACACGTACAAAAATAGAACGTCACTTTCTGGAACTTAAAAGAAGTTAATAAAATCCCTACGTTAAAATGGAAAATATTGAAAAAACTAGAACTTGTAAGTCTTTAAATGAACCGCGCTTCTCATGTTTACATGAAAAATTACAAATAATCAAATTTGCTAACGAAAAAAATCTCTGTTAGACCAAAGGAGTGAAATAACTGTAAATTGCCGTCACAGTGTATCTTTTACCTTAAAATATAGTTAAATCTAAATATATAAATAATATATATATATATATATATATATATATATATGTGTGTGTGTGTGTGTGTGTGTGTGTGTGAGAGAGAGAGATTATAATAAAAACATTTTGAAAATCGCTACACTATATATATATATATATATGAATATAATCAAATAAATAAATAAATGTACGTGCAACTAATCTCTCTCTCTCTCTCTCTCTCTCTCTCTCTCACACACACACACACACACACACACAGATATTTATATATCCTTTGGTGTAAATAAACTGGTGCTCAATGCAATATAAAAGAGAGCTATTAAGTATATATTAATAAATATACATAATAGTCAACACCGACAATACGACTTGGACCAATAGGCAACCATCAGATATAAATCAATTGGCCGTTATAAGGCTTAAATCTCTACCTATGATGGCCAGTTTATTCATATCTAATGATTGCCTAGTGCATGAAACTTGAGTCCTATTGTCGGTTTGGTATATATATATATATATATATATATATATATATATATATATATATATATATGCGCCCAAATTATAAGGTATAATTGGTTTTGTAATGGTCACTTATGCATGACCCGAGTACAACATGGGAATTCAGCAAGTACACGGGTTTCAGGAATCCTGGACTAATTTTCATTGCTACGCAAGGACTTCAGCATCTCGTACACCGTTATGCAGACGAAGGGAGGCGTTATACGTTATTAGCTAACTGTCTCTAATTTTTATCACTTTTTTAATAGGTGGTGGTTGTGTGGTAGTGTAGAAAACAGATTTGATTAACCGAGCCGGTTCTATTCAATAAAGCGAATGATGGCTATAAAGGTGTTAGACATACTTTTATATGCACTGGCACATACGGAGGAACACTGAAAAATATTCAGTCCGCCCAACTTCCCCAAATCATATAGAAGATATTGATGTGTGCTCATTAAAATACGGATTTTGGGAATTGTGTCAGACCATGAACTTTTCAGCTCTCACTCTCGTAAATTAGATTTTTATACAGATATAAAGATAAAATAAAATAAACGTTCATTTACCTAATTTCAATTTAAATTCAGTAGATATTTCTTAGATTCGTCATAAAGGCCATATTTTAAGTACAGCAAAACCCGAATACTATCATTGTCCCACAGGTGCTTCAGATTTTAATATACTCATTACATACGTCATAAGAAATATATTTTCGTAACCGTATGTGTAATACTCAAGTGATACCTGGAATCTGAGGTTAAAAAATTTTCCGGAATCTATATTTCATTGTTGTCTCTTTTCAAGATTCATAGCTGTAAAAATGAAAAAAAAAAACATTATTTTTAGTTTTTAACACATTAATAGCAACACAAGATTCCTATTGTTTGGCGTGAATATAAAGCATATTAAGTTCGTCTCAACAAAGTGGTCGTAAATATTATTTGCGAAAATTTTGTCTCTGAATTTCCTCCACAAGAAAAAAATAACTGTCTATAACCATAAATAAGTCGTAACACGTCTAAACCTGCTGATACTGTTTTTGATGCTGCTGTTGTTGCTGCTGCTGCTAACATGTTGTTATGAAATGATAGAAACGTATTGATTTTATCTTAGACGTTCTGCTGCAACCAGCACATTAATATGAAATCCGAAACACTTATTTTAGGATTACTGTTTTACCAGCAGCTTTTGACAAATTGGATGAATTCTCGGGTTGTAAGAAAGAAGTCTTAATTTTATGGAGCAATATACTCTTTTTTCAATTTTCAAAAGCCATGAAAATCACCGTTAAGAACAAAACTGGTCAATACCAGATAAAAAAAGCCATTGTGCAACTTGCATGATATATATCGGCGTCTCACTGTATGTAAATTCATAATTTTAACGCTACACGTTTTTGATCATCATACAACAAAGACTGTTTTGATTTTAGATAAATCTATGCATTGCCATCATTTTTTATAACATCTATGCAACAGCAGTATTACACTTTGACTTGTTGGCTTTGGTTAGTGTTAGTTATTGTTGTATGCATTTGCATTGGTTGAAATTGCTGTATGTTTATTTTTTGCATTAATAACATTATTATTTACAACATCATAAATCTCAATTAATGATATTATTTACAGCTTTGTGAATCTCATCAATTTGCAACATACTGTCCACAAATATTGGGACTTCTTTTTGATTATACGTTCAACTATATTTGAACTGATGTTGTTTTCTAAATGCTCATATATATATATATATATATATATATATATATATATATATATATATATATATATTTGCACACACACACACACACACACACACACACACACACACACACATATATATATATATATATATATATTTAAATTTGATTTAATCTGACCCAGAGCCATTTAGATACGACATGCTTATATTGAGCATTGTTTGAAATTCTTGCTTTTTACCTTCACTCGAACTTTAACCTGCCCTCGATCTCTAATCACTCATTTGCTCTGAATTATTATTAATTATCTAAAACTCGAAATAAGCTATAATGCTGAATGTCAATATTTGTATAAGCGATTTTTATTTTAGAAGTTAAAGCTATCTTTTACGCCAATCATCTTGTTTACAATTAACCAAGAGTCTATTCAGCATTGCTATTTCTAATTTTGATAATGACATATCTTATGTGGAAAACATCTGTTACTCTGTTGTAATTATTTTTCAAAGAAATAAAGTAGATCTGATGAAGTAGATTTAATCGAGATGAATAAAAAAAAGGTTCGTGGTCGAATGGATATCTGTGCATTTGTGTACACCAAATACATCTTTTATTGTTTGTTATTTTTTAGTGAAATAAAGTGTACTTTATAGTTTGTGTTTAGTTTGTGGCACGGTGTGCTACGAAGCATCTGCATACATTTGAGAATACGACTGGAAATATGCCTGGAACTTCAAAATTATGATGGCACGTCCATGCAGTTTATAATGGAAAAGAAAGCAATAACTGACATTTATAAAAACATTATTCGGTAACTAATATATATCACTAACTGAATGAAATTAAATGAAACTGAACAAAACGTTAATAAAGCCTTACACTATATGAATAGTGTATCAGGGTAGATCTGGAGAATCTATGGGATATATGATATGATGACAATCTTCTGAAGCAACATTATACAAGAAAAAGTCACGCCACTAGAGTCAACTTTCTTTTCGGAGAGGACTCGCTTAAATAAGATTGATAAACGCAACACTCTATTTCCATACGAAATATAATGACAAAACGAGCTGTCCACTGTAAATAAAGCTAGATAAATACTGTAAAGCAATGGTCTATCGTGACCACGAAACCTTCTATAGCAAATCATACTTGAGCAAACACTATATGAGAAAATTCGGACCGTCTTCGCTTCTGATAGTATCATAGAAAAGTCGATCATAAAAACATCGAACCAATGCTTTAGAAAACAAATCTAAACAAATAAAAGTGAGGCACGTGGGAATTAAAATCTGCTTGGTTTCTGTTACCTTTTCCAGTTAGATCTTGAAACTGTGTTCGAAATGGAGTAAGTTCTAGATAGCGCAATGGAAAAAACATTGCGATTCTAAAATAGAACTGCTTATTAATCACTAGACTGGTAACCCTATTAGAGTCGTAGGGTTTCCATATATACTTCCTGAGTAATACAGTTAGACGGATCCAGACTAGTTTATGAATTCAGAGTTTTTCCTTCTTCTAGATCGGTTGCCACCTAAGGATATAGGACCCAGCAGTCTATCCCGCTAAGAGAAACGTTATATTTGCTGGGTACACGTGTTTGAGTAGAAGAACCTATTTATACCCACCAGATATAATTCTCTTCTCTACATATACTTCGATTTTGTTCATCTATCTTGTTTTTATAATTTATTTCTCAAATATCATCCATGTAGATTTTTTCTCTGTTATTTTGGGGTTCACGTTCCTTATTTTATCAATTAGGTTTTAGTTTTACTTCATTTCTGAAAAACAAAAACAAAAAAAAAACAACAGCATTTATTTAATTTCTTATTAATTTGCTTTATTCCCTCCATATTTTGAATTATATTTGTGCAGGGATTTTTCTTAACTTGTCAGTTTTACTGTCAATAACAGTGACCTAATCAAAACCGGAATTTTTTATTATTTTTGCTTTTCTTTGTCACTTTTATTTATATACCCTTTTATACTATTTAATCTGAATTATCAATTGTAATGTGCAAACTTCTGCTTATAAGCCATTTTAAGTCAACCTATTTAATTTATCAGTAAAGGTTTTTATTCCTAGTAATAATATATAATATTATAGTCCTTTTCGTTTTCTTAATAACGCTTGCATTAACTGCTGACCACTGAGCATCCTTTATTTTAAGATTTCCAATGTACAGCATGCAGTTTAGGTGCCGAAACTCGTTATCAGAAATATTTAGTAAAACATTGCAAATTCCGTGCGTAATCATCAGTTTTTGCAGATTTGATAATTATGCAATAATAAAGAATTTAAATAATTTAGAATAGACTACTATAAATTCTGCGGCGAGGAGACAGAAAAGTAAACTTTCTATTTACTCGGCGCGCCACTGAAGTTAATATTTTGAAGATAAGCAGAAGGTAAGTAAATATCAAATGTTCAAATTCTGAAATCATATTTGATGGTGGCACACTAGATGTCTTTTGGGAATGTTGCTTACGATGGAAATTTTGCAATCACTAGAGTGACTGAAAATTTTGTAATATATCTTTAATAAATCTTAACACCGATATCAAGACTTGCTGGTATTTAATTATTACGTATTTGTGATTTTAAAACTTATTTTGTTCAACTCATTCCTCAGCTTTGTGAGTCATTCGCTACAAGGTATTGTGTATATTTGAATTTTCAATATTTTATAATATTCCTAAATCACTTTTGCAAACATTTAGTTGTTTGAAGATGGTTGTGAAAAGAAGAGCAACACCAATTCGCTTGAATTTCATTTGGGGGCGAAGATTTGTTATAGAAATCATTAAAATATGTGACACTTTACTTATTTTTTATTTCTGACAGTAACGCATGATTCTAATTTAGATTTGGGTACACCTATCACTATCTAAGATACTTGTGAGTAAAAATAGACAGCCAGATTATGTATATGAGTCCTAATAGGTAAAGAGGTAGTGTAGCTATGGCAGTCATAGGGCGTGGAAAGCACTTAACATTGTTAGACTGCGGAATAATTTTTATGTTCCGAGAAAGATGAGTTTCTCTATCTCCTAGGCGAAATCCTCTCCAGTTTCTATTTCAGGTAATCATAGCAAAAGAATATACCAAGAATATTTGAATTCCGAACAGATATCAGCAGCAGGCAAAAAAATCAGGCGCCCATAGGAGATGCACAAAAAGAATCACCAGTAAATGACAAGAATGGTAAATGCCCAATGAATTAGGGCATTGCATGAAATCACATCCAAATTCAACGCCAGTGTTGGCCAAACCATCCTTCAAAACACTGTACAGCAGATATTGTCTTTCAAAGCGTTTTAGAGTTGTCGCCCAACAAGAATATCATTATTTACACCACGGCATAAGTTACTGTACTTTATCTGGGCCGGACAACATCACCATTGGACCTTGGAAAACTGATGTTTTGTCGCCTCGTGAGATGAGTTACATTTCTAGCTGTCTTTGGCTGGCCGGTCGAGTTCGTATGTAGAGGAGACTGAAGAAAGCTATGAATTCAGCCTGTCAGCAAAGTGTTTTGAAATTTGATATTTGTTCTGTAATGGTGTGGTATGTGTTGCTTTGAAGTTCGTAAAAAAACTATTAGTGAAATTGGAGCCTGACTTGACGGACGTGATCTTGTTAGAGAAAAAACCTTTATACTCCACATATTTCTGGTTTGCTTAAGGAATATAGCGCAACTTTCCATTGTTTTTGCGGAATGGCATAAGACTGGTTCTAGAAAGAATCGGGCAATTTCCAGATACTCTATGCGCCCTCGTGATAGGATTGGGTAAAAACCCTATGTGGAACGCATTGTAGACCTCAGTGAATTCCTTGAAACTACACAGAAAATATATAATTACCATGGAGCGTGTATCGATAGGTATACCCACACAACAACCATACCACCTCGTACACTCTTTGGCACGTCGTATAGCTGCCGTTATTTGGGGAAAAGAGGGGAGCTGCATATTACTGGACAGCCGTCTCTAAATTTTTGGCACTTCAGTTTATACGCTGAAAGGAATGGCAACGTAAAATTATTGGCCTGTATAAATTCAATTAATGTTGAGCGAAAGTTACCAGTTATTGAAAAGGCGAAGATTTCATTAGTGAGCTGAAGATTTATTTTGCTAAAGCCCGCCTTTCTAGTTGGAAGAAGTGGAGGAGGCCGTTGGAGAGGAGTTGCAAGTTTTAGATGAAATTCTGCATTCAATGCCTGGAAGGTCGCAACCATAGGTATATAAAAAAAAAAATAGTTGTAGTATTACTTATGTGTATGTGTGTGCGCGCAGTATTGTAATATGAATTTTTTATTAATAAATTCGTTTTGATAATTTCAACAGAGACATAAAGATAGAGCAGAATAAATCAATATTTACAAAGAGTAAACCATAACAATGAATTACATCGTACCAATGTTTTTTATATTAAATATTATCGATAAAATAGTGCAAACATAAGAATATTAAAAAATTTCATTGCTTTAACTACATTTAATTTGTACATTTTACTTTCTTTTTTTCAATATACAGGGTGCGATGGATAAATTGTCGTCTAAATTACGCAAAAATAAAAATATCACCTCATTTTAACTGATACATTTACCAAAATTACACAAAAATATCTTGAAATACAAAAGAATAAATTTATTCAATAAAATCGCCGTTGGCTTCAACTACGGCCTCCAGACAACTTCGGAATCTCCTGCAACTCTTCTGGACGGTCATCTTGTTTAAGTTAGTGAATGCTGCCATAATCCTTGCCTTCAGTTTATCTTTGGTGTTACAAAGAGTTTTGTTGATCTCTCACACAACTGCGTAACACATTTAATAATCAAGGAGTCTGCAGTCTGGAGAATTTGGTGGCCAGATGTAGGGGGTGATGTGGTCGCAGAAATAGCTTGACTGCCATAACTGGGTACTTCTGTTTGTGTGGCATGGTGCAGAATCCTATTGCCAGACATAGGATTCCCAGCAGCTACCCTCTTGACCAAGGTCATCACTACCTCGTCAAGCCACCTGATGTGGGCCTCCGTGTCGAGTTTGAGGACTTAACTAAAAAATTCGGGAGTTCTTTTCTTATTAGAACTATCAGCGTGAGTTTTCCGAGATGCCGTACCTTTGTATTCACCATTAGACTTATCGAACTCATTCCGAATTCTTTGCATTGTCCTCAAATTGACACCCAAACACACTGAAATGTTCGTATTGGTGCTTCTGGCGCGAATGCCAAGCATTACAGCATGCCGTTTCAAAATTTCTGGTGGAGTGAATTGCGTCATGGTGCTATTTTTCTCACAGACGGTTCCCAATTGACCCTACTGTATTGTGCAGTCGCCAAAAACAAAAACAAACAAAGCGCATGCGTGAAATTAAAAATATAAAATGGCGATAATTTAACCATCGCACCCTGTAGAATAAAATTAAAGTTTAACAACAATGGAGGAATTGGATATATATTAAAATTATAACTGTGGAAAAATAAATAAAAGTGTTTCCATAATCTAGTGTTATTTCATTTGAAATCTGATAACAAAAATGTATTTAAATTAACTCTCTTGCTTAACTGGCTTCAGCCTGTATTTCATACTTAATTTTATTGACCATTTCTAGTGTAGATTTGGCACATCTCATCACACTCTTTGTTGTTCATTAATACAAACCAGTCTCTGACTGACTTAAAATATGTGTTTACGTATTTACTGTTTGTATCTCAGCAAGTCTAATTATTGTACGATTCGTATTTTCTATGGAGAATGAAAGGTTTTATGCTTTCTAATCAACTGTCAGTGGTCATTGCTAATGTAATATCACATTTTAAATGTCTTCATTTGATCGAAAATACAATACAGAATTAATCTGCTAAATGACTATAGGTATCCCATAATGATCTGCACATCCAGGTTTAATGAAAACAAGATGTATATGTAGAAGGATAGATCCCTAGTGCTAAAACTAAGAACATTAGAAATAGAAAGTTCAGCTATTAGAACACAATCAACAGGAGAATTTGCTGAAGTGTCTTTTAAAATTTCATTAGGTGAATATGTTTAGGGTATCAAGAAGAAGCGATAGACTTTTCGACAGCCTTGACTTTTTATTAATGAAATTAGATATGCATCAGAACTTTATTAATTATTATACTTGAAAAATATGAATGTGGCATTGATTCTTTTTAATTAATTGGAATAGAATATCTAGACTAGTATCTTTGCGCATTTGTCGAGTAATTTAAATTTACATTACTATGTTGTCACTAAATGTCTATATTTCTGAGATAGGGTACTGTAATTATTTACATTGTTCGGACTGTTATCCTCATCATTGTTGTCATATTCAAGACGTTTCGGCCGTTGTACGCTTCGGCCTTCTTCAGGTGATTGGAATTTCGAACTGAACCTTTATTTCGTTTCACGTGCCATGCATCTTCCGGATGTCTCAGTTATCTCCCTTTAACTCAACTCTCCATGTTTTTGTTCAACACTGCAGAAGCCAGGTATTGAACTCACAACTCTTTGGGTCAATTCATTGAATCCAACCAACGCTTTTAGCCAGTGGGCCAAAACTGAATAAAAACTTGGAGAATTGAGTTTCTGACCTTATTTCTCATTACTTTAAATTTTACATATGGCGGATATACACGTTTGATAAACATCCCTATTTTTTTAAAGTGTACATTTACGTCTACCTGTCTATGCATGTGAGAGTCTTAATAAATAAATACGTGTATTACTTCGCTAAAATTTACATTACAGATATGGACAACGAGGGATCCAAACAAGAACTGAGCATTTCTTACATTGCGTAATTGAACTTTGTCTCAATGTTAAAATCTTCTGTAGCTTAGCGGGAAAACTACCATAGAAGAATATCAAGATATATAGTGGTTTTCCGTAAAGGGGCGGGGCACTTGTTGGAACTATGCGAGAAGCAACATTTTCTTTATTGAACCTCTTGAATTCACAGGTGAGTAGATATAGATAAAAAAAATGAATGTCTTCCCAAACATGTCTATCCACAAAACGTTTAAGTAATAAGAAAATAGAATCTCTGTAAATCAAATAGGGAGGCAGGTTTGTATATTTAGTCACCCCACCCACGAGGGTTGCATGTGGCACAAGGCCGGGTTTAACGTGGGTTCTCTGAGCCCGTAGGCTCGGCCAAAAATATTCCCTTTCGAACATGTATAAACGGGTTCAGGGTCAATCAACCTCCCCGAACGAGACTTTTGCCCTTCGGCGGAGCCTCGTCCGTGTTCCTCTCTGCCCGAAGATATATATATATATATATATATATATATATATATATATATATATATATATATGAATTATTCACAAAACTAATGCAAAGGTTAATGATTTAAATGGCGAGACATCCATCATCGCAAACAATTCAAATAGTATACAAAACCTCCAGATCCGTTATGAATGAATTGATCCTTGTTTATATAAATTTCTGCCGTATTAGTTGTTATTTACCAAGCTTTAACAAGACTTTCGTCTGTAAATACAAACATCTTCAATTTATAGAATAGATGTTGTTCTTGTTTTTTCTCTTAGTAATAAGCAAGGACGATGAAAATATGCCATTTTGTATCCGAAATCTTGCATATTGAAAATGAGTAATTTTTTTTTTGAATAATAAATGTAAAGCAAAATTTTATTTTAATTTAATTTAAATAACTTTTTAAAGTGTTTGACGTTTTTGGATAATAAGTGCGACATTACTGTAATTATTGAACAATATAGTTCATGCCACTTTTGACAGAAAAAATTTACCAGTAAAAAAATTTGTTCATCACCATATTTGGTATAAACGCAAACATTTAAAAAAAAAATTTAAAATCAAACTCAGCGTTGCTTTGGCGCGTTCAAAACCAATAACTCATTTTCAATAGCATTTTCGGATACAACAACACATATATTTTCGTTGTCCTCTTATTACTAAGAGAAAAAACAAGAACAACATCTATTATATACCTGAAGATGTCTGTAGGAACAGACGAAAGCTTGTAGTAAAAATAACAACTAATACGGCAGAAATTTATATAAACAAGGATCAATTCATTCATAACGGATCTGGAGGTTTTTGTATACTATTTGAATTGTTTGCGATGATGGATGTCTCGCCATTTAAATCATTAACCTTTGCATTAGTTTTGTGTGAATAATTCATGTATTTAAATTATATATATATATATATATATATATATATATATATATATATATATATATATATATATATATATATATATATCAATATTATATATTATATATAAAAAAATAAATTTGTATTAAATGAACACACAACACAAACACACACACACACAACACACACACACACACAATATTACACACACACACACACATTATATATATATATGTCCTGTGTTATATGATATCTATTTCTGCTATTTTATATTTACATAGAAACGTTTATGAATAAATATATATATTTATAAAAAAAAAAAAAAGGATATTGTTCTATATAAATAAGTTTATTAAATGGCAATTTTTTATTAGAAATAAATGAAAAAAATATAAACAATACAATAAGCATGCTTAAAACAGATAGAATAAAAATGATATTAACGGATTGATAATTTATGGGAAGGCAATAAAATTATTCTATATTCGATCCTTGACATATAATTTTTTCCATAGATTTTCGTTTGATAAAGTGGTTGACATGAGAAGATGAATAAGTGTCCCAGCAAGTGTCCACACTTTTTGTTAAAAAAAAATTTTCTATATTTATTTTACAATTCCCGTGATTTTTATTTTTACATATTTAAAAATATCAGAAACTAAATAATGATATATTATCTGTCAGGGATGAAATTATTCAAAAATTTATATGGATATATACCGACCAGCAAGGACATAGTAATTTATGTGAAATGGGATGGAAAAATTTGAATAATAGACTGAAACAAAAAAACATTTTTATTTCATTAAATAATTGTTGGTCTAATTTATTTTTTAATACAAAAGAAGAAATTTTTGCGGCTGCCAGTGTAATGAAATTTACTTGCATTGATAGAAAATTGAGATACATATTTTCACAAACGTTTTTAAAATGCCAGTTGAAAACCATACGTTCAAGTAAAATCCTTGATTTACACATTATTTTTTATTTGATATATAAATTATGTTTATGATAATTTTTATCTGATTTTAATCCATTATTTTATCAAAGACAGTGTACTAATAACTCAATTCTTTGGAGAAATGTACCCATTTACAATCATCGATGTTTGCTGATCCTTTACAGATATGAAATGTAGAGAGAGAACATGTTTTCAAAATAATTGTTTTGTTTCCAAAATACCAGCTTTATAGATGTATGATGACACGAAAAACAATTTTTCAAAAAAAGAATTTTTTCAAAAAACAAAATAGACATAACCGATAGCAATGATCATGTGGAAAAATACAATTTTTTTCATGAAATTTTATTTTACACAATTTTGATTTTTGATCTTTGTAAATGAGATAAAACAGGAGAATAAAAATTTTCAGAGTTCTATTTAAAAAATTAATATATTTTAAAAAGAAAGTGGGCATTTATATTTTGTAATATTTTCAATGTTTAAAATGTTTTGAAAAAAAAAAAAAAATTATTGAAATTACATAACCAAACAATTAAATGATGATTCATATGTTCAGTTCTAAATTTAAAACCAGAATTTATTTTAAAAAGTTTATATTTTTTGATCAGTTTTTGACATGCTGGATGAATGATTTGAATCAGGAAAAAAACGAAAGAAAAAAATAAGTTTGCGGACAATCATAATTTGCAGATCAATTTGAAAAATCTCAAACTCAATGAGAATTGGAATTATATTTATAATGATTTTATTTCTCATTATGTAATTTTCCATTATTTTATTAAAACATGTTTGCACGACGATTGTAGCATCAGAAATTAGATATTCAATCTTATGTTGGTTAATATATTCATATGGAAATGAAATAGTTAAAGAAGTGTGACCATTAAACGAAAAATTAAGATAAAGAAAATACTTTTTGTCAAGAAAAATAAAAAGATACTAAATTTGAAATAAATCAATTTTTTCATTTTTTGCATTTAAATTAAAAAATACCATCCAAGAAAGATAAGATAGACGCCTTCCTCGAATCTGTTAAAAAAAAAACATCAAGAATATATATTATAAATGTATCGTATAAAAAACTGTAAATTTTTAGACCTTTTTTTAACTGGAAATTTTAAATGATTTTTGTTTCAAATTTTATGAATAGTGATGCGTTCATTCATATATTAGCAATAAAAAAACTTTTATTTTAAAAATGAAAAGGTTTTGTGAAAAGAGATGAACAATCTTCACTAAACTTAAACCATTATTAGAACAATAACATTAGATTTTTTTTTATGGAATATAGCTTTTCAAAATGAAAATATCAATAAGAATATGTAAATAAAATTTTAAATTGTTCTTGTATTAATCATGTTTTGATACTTAAACATAAAACTTTTATTTAGTTGATTAAAGTTTGTTTAAAGAATAAATGCAAGTTGGATAATTCATTTCAAATATTACCCAGGTGATAAGGAATATCTTAAATTTCTATTTTACCAATTAAATTTTTCTATATCATTTAATATAAACCATTTACAACAAAATGATACAGATTTAAAGAATAGAATACAAACTGAAAAGCTGAAATTAAATTCATTTTTCAAAAACAAAAATAAGTTTGGCTGTTATTCTAATACGCCTTTTGTTAACACTTTTAGAAAAATTTTCTGGGACAATGAAAATAAATCACAGGAAAAAAAAATAATATTTTAAGCATTTCTTTCATTTAATCGAGACTCTTTCAAATTTTCATTAACTACCATTAAATCTTCATCAATAATTAATTAGATAGAATAGATGAAAGAGGAGGAAAGCATATCTTATATGAATTTTATAAAAATCCCAAATGGGTTTTGAAATTTTTACTAATTTTGATTGTATCTAATCTACATATCAGCCATATGTATTGGGTCATTATACTTTTACTTTTACAATTCAATAGTTTCGTTTTTTTATCAACAAGGTTCTTTTAAAAAAATTAAGAAGTCACACATAAGCATTTATTTTCCAAAAATAGGAAGAATAAAAAGATAGGAAAATCTGTTTAGAAATTTTATAAGCATTATAAAAAAAAATAAAATTTTAAACACTAAAACTGGTTGAGAAAAAATGGTAATTGGGAAAATGCAAATTTTAGTAAAAAAAGTTCAACAAAGATTTTAGAAATTTTTTTTAATTTAATTTAATCCAAAAAAAAATGCAAAAAAAGTTTTTTTTTTAGAAATCCCATTTAAAATTTTAAATTTAAATATTCTGATCTCAATAATATTTAAAAGGAAATTATTTTTAAAAATATAAATGATCCGTTATTATGAAAAGAAATTTAAAAAATTGCATATATACATTTAAAGATATAATTGAGTTTTCAAAATTTTTGAAATATTTTTTTTCTATTACAAATCAAAATATTTTCAAGAATCAATATAAATAATAATAAAATAATAATTCTGTTGAAAATGTTTTTAATTTATAAATTTAATTTTTTAAATTATACTAGTAATTCTGTTTTTTTTTTATTTTATGAAAAAAAAGTAAACAAATGAATTTTTTTCATTTGAAAATTTTTAAAAAAAAATATTTTAAATATTTTTTTTTTTGTTTTTTTTATGATCATTTATTTTATATTTTCAATTCAAATAATTTATTTTAACTTTTTTTTTTTCAATGACATAATTTTTAAATTAAATTTGAAATAACTGACAAATTTTCATTTGAAATCTTATAAAAAAAGTTTTCAAAGGAAAATTTTTTTTTTTTTTTAATGTTTATCTTTATAATTTACCAAATTTCGGTAGAATTGGCAATATCGTAAGATCAAGAAAATAATTGAAAAAAAATTTTAAAATTTAAGATTGTTTTAAATCTAAAATTATTGGGAAGATAAACCATATAAAATATTTATAATCTGATATGGAAATTTGTTCTATTTATTTATTTTTAATTTTATGATAGAATAATAAAAATAAAATTTTGGTTATCAATTTTAATAATGTAACATAATAATTTATCTAGAAGTTTTATTAGATGAAATATTTTTGACAATTATTAATGTTGAAACTTTTAGTTAACAAATTTGGATTTCTGAAAAATTTTCAAAAATATTTAATTCTCAAAATTTCATTTTAATATTCTTTATTAATGAAAACAAAAATTTATCTCATAAGAATTCAAGATTTAAAAAAAACAGTTTTAAAAATTTAGAAGTATCTGATATATAAAGAAAATGTTTGTCATGCAAAATAATATTATCAAATTTTTATAAAGAAAAGAATAATAAATAAGAAAATAAAAAAAAAAGAAACATCAAAAAAAAAAAAAAAAAACTTGAAAATTTTAATTTTAATCAAAAATTTAATTCGTAAATAATGATAAAAACAGTTTGAGTTTGACAAAGATAAAAAATAAAGAATACAAGACATGAGAAATATAAAATGAATAAAATCCACAAATGTGAATTTATTTTAAAAAGAATTGACAATTAGAAAGCATAATGCAAATGTAAGGTTCGAATCCTTTTATGAATAATGAATTTAATAAACATATTTTTGAATATAACAGGCGGATAAATGAAAATAGATAATAAAATATTGTTTAAAAAACAAAAAGAGTTTTCATATATCAAATCTTGAATAGGTTTATAATTAATTAAAATAACGTTTAAGGATATATATTTATAATTAATTAGAAATATATATATATATATATATATATATATATATATATATATAGATAGATAGAATAAATATATATATATATAGGGTGCGATGGGTAAATTGTCGCCATTTTATTTTATTTTTAATTTCACGCATGCGCGTTTTGTTTTTGATTTTGTCGACTGCACAGTATAGTAGGGTACCGTCTGTGAAAAAAAGCACCATGACGCAATTCACTCTGCCAGAAATTTGGAACAGCATGCTGTACTGCTTGACATTCGCACCGGAAGCTCCACTGCGAACATTTCCGAGTGTTTGGATATCAATCTGAGGACAGTGCAGAGGATTTGAAAAGAGTTGGATGAGTCTAATGGTGATTACGAAGGAAGGTGTTTGGAGTGATCACTCTGATAGTGATGGCGACGTTATGCCTCCATTCATTTCCCACAGGGCCTCAGACTCAACATAAGGCCTACATCAAGTGCCCTTGAGGAGGTAGTGCTGCCCTGGGTCAAGAGGGTGGCTGCTGGAAGACCCTATGTCTGGCAACAGGACTCTGCACCATGCCACACAAGCAGGAGAACCCAGTCATGGCTGTCAGACAATTTCTGCGACCACATCACCCCTTACATCTGGCCACCTAACTCCCCAGACTGCAACCCCTTGATTATTTATTTGTGGGGCGCAGTTGAGCGAGAGACCAACAAAACTCCTTGTAAAACCAAAGATGAACTGAAGGCAAGGATTATGACAGCATTCACCAACTTAAAGAAGGAGACCGTCCAGATGAGTTTCAGGAGATTCCGAAGTCATCTGGAGGCCGTGATTGAAGACAATGGCGATTTTATTGAATCAATTTACTCTGTAGTATTTTAAGATATTTTTTGTGTAATTTTGGTAAAATATATCTGTTAAAATGAGATGTCAGTGTTATTTTCATTTTTTTGTAATTTAGACGACAATTTATCCATCGCACCCTGTATATATATGTGTATATATATATATATATATATATATATATATATATATATATATATATATATATATATAATAAATTTATAAAAAATTTGCAAAATATTAAAATTTAATTATTTTTAATTCCAATTTTATTTATAAAGAATAATTATACGATATTTACATAAAAATATTTGACATGTTTTAATTTATTTAGTGCAAATACTGCATTTTCATGGAACATTTTTTAATGAAATAAAATGTCAGTATTAATTTCATATTTTACAAATATGAAATTTAAATATATAAATAAAATATAAATTAAATAAATAAATAAAATATATTTATAAATAGGAAATTTTTTTCAATAATATATATATTCAATTTATTTATATGTCCAAATAAATTAATAGAAAAATATAGTAAATAATTTTTTTAAATTAAACAATTTATTTATATGCATTATATAAATTTGATAAATATATTTAAATATATATAAAAATCTGTTTAATTTTCTTCAATCGATAATAAAATTTTGATAAAATTTTAAATTAATTTATAAAAAAATTTTTTTTTTTAAACATTTTTTTTGATAATATTTAAAAATTTAAATAATTTTTTTTTTCAATAATCATTAAAATTAAATTTAAATAAAATAAACATTGTTCTATTAATTTTAAAAGTTTTTAATTTAAATTTAATCAAAATTTTATATCATATATATTAAATCATCATCATCATATCAATTTCATCATCCTCATTATCAAAATATTATAAAAAACAAAAAAAATATGAATAAAATATTTTATATTTCAACAATATATTGTTACAGGATGTTTTTTATTTTTTTTTTTTTTTCAAGTTTTTTTTTTTTAAAGAATTTAAAAAAGATTTTAAAGAAAATAATTTTTTAAAAAGTTAATTTTCAATAAAAATTATATAATAAAAAAAATAACTGACAAAATAAATTCACAAACCATTCAAAATAAATATTGAATTAAACATTTAAAAAAAAATTCATTATAAAAATTTCAAAATAATTTTATCAAAATTTCTTTCATAAATTTTTTATATTTTTTTTATATTGTTATATTTATTTTTCAATTTTTTTGTCAAGATTTAGAGTTTGATTCAAAAAAAAAGAAAAATTTTTTTTTTCATTTATTTTAAAAAAAATCTTATTTATTTCTTAATAAAAAAAAATTTAAAATTTTGATCTTATAATTTTAGATTTTTATCACAGTTTTGAATTGAACAGTCAAAATTATAAAATATTTATTTTTAAAACAATCAAAATGAATAAAATTCCTCAAAAAAAAATATCTATAAAAACACATTAAATTAAAATAAGAAAATAATCAGAATGTAAGAAATAAAATAAAAAAAAAATCTAATCAATAAAATTTTTTTAAATGGTTTTAAAATTTAATGAAATTTGAAAAATTTTAATTTTTAATTAAAAAAAAATCAAAAAAAAATATTATAAAAATATTTCGATCAAAAAACGAATATTCTCTTTGTTTGTTTTTTTTGAATATATATATATATCATACAAAAGAATCATTTTATAATTTTATTTAAATTTCATTTTAAAAATATATATATAAATATTTAACAATTTTTATAAAAAAAAATATATTCTTTCATTCATTAAAATTTCAAATATCCATTTTTTTTCAAAAATATTATGAAAAATTATATATAAAAAAAAACTTTAAAAAAAAAAATTTAAAATTTGTTTATTATTTTTGAAGATAATATGAATAAATAAAAATTAAATAGATTAATTTAAAAATAATCTAAATTTTATTTTTATTTAAATGCTACAAAAAAAAATAAAAAAAAAAAAAAAAATAAAAATGATAATATGATATAATTAAAAAAATTTTTAAAAATTGTAAATAAAAAATCAAAATTGGTGAGTTTTAATCATAGGTAAAAAAAATAATTTATATATTTTATTTAATTAAACATTTTTGATTTTGACTGTGTTTCCAAAAAATTAAATATTAATCATATATTAATTATGAATATATAAATTAAAAATTGCAATTTATAATCATTTAAATTTTTTTAATGATGAAAAATATATATATATATATTTAAATAATATCTAAATAAATAAAAATAAAAAAAAAAAAAAAATAATTTGAAAAAGTATCTTTTTAAAAATGATCAAATTTAATTTTAAATTTTTAAAAAAAAAAAAAAAAATAACCAAAATTAAAAATCAACTGCAACAGAAAAAAAATAACAATGTCTAAAATATTAGAAGTAGATGAAAACTATAAATATAATGAGGTAAAAATTTTTTTTTATTTTGAAAAAAAAAAATATATGAAAGAAAAATATTTTAAGATAATGATCAAAGGAATACATATTATAATATATTTTAAATTTTTAAAATTTTTTATTTTATTAAAAATATAAGATATTAATAAAAATTTTGATCACAAAACAATTGATATCAATTCTCTGCTTGCATAAAATAAAAGGAATGACGTTAATTATATATAAATATGAATTTTGAAATTATTGTCATATATAAATTAATGAAAATAAAAAAAAACCAAATAAATTCAACAAACAAATTTTTATATAAAATATAAAATATATGACAAAAAAATATATTTAAAAATATAAAAATAAAATTATATTATATATTTAAAATTGAATGTTTTTAAAGATGAAAAATTTTATAACTTATATATTATAAATAATAATAAAATCATATATATAATTAAATAAGAAATATTATTATACTATTTTTTAAAGATAAAATGGTTATTTTATATAAAAAATTCAAATCAAATATATAAAGCCTTTTTTATTTTAAAATTTACTTTTTTAAATTTAATTGAATAAGGATTAAAATTTTGAAAAACATTTTTCAAATAATATTTTTTTTTATTAAATGAAAAATCATTTTATTACTTAATCCAATTTAAAATATAAATCCATAGCTTTAAAAAAAAAAATTATTCAGACAGTGGATAAAAATATTTTTTATAAATCAGAAATAATTTTTTAAAATAATGAAAATAAAATTTTTTTTTAATGTCCTTTTTTTTAATGAAATAGAAATAAAGAAATTTATTTTTTAATTTTATTTTCAACTGTATTATGAATGGGTTTTACATTTTAAATATAAAAACCATGAAAAAAATTAAAAATGTGTTCAAAATTAAAAATAAATCATTTGAAATAATAAATAAAATTCTTATAAAAAAATAAAAATGTTTTGATGATATGTCTATTTGAAGTGATTTGTAAACACATCATTTTACTCAAAATAAAAAAAAGTTCACAAATTATTAAAATAATAATATAATTATTTTTATATTTATATTAAATTCATTTTTATAAAAATTTTTTTTTTTGAAAACTAATTTTTCCTTTTAAATTGAAAGTTAAAAAAAAAAATGTTCCATATTTAATCAAAAATTTGTGTTTTATTGATTATTTCCTTTATATTGAACTAAACCAAATTCTCCAATTAAAAATAAAAATAATAAAAATAATAATTAAAGGATAAAATATATAAAAATAATAATTTAATAAATCATCCAAAATTATAAAAAATTAACATTTTTAGAATTTTTAATTTAAAATATGATCATAGATTATTTTTTTAATAAAATTTAAAAAAAATAGATTTAAACAATTTTTATCATATCCCAATGTTAGAAATAAAAAAAAAAAATGGAAATTTTTTTTTATTTCAGAATTTTTTTTTTTATGAAAATATTCATTTTATATTTTTTGTTTTGGATGAAAAAATTACATTTGGAAAATGATGAAATAATAATAATAATAATAATAATAATAGAAAATTTAATAATATTGCTTAAAATTACAATACCAATCAGAAAAATATATCTTAATGCACTCTGCATGTATAAAACAAAAAAAAAAAATTTGAAGGTCCAAAAAAAAATTTATTAAATTTGCTCAAAGTAAGTGTGTAAAAACGATAAATGAATGAATATTATATACTAATTTATTTTCAGCCCAAAAAACAATAAAATAATAGAAAAAATGATAAATTAAATAAATGTCAAAAAAATATTTAAAAAACATATGATGAACACTGGAAAAATATTGGATCAAAAATTTTATGCATGATTATAAACCAAAATGAAAAGGTAAAAATAAATAATAAAACAAAAAACAAAAAAAAAAAAAAACAATGTTCAACAAATGAATTCTTGAAAAAAAAATTTATAAATGACATTTATCCAAAATCAGAATATACTGAACAATTGTATTGAACATAAACAAAAATTATTTTAAACAATTCAACAAACAATTCAAAATGAAAAAAATAAAAAAATCAAAAAATCAATTTAAAATTTTAATAATAATACTATATTTTAAAAAAAGAAATACTGAAAGTTTTTACTATTGGAAAAAATTAAAATAAATTACTTAATATTGAAAAATCCATGCCAATTTATTTGAAGATAAAAAATTCTTCATACCCTACATTTAAATTAATCATCATCAATAATCCGAAAAGGGCTCCTAGGATGGAAAAAAAAATTATCCGGGAATCCTTTTTCATATTAAAATCAATAAATTTTTTAATAAAACAAAATAAACAAAATTCTTCTAAAAATCTGATAAATTTTTTTTTTAAATAAAACGACATTTTGTATTTCTAAATATATGGTGACAATATCTATCAAAATCAAAAATAAAAATAATATAATAATATTTATAGATAAAAAATGATGAATAAAATACATTTTAAAATATGAATTTAAAAGATAATCAAATTAACAAGCACAAACAAAATTTTGCAAAAAATTCATATATATGGATATAATATAAAGCAAATGCAATGATAGTTTAATCTGTATATATGAATGGCAAGATAAACCGCTTCATAAAAAAAAAATTTTGTACCAAACAAGCTGATATATATATAAATATATATACCCATCAGTGGCTATATAGTGCAGGGTTGAAACTGAAGGTTTTATACCTATATATAATTAATAGGACCAATCTTGTCTAACTAGGAATTATCAAGCATATATACTAAAATATTGTGTCAGCCCAAAATGCAGATTCTGTGATAAATATCCAGAAACGATTGATCATCTTGTATCAGGTTGCATGGTGTTGGCACCCACTGAATATAAAACCCGACATGACAGAGTGGGCCAATATCTGCACTGGAAAAATCTGCAACTTCTACGGGAAGGAAACTAAAAAGAAACTGGTATGAACACCACCCAGACCCGGTTACGGAGATAGGACCTGTTACAATTCTATGGGACTACACAATACACACTGACAGAACAATCAAGGCCAACCGCCCAGATATTGTTATTAAAGACCACAAAAAAAAACGGTGCCTCCTTATTGATATGGCAGTCCCTGCTGACTGCAATGTATCTTTGAAGATATTCAAAAAGTTGTCAAAATACAAGGACCTTGAAATAGAAATCTCGAAAATGTGGCATAATGGGAACATCAACAATCCCTGTTGTAGTTGGAGCCCTAGGACTGGTTGGAAAAAATTGCAATCTGAAATTTAAGACTAATTGAAGGGATTCTTTGTTGTCCATGCCTCAAGGAGAAGATACAAAAATTGTTCTGACAAGTTGGACCCACACTTTACGAATACATATATTTATATATATATATATATATATATATATATTTATATATATATATATATATATATATAAAAGGATTTTAACCTTAAAGAAATTGTTATAAAAAATTTTTTAAATGTCAGATGCTTATTATAAACAAAGAAATCCTAAAAGTTAATGCATATCAGATGCGTATAATCTTGAAATAAAATTCTTTCTCTTATTCCAATTAAAAGGATATATCAACATTAACAGGCAAATATATATATTCCCCGAAGAGCAAGACTGTTGCAAGTAAGGTTGAGCTGACCGACTATTAATACATAAACTAGTCCTGAAAACTGAAAAAGTAAAACAAGTATGCACAACTTTCCTACTGTCTATCTTGATTGCAGGAAATGCAGGATAAACTTTCATTCCTTCTGATAAAATTTATGGCATCAAATTGGAAAAACGATCTTTACTTAAAGCCAAACAAAAGGCTCCCAACAAAAAATAACAAATACATTAAATCGTAAATTTCTGGGCCACTCACTGTTACAACTTCTATATCCTACGCAATTTCTATTCCGTAATCAGTTGAATAAGTGGAGATGCTGTTCACGTTAACACAGTCAAAATTTTCAGTTATTTATTTTTTATGGACAGGCTAAAACTACCAGGAAAATGTTACTGAAAAAGCCTATGCATTTTATGAATTTTATGTCAGGCATAATATCTTTGAAGTCATTGGGTTTTTACATGACGTAATTTCTCAAAAGAATTGCGAAGCAATAATACTAATACTAATAATCTTTGAAGTTCTTCTTCTTCTTCTTCTTCTTAAAAAAAAACTATCAAAATACAAGAATCTTGAAGAGGAAATCTAAAAATGTGACACATAAAGACATCAAATAACTACAGTTGTAGTTGCCGTTGAAAAAGGCTCCGATAAACTCAATGTAGGGACCACTAAAAGAAATACAAAATATTATACTCACAAGTACAGCTCACACCTTACAAAAACCTTTATCTATGTAAAATGTGTGTGATCTTAGGATGTCTATTTTTTTACAGAAATGCTCAGTGGAAAATGTCATGATACCATTTCTAACCATAAATCTTTTGTTGGGAACCGGAAGGAAATGAGTATACAACAGAAATCAAAGGAAACAACAGAAATGCTTTCATTCTTGAAAACAATAAACATTTGATTTTTCAGTAACTTCATCTCTGTTACTTTTAGAGAGAGCAATTCTAGCAATGAATATGATGACCAAACCGTTTTAGAATCGAATAGACGCATATCCTAACTATAAAGTTTTGTAAGTAACACTAATTTTGCTGTTCTTGTGTTGAAGGGGAGTTTACCAATGTTGGAGTCCCTGTCTTAGTGCTGCCTTTTCTAGTTGAAACATGATTCCAGTTCTACAAATTGTTTAGGGTAAGGACTATTTTTAAATACAACTTGAAGAAGTGATGACTATTTTTAAGTATTGGCAAGGCCTCGTGAAATGCCTCCAAGGACAAAGCATTGAAGCCTCGACGATCTAGTATGTCATGCAGTAATCTGATTATGTGGATTTTTCCAGTTACAGAGAAAACATGTATAAATAACAAAGAAGTTTATTAGCCTTATTTAAATGAAGTTTGTTCCTGACTGAGCGCCATTTTGATTAGAGTTCGGTGTAGAGTTCATTCATAGGCCAACATGATGCGAAGTATTTGTTGCGAATTGACGAAACCTTAATGAAATGAATTACGGCAGACAGATGACGTAATAGATCGGTGTCTGAGACCGATGCAAAAGAGACTGGCGCAGATATGTGATTTAGGTGTTGCTCATGGAAGTGACTAGCAACTTGAGAATGGAATCAACCATTAAAGGATACCAAAAGAAGTTAGTCTATAACAACAACAACCCCCCCAAAAAAACCCCCCCGGGAAAAATCCCCCCCCCCAAAAACAACAAAAAACAAAAACTAATTAGCTAGAAAATATGCATTTTTTGTTTCGAAAAATGTATTTTCTGGATCATTGGCACGAACGATGGTGCGTTAGTATCCATTTACAGAAATAAGCCTCTTTTGGGATTATCACTCAATCAGAACCTTATGTAGTAATGAGTTGCCTACACATTCTCTTTTCTAATTCGAGTACGAGAAAAAATAAAATATTTTCTTTTTTACTGAATTTTTTGATGAGCCTCAGTTTTGGTGTTGTTCCTTTCAACGCATACAAGGTCGATTTTCTGCCAATTTGCTGCATAGCATCATTTTCTTTCAGATTTCGAAAACCGATTTTCAATTTTATCTTTGGTATTTTTTTTATACTTTTTAGGACCCCAACTTATTTTTGTTACTTTTTATTTATCTTTCTTATTAGAAATATTTTCTATTTTTTGTATCTCTCGTTTTTCATTCCACAATTACCATTGGCGTAGATTTTTCTTTTATTTTCACTTATAAAGTCTAAAGAATCGTTCATTTTCGAGAAGTGGAGATATATCAAGGAACTTAGGGTCTACTTAGTGGCTGAGACAGTTGCATATATTAAAGTTTTATTTATTATTTGTTATTGTTCGAGTTTAAGTAAAAACTAAAATTTCGAATGCTGATTTTATGGCAAGCATTTTAAGATGAAATCTTGTACATATGAAAACTATGCAGATGAAATCTTGTACATATCATGAAAACTATGTAGTTCTGTGCAAGACTATATTGAGGAAGGAGAGGCCCAGAATTTTTTCGAATAGCAATGGCTATTTTCATGATTCCTCTCGAATTTAAAAACATTATGGTATGCTACTTCATCACTTTCTTTCATATTATTTCACTTTCTTCATACTTATTTGTTCCAAGTCTGTTTTAATGTATCTTGAAACAGTGAACGCTTGTGGGTGAGCTTTCCGCATTTACCGTTTCTTTTATTCAGGCAATAATTATGCAAGAAGGCGGATGGAGAAAGTATCAATTGTCTGGAAGATGCGAATTTCTGTTTCTTCGCCTGTTGAAGTTTCTCTTTTTATTAATACACATCAACAGCAATACCTTGTTTATTCACCAGTTTAAAAGAGTTCTTATCCTTGACTTCTCAATCATCAATTTGTTGTAGCAACCTCTAGCTCACCTCATAACAACAAAATGTTTGTTTACTTGCGCTAATTTAACAATTGAACTTGTTGTTGTTCACCCACGCCAGAGATCAGCGTGCATTATCTGAAACCCTTTTTCTGATTATTATGTATACGCGATTTCTCAGTCACTCTTGCCTACACAAGTTCATTTGTATGAAACTCAAACTTTACAAACATCATTCAACCCTTAAACCTCGATTTCTCTTCATTCTTCTTTGACCAATAAACCATTTAATCATCTTTTATTAACCCTTATTTTCTTTCCATTACAATACAAAAAATAATTTATAAAGTATAAATTTCTTTATTTAAAGCGATCCCTGTGCGTATGTATTTCTGTTTGCATTTAGCATTAGGTCGATTTTTTGTATATTCAATTCATAAAACCCTAACATTCTTGTATATAACTAATATAATTATCAAATAAATGTACCTGTATGTATTTATATTAACACACATACAAACATTTTCTACAGTGCACCTGTCCGCGCGAATATACATACGGACTTGAAAGATTTATAATATTTAAATATTTATCTCGCTATGTTCGAGAATGATCTCAAATTTGGTTCATTTCTAATCCTAATGAATCCTTGTGTTTCGTTTCTGTCTACGCAAGTATTTTCAAAATAATTTTTACGTACAAATTTTTATCTTATTTGTAACATTTTGCGTTTTACACGGTAGGAATGTATCATTATGATTCTCGACGTTAATTACGATTTCATATTCACATTAAAAATATGAAGAATTGTAGCTATTATTTTTTAGGTTTTATAATCTAAATATAAAAGCATATAATCATTGTAATATGAGAATTGAACTCGCTCAAAAAATACAGCCTTGTAAACGTGTGCAATTATACACACAAACATCTTATTTTTGCCTAATGTGTGGTCAAATTAAAAGAATTATGATACAGGAAGTATTTATTGTGATCATTCTCTAATAATATTTAATTATACATAAAAAATTTTCTTTGAAAGAAAAACAGAAAAATTGTTATATTTAAGATAAAAGTTATTCTTTTAGAAAAACGCATTTTTTGAAAAGAAAATCGAATAATCATTTTGTACTTATTCTTTTACGTACTATTTCCAGTTTGAAGGCGCGAACAACAGACTCTCGTTTATGTATTCTAATACATTATTTATTAAAATTTTACTTTCAAATGTCAAACTTCCTTTTCAAAATATTTATATTTTATTGGTAAACATATTTTTTCTTCCAAACATTTCCAGAAATTTATTTGATGATGATGATGATGATGATGATGATGATGATGATGATGATGTATTCATCATTGCTGGTGCGCTTGGAAGATTCCCAAAGGGCAGTGCAAAAATATTAGCGGAACTGAAAATCGAGGAAGAAGTGAAACCATTCATACAACGGGTTTACTAAAATCCTAATAAGGAAAGTGTTTGAGTATTAATGAGACTTGTTGCCACATGCTATCTAGTGAATGTTAAAGGTGTGAAAACTTAACGAGTACATTACAAAATATAACTTGTTTAAACTAATGGGTGTAAAAGTCGTTTGAAAATTTTGCTGCATTTTCACATTTGTTGGATGCGTACAAGTGTGGATCAGTAAGTTCATAGCCTATGAATTGTTAACTGAATTTTGATCTGAAAATTACATTGTATATAATGTTCGAGATATTTGATTGATAGTCACTACTGGATTATGTGCATTGACAAGGAAGAAGATTATATTTGTTTCGTAGTATCTTATTTTCATCATTAGGCTACGGACTTATTGATGCACCTATCGTCTTTAATATATCATTATTATTATTATTATTATTATTATTATTATTATTATTATTATTATTTGTTGTTGCTTAATGTAATCAGTGGTTACCGTTGGGATTGTGTGATTAAAAGTGCAAATTTTGGCAGAATATTTCTCACAATGAGAGGACTTTTTAGTCTCATTCATGATTTTATTATTTTTCTCTCTTTGCAAAATTTTTAAGATTTTTATTTTAAGCTTCACTTTCTAAACATTATAATTTTTGCATAGAAACCTTTTTAATATTTTGGCCAGTAAGATAATTTAAAACTTACCATTTTCTCTCTCTCTCTTTTTCGGTAGAGATGCTGTAAAGGACGCGTTATGATAACAAGCATGTTTCATATAAACTGTTGTTGTTGTTATCATCGTCATAGTTTCAGTGTATCATCCATAAAGTGGCATTGCTAACTGCCCGCTTCGTGTTTCTTTCTTTCAAAGGAGCTTTAAGTGAAATAAGTTCGAAGATTTTGCTTATAGAATGAAATCAAACAATTTGCTATAATAATTTTTCCCTATCGAAATCATTAAATTGATTTTTTTCATCATTGTAAAAATCTGTTAAAAACCCCCAAACTTTCTGATTTGGCGCGTGAAGTGAATTTCATGAATAATGAAGAAATATTTATCTTCCCACCTTCTAGAAATGAATGAATAATTAATAATTTGAATAAATAATCCGGACACTTATTTTTGATTTGTAAAATTGAATCGCAACAGCTTGCGCGATATTTCTGATTCTCAACTTGTAATTCAGCCTTAAACTTACATTTGATATGTTGTTTTAGTTTGTGACATAACTCAATATAGACAGCAGGGGTTACATTAGTGTTAATTACTGTTTGTGTCTAGTGGGGCGGAGTTTATGGTTGATGTTTAACTTTAGGGTCAGTTAAGGTTACTACTTCACACTTAGGCTATGGTAAGAAGAGTGTCAACTATATATTTCAGGGGTTTCGGCCGGAGCCTTTTCCCAGCGTGAAAAAAAAAAGAAAAAAAAAAGAAAGAAAGCAAAAGAATCGAATGGTCGTTGTTAACTTTTACCAAATTTGAAATAATTTATGTTGTGTGTTGAAGACTATTTTCCTAGCGGTTGCGATGAACGAAGACTGACAGTTGCAGTAGCAGTAGCAGTGGTGGTAGAGGTAGTAGTAGAAGAAGTGCTAGTTAGGAGTAGGCATGTTTTAAGAAAGGTAGTAGGCAGCGTCACTCAACGTATGAGCGGAGAGCTTTGCGTCAATGTTGTTGTTGTTGTTGGTGGTAGTGGTGGTGGTGGTTGTACCGATGTTTGCGTGTGTTTTCGTGTGTACGTGTGTACGTTCAAGAAAATCTCAATCCGTGTGGCAAGTGTGCTTCAGTAACGGGCATCTCCCTACAAAATAGCAAGACTCTCTCTATTTTCTGCCCGAGCAGCTGCGTTGTGAATCGATAGGAGAGAAGCGAGTTTAAAAACACTCTCACACTATGTGTAATGAATAGATGCACGTGTACCACGCATATGTATAAATATGTGTCTATATCCTTCTTCTTATATATAATCTGTCATTTTAGCGATGCAGGCATATTCTTGCATTCATCAATTACGTTCCCATAAAATACTGTCTATATTTTTTTTTGGCATTAGAAGCATTGTGTGTTGTTTTATTAAGAAAGCCATCAATTCCATGGATTATTATCCTCTTCACAATTATTGTACTGATCCATACAAGCAACATGCATTGCCTTAGATTACTTGATATTACAGTTGATTGCAAAATGAAATCTCCAACTGTTCTGAACTATGTTACTTACAAAGGTTATTGTAGAAGACTCTCACATTGGTTTAAGTAAATATCGTTTGCACCACTATAGGATTTTCTTCTTTTTCTTCATTTCATAATTTCTTTTTCCTATCACCTCTTCTTTTTGCTCTCACCCTCTTGCCAATCCTCTCCCGTCACTTTTGAACTCTATCCATCAGTCACAAGTCATACATAAGAAGATCTGTACCAGCCACAAAGCACACTGCGACACATCTCTCCGCGGAGTTACCCCCTAATTTATGGATTGTACACAACTAGAAGTGAGAAAAGTATGGATTCTAAATCTGTGATCACATCTGGATGTTTGCTATTTCTTGGTAAGTATATTTTTTTAAAGATATTAACCAATTCGGATTTTCCGATATATTTGCATATGATTCTTGCCAAAGCTACACGTTTTTTTTTGTTATAGATTTCTTATAGTGATTACCCGATTATTATTATTATTATTATTATTATTATTATTATTATTATTATTATTATTATTACGACTACTACTACTACTATTATTATAATTTCATGACGTGGTGGGTTTATTTTGAATTTTTCATCGTCATTTAAATTTTAAAAATATTTTTCTTTTTTCATAAAAAGAACATTCCTAATTTTTGAAAAGACATTATTTTTGCAATGATTAACATATTGTTCAATTTTGTTGAAATTTTAATATTTTATTACAGTATTCAAAAGTGTCTTCAAGTTTGCAGGTTTATGTTTTGCATAAAAAAGAATATATATTCTTACATGTGTCATTGAAGCTAAAATATATATTTATAAATCACCATAACTTATACTGTGTGTTATCAGTCGTTGCAGTGTGTTCACTGAACTGACAAAACTGTCCATCTTCCACTGCCAAAACTGAAGCAATGAGTCGTAGAAAGTTGTTTACAATATTAGAAATCAGTAAATTCGCCATGATTGTAAGAAAGGAAAAATATTTCTCTCATTATTTTCTCTCTATATAAGTAATGATGGATAGATAGATAGATAGATAGATAGATAGATAGATAGATAGATAGATAGACAGAGATATAGATACTTCTCTGTAGATAGTAAGACAGACAGACACAGGTCCTGATAGATAGACGAACTGATTGAGATAGATAGATAGATAGATAGATAGATAGATAGATAGATAGATAGATAGATAGATAGATAGATATGAATATATGACAAACAAATAGTTAGACATGAACATAGATAGATTACAACATATGATATTTCACAACATATGATATTTCAGAAGTACAGAGAATATAGTGAATTTTCTTTTTTTAGTATGAAAATGTAAGGTAACGTGTTATGTATTTGCATACAACATGCTTGTGAAATGAGTAATAATAGTAACAACAATAATAACACTTATAATAATAATAATAATAATAATAATAATAATAATGATAATAATGTGTACTTGGTACTTAGTCTATCGATAAGAATGCTATATTTTTTGCATAACCGCTCCATATGTTTACTACTGAATATTATAGCAATTTATTCGGCACTTTTCTATGGAATCAATTATATATATATATATATATATATATATATATATATATATATATATATATATATATATATATATATATATATATATATATGTCCATGTGTGTGTGAGAGAAAGAGAGAGTGAGAGAAATAATTCTTTATAGTTAATATTAAAAAAGAATAGATGCGTGATTAAAACTTTAATTCAACCGCAACCAAATATGTAGACTCCTTTTAGTTTTATTACAAAAGAACATTTCATGCGATTATCATAAAAAACAGGTAGCGTTCGGTTATAACATTGTATTGTGAAGATAAATTGTTTTCCTTTTTCAACCTATTCTTGATGAAAATGATCTTACCACCAGTTATTACCTATACACCCCCAACATGTACCCTCAGACTTCACGGCACAATTTTATGTTTCCAGTTGTGTAAGTGTGCGCGAGCAAGTGTGTAAAATATGTGTATGTAAATGCAATTTTAGACATTAATTTTGGCAGATTAGATTTTTTTTCCAACACGCTTCTTCATTGAAGTTGCATTATCAGTCAAAACATGCCACACGTTCAATTTCTTCCTTTCTTTTAAGCACGTGTGCATTTGTATCTGTTCTTGCATATTTGTCCTTATGCTTGTGCGTGTGTGCGCTGCTGAGCATTTGCCATTCACAGTAATAAATTGTCTTACTATTTCTATAAGTAGCCACACTAACTCGCTCTATTTTTCATTTTACTACTTATCTGCATAAAATAATCGAGTTTTATGAATATTGAAATTTGTTGTTTCAGAAGTAAGTGTTTATTTGTAAAATGAATTTCTAGACATTGACAATTTTACTTTAGTTTATTCTTTTTAGTTTTTTCTTTCTGCGTATCTTAGTCTGTTTCTATCTATCTATCTATCTATCTATCTAAATCTGTTTTTCTTTCTTTCTTCCTTCTTTCTTTCTTTCTTTCTTTCTTCCTTCCTTTTCTTTCTTTCTTTCTTTCTTTCTTTCTTTCTTTCTTTCTTTCTTTCTTTCTTAGTTTGTTCAAATTTCTCTCTCTCTCTCTCTCTCTCTCTGTCTAATCTCAATCATTGAATGTAAACTTAAGGACCTGTTATGATTATTGAGCATCTACATTATTAGATTCCTGAATGATTATCCAACAAGCGGCTTATTGTCGGTTGTTGATTTTTTTAATTAATTAATTTTTTAAAAAGGATTTTTGTACGATTTCTCAGATTTTGGGAAGTAAACCTGAAGTCAGTCGGTTGGAATTATAATTAATGGCCGTAGATTATTGTCACGAACGAAAAACACGAGATTCCGTAAATTACTATCAGTTTTTCTCCTTTTTCTGTCTATGTATTTGGGAAAGCAAATCTTATTCTCTAATTTTGGTTGCTGATTTAATTTAAATTTAAACCATCTCAAAATTACCTGATAGAATTTAATTAGAAATATTATTTTTCAAAACTAATTTGAAGAATTTGGTAAAACTTTAACTTTTTGTTTATTGACACACATGTATTTCGGCTATTCTGCAACAGAACACACAAAAACTGATTGTCGTAACTCATAATTTTTTACATGGCAAAATAATACTTCAGATATCGACGATTCACTGACTGAATCTCCTTTCAAATAATTTAGAATCTTAATAATTTTGTCGAATGACCTTTACTGCAAATCAAAGGTACTATAAGTATCCTAGAAAATCGTGATAATTAATGTAAAGTAAAAAATATATTCATATGGTGCTAGTCACAGTGAGGCATAGTGTTAAGTTTGCAACACATGTTGAATGGATGCCTGTGAAAGTGGAAGATATAACTTTTAACTAACACGTAGCCATAACCCCTTTCTGTCGACATCTTTTTTGCATAAGGATATGTTTGCAAACTTACAGTTTTCTGAAAATCTTATAGCTCTTTCTTTCTTTCTTTCTTTCTTTTTCTTTCTTTCTTTCACACACACACACACACACGCGCGCACGCACGCTGTTCTGAAAATAAAGCGTATGAGGGCGTTAAACGATTACATTTTATTGACCGCACATAAGAAATTTTGCATACAGTCACAAGTGTATAGAGATCCACTCGTGCATGTCTACATTGCCTCTTTTCACTTATAAACTCTTTCGTGTGGATGATTTTCTATAGAATAATGATAACAGTTGTCATGATGATTCGTCTTGGTCAAAGTTTTTATATTGTTTTAAACTAAAAACGTTGTGAAATTCAAGTTCCAACAAGCACATAATACCGGGTCATTATGAAAGAAAATAACAAATAAGCCATCAATCAAGAAAAGATCTAAAGCATTTTAAACTGAAGTTGTTGTCACAAACTATGTAAACCTAAAAAGTCTAATTAAATATAAGTAAAATCGTTTGTCGCAGAATTTCTTTTCTTGATAAAAATTCATTCAATTTCAGAGTTGGAAACTAAACCCGTCCCACGTTTTAATACTTTTTAATGCTTAAAAGGTGTGAATCATTTTGGTGAATTAATTTTAAAGCTACAAAAAATATACGACGTCTAAAGAAATGGAAATGATCAATTTCCGACTATTTTTCCCCATTAATAAGTCTTAAGAAAAAAAACAAAAAAACTCTGTATCGATAATTTAGACAACTACACATGCATTTGCTGTAATAAGAAGAGAGAGTACGTACACAGAGATGCGCGTCCCTTAAACACACACACACGCACAAATCAGGAATAAAAACAAGCAAGTCAAACACAGCGTGAAAAGAAATTCTTTTCCTTGGGAAAAAGGGGGTAATGGCTAAATAAGCGTATAACATCAAATGCATCTTGAAATCTAGGAATGAGAACGGTAATATGAACACTAAATCCCCATGGTTCCTGTTTCTCGATGGGTTTTGCTTCTAAATGGAAAATAACAGAGAAGTAAAGAGTATTTATGTTTTTATTTTATTATAATGAACGATTGCATAGAAACAGATTCCGTGTATGGATCGTGTATCTATTCCATTACATAAGTGCACTCAGGTTCGATCTCTACTAGAGAACGCATTTTCTTTACAAAAATTTCTCGAATGCGTGGGCCGATAGACGTAACACACACTGTTTAATAAATAAAAAATGGGGTGTTTATTTCAAACACGAAGTATCCACTATAATAACTTTAATAGTAATATATATATATATATATATATATATATATATATATATATATATATATATATATATATATTAAAATTATATATGCATATTAAAATTATATATGCATATTAAAATTATATATGTATATTAAAATTATTTATATATATATATATATATATTCTTAATCGCATACTTATTTCTATTACTATTTCATTTTAGGGATTTAATTCTCAGTTTTACCCTAAGTCTCGTTTAGAATTTTTCAACATTTAAGGAATAAATCGCCATTGTATGCGTTCATTTTCCCCGTATAAAGGAAACATTCAAGAGAGAGAGAGAGAGAGAGAGAGAGAGAGAGAGAGAGAGAGAGAGAGAGAGAGAGAGAGAGAGATCTTAAGAAGTTTACTGAGATGTATTGAAGAACAATGCTCGTCTTGAATTCCATCTCAGTTATTCTCTCAAAGTTTCATCATGATTTTCTTTCCTAATCATCAAATTAGATATATTTGAATATTTTCGTGAAAATCTATATTAGAAAAGGTAAAATTGAAGAGAGCCTTGAATAGTTTTATGATGGTTTATCAACATTTCTTATAAATTATT
Source organism: Acanthosepion pharaonis (assembly GCA_903632075.3). Classification (NCBI taxonomy): domain Eukaryota; kingdom Metazoa; phylum Mollusca; class Cephalopoda; order Sepiida; family Sepiidae; genus Acanthosepion; species Acanthosepion pharaonis. Next base: position 166,897 of record CAHIKZ030002950.1, read on the forward strand.
TGAACGCAATAATTATTTACTTTCATTTCACGCTCCGAAATAAATTAAAGAAAACCTAAAACAAAATATAAAGTTTAATAAGTTTGATAATCATATTTAAAAAGTTGCGATGTTGTGTGTATATTCTCGTCGTTTTTCTTCGTTTCTCTCCGATCTTTTATTTCTTAAAGATCTCTAATAGTCAATATAACTATGAGGAATCGTTGCAATACCAATAGAGAAATTGTTCAGAAGAAAATCCTTTCTATTTTCTACATCAGTTTATTTCATTCGATATTCTGTAAATACCTGTTTCTTTAAAATACTACTGCAATAAAAATAGAAATTTGAAAACATTTGGAATCTATATCAAATTGTAGACGAACATGAACATTAAGCGCATTTGGATTGCTATTATTCCCAGTGAATAAGAATAGGACATTTGTTATTTATTCTATTCGTTTTCTTACTCTGTTTTTTTTTTATTTTATTTTTTTATTTTTTTTTTATTTTGCTTGTCACTTATTCATTTCTTTGAATATGGGCACATTTGCTTTACGGCGTGCGACTTGAATTTGGTAAAAAGTCTTGTGTTGTATATTTTTTCCTGTTCAAAACAGTTTCG